>JAEMON010000012.1:13172849-13210262 GCA_030264115.1 Lygus lineolaris
AATGAGTGATGGATGGATGGATTTAGAATTTAATCAAGTAGAGAAAAAAAACGGACTTCAACAATGATAGTGAAGGGTTACAGAAATGGAGTGGGGAGGTAATGGTGCCTGGATGAGGTGTGGATACTGAGGTGGTTGTTTATGGATACTAGTTTGTTTTGGTGCTATTTGATGAAGAAGATACTATTGGACTATGATAGAAGGGTGACGATATATGAATACAGATGACAATTTGATGATGCATAATAGTACATGTTACAGATAATAATTAGTTACTAGAGACAATTGAGCTGATTAAGTAGATGGACTAATAATTAGTACTTATAATTATGTAGGTAGGTATTATGTATGTAGGTTCTACTATATTATGTAGATCTATCATACACCATATTATGTACCACAGAACAGTGATGCACCATCAAAATTAAACTACCTAATATCCATCTCTATTCATGTTTGTAGGTATGATTAGGGCCTCACTGTGAAGGCGGAAACGTCACAAAAATAAAAAAAATTTCAAAAACAAAAACGGCGTCTATGAGTCAAGTTATTCACAAGATACAAGAACCTCCTGTAATTCTACAAAAGCGCCAGGAGATCAACCAACTCAACCATCACACGATTTTTAATTAATTATAATTAATTTTAAATTAATTATTTAAATTATTCCTATTTTCACTGCTTTCAATGTGATCTCAGCGCATTCTTTTCGGACCAGTTCTTCTAGTGTGACGTAGGAAAGGGTTTCTAAAGAGCCTTGGGAATTCCGCCTGTTATTCAAATAGCTGAGATTTATTCCAAGTTTTCTCCACACCCGAACGATAAACTATTTTTATCTTTGCATTGGCAGTGTTACTTTATTCCAAATAACAACACAAAGGCAGAAAAAATGTGATTTTCTCATACACGATAATTCCCCATTTAGTAGAGCATGCCGCTCTGAGAAACATTCAATTTTCCAGCCACAGCTGATCCTTACTTATATTTCTCCCCCAACATAACATCCAGCGTTTGAAGCTCAGTGAAAAGTTGACATTTGTCAGTCCATACGTGAAGCTCTTGAACAAGCTCCGGCACGATGAGGAACGTCCTCCACCCTCGGATTTTCTTGGATTTCAGAATATCTCCGAAGATGTGGTCACCGACGTACAGAACGTCTTTCCCTTTGGCGCCAATGAGTTTAGTGAATACGTCGCAAGAACCTGGAAATAAATTGAGGGATGAATGTCATGTTGTCTCAGCTGTACCAAGAAGAATGTTCCATAGAAAGTTCTAAATAAAATCGGGAAGATTAGGTTTTCTTTAACTAATTTGATTGTTCTTGTACTTATCTACTGTCATAACTACATAGAACCAACTACTGTAGGATAAGCTTTAAATGCTAAAGTAACAGTTTTTTTTGTGTCCTCCACAATTTTTTTTTCTTCTTCAAAAAAGTTACGAACATTCCTGTCTCAAACTTACCGCCAGAATATACGTGTTCCTTGAGCATGGGTCCAGTGTGCGTTCCTACTCTTAGAGCGCCAGTTGCTGTGTCTACCTGCCTCATCAGAGTGCCCTCACCGAAGAACAAGGGTTTCCTCGCATCCACTACAATAATATCGAAATAGGTTTTCCAGTTCTTGTGTGGATCTTCAGGCTGTAATATAAAGAAATAATGAATCTAACAATAAGTCAGATATCACACACTATTCTTCTTATCTACCAGTCTTTTCTTAAAATTCGATCAAGTCAGAATTACCAAATAAATAGGAGTTAGCGAAGGGATTGCATAATTATTGTGGTAGTTTCTGTACTCATTAATAACAGAATATATTTGATTTACATTAGAAAATTCATCGTATTTGAGTACGATACCTAATTGTAATACCAAGATTAGCGAAGAAACAGTGAAGGTGAAAATTGTGGCTTTACCTCAAGCCTTTTGGTTTTGAGAAGGACTTTCAGCTAGCTAACCTTCAGCGTTCTCTGCCCACTGGTTGCCTCTGTGCACCATTTGTCTCTTAGAATAATGGCGAATGTTCGTTATCTAAATGAGACTAGGGGTCATAATGATCATAATCGTACTTACCCTCGCACCGTGGGGGAAATCAAACAGATAAGTCATGATTTGATTGGTGAACTTGAAGTCGCTGTTCGTTAGAAGAAAAACTTTCGCTCCGCTCTCTCTGATTCTAGTGAGGAACATGGGCAGGCGTTCGTCTTTCTTGACGTACTCGTCAAGATTCCTGATAGTCATCGCTTTCAGATCTCCCTGACAACAGAATAAAATCATGAATGCACATGACAGTACTTTCAAAAAACTAAATTTGAATCTTGATGTTAACCCTTTAGCTCCGAGGGCCCCAATATCGCGTAAAAATTAGATGTCATCTGGAGCCGAGGCCCTCGTTTTCGCGGAAATGTCGGATCCCTCCTCCTGCATTCCTACGCCACCCATCTTTAGTCGAAATAACTATTTTCAAGGGCCTCCTGTCACAGTGGACAAGTATATCCACCCTGGAATTATTATTCTTTATACTATCCAGTAACTTTTTAGTTTTGAGGCTTCTCAATTGATAACGGACTGCGACAAGTCTGTCTTTCTGTTATCTCAACGATACCCTGACCTACATCGTTTTATGTTGTATTTTATATTTTCATCATCATTCCGAGTAACTTCTGAGTTATTGAGTGACTTACATTGCATTTTATTTGACCTAATATAAAATTCTAGAGTAACTACATACTTTTGATTGAAGAGAGATACCAGAGAAAACTGGAACCTACATTCAATCAACCCTCAAATTACCACATACTGTGTCATTGTAAAATATGCCGAATACTGCAGTAACGAATATCTTGAAGTAATCTCTAGAAAGGTAGGTAATTCCATCGGGAAGTGTGATTGAATGAGGAAACTAGGGGAGATTGCGAGCGGGACCGCGCGTCAGAAAAAGGGTTGAAAATTCCTTCGGCTGAGGGGACCCTCGTCCGGTAACGAAAGGGTTAAGGGGGTTCCGCCAGTGGTGTGAAATATTTTTCCAACTTTTCTCAGCCAATAATCGATCAATTTCAAATCTGTTTAAGGCATTCTTTCTATTTTTTAATTCCGCAGGGCAAAACACTATCAAACTATACTCTACTGAAATGTAGAATTTAAAATTTTGATAGTGCGTTGCCCTGCAGAATTAAAAATAGAAAGAATGACAAAACAAATTTGAAATTGATCGATTATTGGCTGAGAAAGTTGGAAAAATGTTTTAACGGTAAAATGGTAACGGGAGGGGGGGAAGGGGCGGTTACTTTTTTTAAAAACATTGGCATGAAGTAGTAATAAGATTTGTAGTGAGAGTTAATATGAACTCTACAATTCCCGAGATTTGCGGATTTTCGATGACGGTTCACACCCTGGCCAGAACACCCTTAACTTTGAAATTTTTCAAAAAAATCGATTTTTGGTTTTTATTTTTAAAAAACTAGAGATGATTCTGCTGAACATTTTGGTATATTTACATAATTAAACAGAAATTTCCATCGAGTCGTTATGAAATCTCTTAAATATTCTCTGCAAACGAGGCACCGTAAATCAATCTGATGAATCAAACAAAACTAAGTATTGATAATGTTATCTAAGGAATGACACAGTAGACATAGTAGAAAAAAAGTATTCTTATTCTCTTCTTCTTCTTTCAAAAATGCTGAATATTTATTAGAAACTTGAAGGATAAGCGAGCAAAAGAAGACCATGCGCGCGCCTCTTCGGAGATGGCGCACGCTCCGATGGCCATGGAGATGGTCTCCGGGTTGTCGCGGACCAAGCGCTCCTGGCGGCAACTTGTGTAACGAAACCCTAACCCAATTCCCTCCAATGAACAGAATTTTCATGCATTTTTACTTTTCACGATTTTCACAGTGAAATGCTTCCAATCAATCGATGGTCAACTTCCTACTGTGTTCCAAAGAATCGATGTTCAGTTTCACTCGGACTCTCAACAAAAAAAAAAATTATTCAATCATGCATTATGGCTATAAGAGCGAATTTTCAAAGATAACGACTCTGGATGATTTCCGATCGGGCTGGGACCAGTTGCAATCATTCCAGCAGGAAAAATTACATGGAAAATGATACCCCACATGCCTTCCAGAAGAAAATTGAGTTTTTGGCCATTTTCAGACCACTAAATTGTAAATTTGAACACCTGGGACTGGGCCAATCGAGCTGGCCAACGAACTCGACCTGTTGATTGGAACGATCTCAATAGCTCATTTTTTCTTCGAAAATTCGCAAAAACTTCACTTACCTATATTTTTTGCCTCGAGATTATAATATTTTACCATCCTATACACCCGGGGGTGGCAGTATTATAATATTTAAACAGTCACGAGTGCCTAATTTATCATTAATCACGGTGGTTGACATTGTGGTTCGATAAGAGATAAGAAACAGCCAGGAAGGGTTTCGTTACACAAGTTGCCGCCAGGAGCGCTTGGTCCGCGACAACCCGGGCGCTGCATTGAGACTCTCTTTTTCCCACAAGCCACGTTTTCGCAGCTTTGCGTTCCTTTTTCACAGCTTTGGATCAACATGATAACTCAATGGTTTTTTTTTTATTTCGTTGGTAACGGTAAGGGGAATCAACGGATGAATGGGAATCTTGATGGAACCAATTCTGGCAACACTGCCTTTTTGTAATCATAGTGATTACAGCTGAAAAATTTCGGTTTCTAAAATTCATTATGTCGCTAATTCACGGTATTCTGAGGGTTTTGTAACTCAAAATGTATGTGAACATGTATAGAACAACGTGTAGAAATCTGAGTGCAATTGGTTGAAGGGTAAGATCAGGAGAGGAACATTAGCACGTAAAATGGAGTCTACGCTTGTAGTGCTGATTGAGTACAACTTCCAATCTTCCAACGCAGGTATGAAGTGCCGTATATTGAGAAGGTTGTGTAACATTTTGATGAATTTGAACTGCACTCCTTGCTCTTATTCGTAAAAACTTGAATGATAATATCATGTTTTACTTTTATGCCTGTTGGAAACCAGAAAAGCGAAGGTCAGGGAAATTATACTCAAGTAGGTAGGTACCTATTTAATATTGTTATAAATTTAAAATTAAAAAACAAAAGAAAATTATAGGTAAGGTAGGTAAATAACTGAGAATCATTCAATAAGGTACCTACCTGAATGTGTACCCAATCCACAGCGTTTCTCACATCTTGGAAAATGGATTTGAACGAAATAAAAATATCTCCACAGGTGACGCCAGTTTTGCCCCTGAAATGATTGAATGATATTTTTCGTTAACATACAATACATACGTAACCAATTAATATGATATGATTCGATCTCTAGATTGGGTTGAAACCACGTACCACGTGTACTGTGGTGAGTTGCTGAAGAAGTCGACGAGGCAGGCTAACAAATAGGTTTCGGGCAAGTTGAAAAGGGTGTTTAGGACGT
This sequence comes from Lygus lineolaris, assembly GCA_030264115.1. Classification (NCBI taxonomy): domain Eukaryota; kingdom Metazoa; phylum Arthropoda; class Insecta; order Hemiptera; family Miridae; genus Lygus; species Lygus lineolaris. The sequence continues at coordinate 13,178,299 of JAEMON010000012.1, forward strand.
AAACTCTGCATTCGTCGAGTTGAAGAAATTTGTTCGGGTACAGCTCGTAGACCTGTGAACTGTGAAAAACAAACGAAGGAATGAAGGCATTGAGTAGCAGAACAAATCTTTCCCACAAGAATATCGACATTTTACCATAACCGATGGCAGGATGAAATTAACAGATGAGGCCAGTTGAGACCGAAATAGTCGAATTAGTAGAAAGTAGGTTCACACAGTGATATTAGGGGTATTCATGGTTTTTCGAAATCGAAATGGTCCAGAAGGGTCCTCGTCATGAGGCCCCACGTCGAAGTGTCGAATTTTCGAATTACTGGTTATACAGAACCGAGGTTATTATGTTCTGTTGTAAACAACAGTTGGCTATTGATTGGCTAGTGATCAGTCGCGTTTTGATTCCTCGTCTCGTCACTTCTCTCATCATCTATTACATCAACAACATACATATACATCATCTACAACAGAGAACAGAAATTACAGTCACGCGTTTCCGTTTGCACTAACTTCTTCGCTCGGCCACTGTATAGCGCCACTGTATTTCGAAAATTCGACGCCAAGTTCGAGACCTGTGAGTCTCGAATTCGAAGATGGGATCGAAATCGAAGTCTATCGGCGGCGCATGCGCACTGGATGCGTTTCCATGGCTACTTCGAATTCTCGACGACTTCGACATTTCGACGGTGGATCATGAAGACCCCTATTAAATGATAGTATGGTTATCGGTTACTTACTGTTTGAGGAACTCAAATCCATGGACGCAAACCAATATGTTTCCGTAAGCGTCGACCTTCAGGAGATTGCCGTATAAAGTGTCGAACCACAGACCACTGGAATTTAGAAAAATCTTTAACATCAAGGATACTAATATTTTTGAACTCAGCAGGTATCAAATCATGGTTTGAAACTTAACAAGCATATACAAAAAACTAACCACATAGATTGTGGTACCCACCCGACTAATAATAACCAACAATTCTATGAGGGGAGAAGCTGACGTAAAAAATGCCCGGCAAACGTTACTGCATTCAGGCAAAAGTGTTGCTGCTGTCGATCAGCAACTAAAGTAATGAGCTCTGACAGCGCATTCTTCTGGCGAAGGAGGAACAACTTATCAGCTGAAATATTTCCTTTTTTCCCTCTTTTGAAATGTTATTCTGCTAAAAAAAAAAAAAAAAAAAAAAATCCCCGCTTCAACTTAAAAAAAAACGCTGTTAAGAAAAGCTTTTATTTAAATTTAAAGACCACGAGATAGTCAAAAGGCGGTCAATATTGCAGTAATGAGAAAATAGGAGTGAACAGTAGGTACTGCCAACTTACAACACAGAAATCCCAAGAGGGTTTTTGGTAGGAATTGATAAGGTAGCTTATCGGAGCTCGTCGCTTTAGTTGCATACCTATAATGTAAATCAATTTCTTTCTGTGCCAAATTTCGTCTATTAGGTACCTTCACAAAGATACATCAATGAAATGATGCAGCTTATGAGTAACACACATCGCACACTGGGAAGAACACTGGTAAATCTCCAGTCCTCGATGACATCTGGAACACTAGTCAAAACATTCAGGCCCACATCAGTTTATCTGACCTCTAGCGGCTATTGTTTGAACCACCGTTAATCCACTACCACCCCTGTCAAGCTCTTTCCAATGGTACAAAAAACTCAGAAGTGCATTTTCGGAGATGTGCCAGTGTTCTTCCAAGGGTGCGACATTATGAAATACAAATTAATACATTCACGTGGCTACCTACCCACGACCGAACTTACCGTACGGGGAATGAGGGATCGTATTCGAATTCCAATATTTCTTGAGGGTACCCCATGTCCACCATCCTCTGCTTGACCAAATCGAAACCCAGCCTTTCATACTGCGGCGATTTGTATTCTGAAATTAAAATATTATTCTACTTAATACGATATTATTCCCTTCTGTAATATACCTACCTACATTTTTCAGCAAAATTCTTCCTTAATTTTTGAGAGACGTTCAAAAGTTGGAATTTGAAGAAGAAAAAAAATAATAATAAAGGAAGAAAGAGGTTTAAAACTAATTGGTGGTTACGAAGAAATGCGGTGTATACGAGAAATGTGTATACTTTTCGATTTTTTTACGTGTAGAGAAAGGTAATAAACTGAAAATAGAGTACCTAGGTACGATTGTGCGCGGGAATTTGATAGGTACCTACTTATTGAAACCTCTAATGACTGTATATTTGTGAATTAGTAAGTATTACCTACAATATCGCAATGATACGAATGATTTTTGATACCAACTACCCAGGTCCCTACCATAACGTACCTAACCTATACGTGGGTAACAAATAACTACGACTGTTTACCACATTTTAAGCCCTCAAACATTTAAATCAAATCGATTGGCAGGATGAAAAGTCAAAATAGTCGATTTCTTGACTTCTTCTGATATTTAGATACCGGATATAATCTAATAGATACCTATAACAAAATTAATATTCGAGTTAGATTGAATAATTAATTTATTAACGTCGGAGTGGGCCAATACCCAAAAAACTGGTAAAAACTGATTTTTTTCCATAATATTCGTTGTTGAACTAGGGAATGCCTACCTAGGTAATTTTGTCTGGATTTCTTTAACGTTAGATAATTGAGTGGTGGAGCCTTTGAAGTAATTAATCAAGCTAAACGTTTCAAGGTTGTGTTCAGCACGAATTGTACCTACAATAAATGAAAGATTGTCAAGTTAGCTAATAACCGTGACGGAAAACTCGAGTAACTAATACCAGGATTTTCCAGGTTTATAATGATTTTGATTAGGTTGCGCATGCCTAAACAAAATTGTTTAAACTCATTAAAATTCCAGATTGGTTTTAACCCATTAAGAAGCTCAAACAGGTCTCATTCGACGAAAAACTCTATTTTCTACCACTTTACTCCTGGACAGAACATTTTGCAGGAGGTTTTTGCGGCCTATTATCAAAAAATCGTATTTGACTTATTTTATGACGGAAAACTTTCTAACCGTGTATTTGAGAGTAGTTGTAGAAACAAGAGGTATAAATTAGTGCCCAATCAGCGCAAAATTTGGTACTAGAAAAATACCAACCGAAAATGAACTTGTTACCTGAATACGGAACCTCCTTTATATAAAAATAATAAATCAATCAAATAGTTCGATCAGGTTATTATTAGATCTTAGATGAATGGTCGAATAGAAATAGGAAAATAGAAAGCCGAAGTTGAATTAATTTTAAAAATACAGGCGACAGAAACGTACCGGCAAGTGTATAATCCATGTCGAAGCCATAAAACTTGATGTGCTCCAAATGCAAGCTCCTGTTCACGAAAATTCTGCAACAAACAGTTAATTGTTTCTTAATATTTTACATGATCCGCAAAAATATATGGGTAGGTGTAGGAAACGGTACAAACAACGTATAGGACCCTACTTCCAAATGTTTTACAAACTGTTAGTAAATTATATGCGCAAATCATAATGGAATTTTACTGTGACAGGAATAATAGTGAGTGTGTGTCCATTATTAGGTTTCTATTTCACAATCCCTTCTTGCAAAAGGAGAATGGCGAAAATACTGGTTAACACTTATAAACTTTTCACAAGTCCTAAATTATCTAATTTCATTTTATAAGTGATAAAGACTATCTTGTATTTTGTCGTTTCCAGAACATGATGAATAATTTTGTATTCACGCTTATGACTGCGATGAATTGAGGCATAAGAATCATCCACGCCGGGCTCATCAATCTAGTCAGAAACAGTTGTTGGTAAATATTTAACCAAGTTACCTATCGGGGTGGTTTTGCTTTCGTGTTTCTAACCATAGATCAATCATTAGTCAACAACAATCATCATTAATCAATTTATTAACAATTTATCAATTTTTAACAGTCAAACACATTTAGTAAGGAGGGGCACTTAAGCGCCTCTCCGAGTCTTCACACCAAGCCGGAGCCTTATGGCAACGCCTGATGTGAGGGACCTGTGGTAACCTGCAATACTCCAATGTGTTGCTAGTTTGAAAAGGGGGAAGCACTATTCTGTTTTGACGGTGGGTGGCATTTTATTTGGTTCTTCTGTTTTGTTTTCAGTGGTGATGGCTTTTTTTTAATGTACCAATAATTCCCTCTTCTTTCCCCAGAAAGAACGTGAGGCTCAGCCTCAAATGCTTCACCCTAAAGCCCCCCCCTGCAACTCAGATAGGAGAAAAAGAGAAGAAGAAGAACCCGGGTGTGGTGAGCACCCACTGACGAGTGGTTGGGGGTAGTAAGCAGATTATTTTTATTGTTCAGGAGGGATTTGCATCCCTGTTCCTAACGAACTTGAAAAACCAAGATAAACTGAGGCAGAAAAAGATCCCCATTTAAATAGGTACCCTAGATTCGCAAAAAAATTTCAATTATTTATTGACTTTCTAATTAAAAATGTTTACGTTTCCTATACCTATTATAGCTCACCTGCCAAAGGTTCACTTCAGACACAATGATATTTTATTCCTACAGTTCCTATACCTATTATAGCTCACCTGCCAAAGGTTCACGTCAGACACAATGATATTTTATTTTACCAATACGTGTCACGCGTGTACCCATCTTATGAAGCTTATATAGCTCGTATCTCATACAGCTAGATTGCTTGTATAGCTCTTACGAAGCTTGTGAGCTTGACGTTACTACATTGCTCGTAAGCATGTGACAGCTTTTCTCTTTCTCAAATTTCCCGTTTAAAAAATAGTCGGTACCTACTTTAAAACCGGAAAACTTAGACCCAATAACAACTGGAAAAAGAGAACTCAAACAAACCCCAAGAATAGAAAACGGAACCAATTTTTGTCAGCTGACTGGTAAAATTTCACTTTTAGGTAGGTATTGTATTTTGAGCGTAACGAGTCTTATAGTGAATCACAAATTACAAAAACTAGTCATACTACAACTTGTAGATTTGTGAAATTCACTATTTACTATTACAAGCAGAAACAGGCCCCAAGAAAAATTATGCCGGGTACGCTTATTCTACATACTTCTTCTTACTATAATAGAAAAGTCATAAGAATACGAGTATTAATCCGATCCCTACGACATCCAACTACCAATTCATTTATCGCGATTTATTCATCATTCACGAAAAATATAACGGGTGCCAATGAATGAACGAATGAGTCAAAATCAAAAACCGAAACTTGGCGATCCCTCAAATGGTGATTGAATGGAATTTTCAAATTTTCGCTTACGTATTTTGTGGTTTTTGGTGAGGTACTCCAAGCATTTCGATGAATATATTTCTCAATATTGACAACTTTTTAGATCATCAGCCCAACAGTTGTTGTACAAAACTGTGTTTGGAACATTGAATGAGAGCAGGTAAGTACCCAAGTAATCTAATATCGCGCACTCGAGTTATTTCAAATCGGGTTAGTACGAGTGCGAGATTATTGCGTAATTTCTACAACAACACTCCAAAAACAATGGGTTGCTTAATATTGTAATCTTTTCGTAATAAATACCTACTCGTGACGCCGTGATTTTCGTCCTTACTTGCAAAAAGTTGTAGTTATAGAGCATCAGTTAAAGAGATAATTTTCTATTTTTGTGCTACATTTATTTTTAAATACCTAATCAGAATTAGAAATTTTGCGCTGATTCCGAATATACGTATGGTGGAGTATTTATTTTACCAATTTTGGTGCACTAATAAATTAAGGTAGAAAAATTTGTGTTTGATTGCAAAAAACGTGGGTTTTCTGGGTAATCGAGTGTTTTAGGGTGTTGACGACCTGATCATGACTGGAGGAGTTAAGTATCGTCTTCTAGGTAATTTTTCACACGGCATCGAATGGTCAAACCCCCAATTCATTGTGACGAATAAAAAATTGATTTTCAGAGAAAAATAATGACTTTTGGGACATACCAGCACATCGAACTCAAATGTTGCTGAGCTAGTTATCAATCGAAGTAAATCTGAGCAATAATTATTAGGAAAAATTCAATCAACACACAAAGATTACTAGGTGAAACACCCTGTATACCATATTATTAGGCTACTATGTTTAAATTATGGTAATTTTCACCAAAAACCTCATGACACTTTCTGACCCATTATATTCAAATTTAGCCCCTACGAGTACCTATTTCAAAAATTCGGGTTAACTAACTCATCCTTTCATCAGTTATTATTGACATTTTGATATTTTTATGAATTTTCCAGATCGATCCTAGGTCAGAACCGTCTGAAGTGACACAAAAAAGTTCCATTCATGCAGCATGAGCACCAACTGGTGAGCGAATTTTCAAAGAATAATTTTAACCGATTTTCTGGGTGATACTTATAGGAAATTTCAAGCTGATTCCAAATATACCATATGTTCCTATGTTTAGGATGGTATTTCACACCAAAAACCTCAAAAAACACGTTTTTTTTTTTTTTTTTAGCGATTTTTGAAACTAAATTTTCAAAATTTGACCCTTTGGAGTACCTACTCCAAAAATTCTGGCCAACGAACTCATCCTTACTTTTGATAATATTTACATTTTAAAAATTTTCCGGATTTTTTTATCTCGATTCCTCGGGCAGACCTATCGTCTGGGGTGACATATATATATTAAGTGTTAAATTTCAGGAATCGTTTTAGAATGGTCTGAAACGGATTTCCACGAAGAACATTTTCAAAAATTTGTATCATTTAAATTTTGAAGCCATTGCAATAGCTTCATTTTCATCGAAAATTCGCTAAAACGTTCAACTTCGGGAATAGTTTTAGAATGGTCTGAAACGGATTTCCATTAAGAAAATGTCCAAAAATTTGCATAACTGCAATTTTGAAGCCATTGCAATAGCAGAATTGTTTTCGAAAATTCGCTAAAATATCTGTGCTAATGAATAAAATAGGCCCTAGCAATCACCTATCAACGAAGTGATACCACAAGGTGTACGACTACCTCGTCACGTATATACCTACTAAGAACATAACCATTACTACATTACATAACCATTACCATCGTTTAATATTAACCAAAGGTTCAATTTATTAATAAAATTACCATAAAATCAATAAGCAAGTGCCGACGCTAGTGTACACCACATAGGTACCTATAATTAATGATTTTCTCGGAGGCCAAACAGCAAGTAATAGACGTGATCGTTTCAAGGACGTGTGATAGGTAGGTACCCCTAGTTTACAAACTCAACCGAACAATGGGTACCTAAAGAACGAAAGCAATTAGTTGTCATTCAAATACAACAGTTACAGCATTATTAAATTGAGGATTTTTAGGTGACACTTTAGTTGTTGAGGAATCCGGATAACTCTCGTCGAGGAATTCAAGAAGCTTTATCAAAAAGTTGTCTCAAATTGGGGGAATTTCCCAAGCAATTTTTACAAGTATACGATTGAGTGGATTTATCGATATTGTGAAAGAAACAAGATTTTCAGGTTAGAATGGGGTTTATCGAGTTTCGACTTCTACACTTTCTGAGGAAAGCCACATAGAACTCCAGGAAAGTGGTCAAAACGCGTTTCGGCCGGCAATTAAAGAAGAAGAAGAAGATTTATACTAACAGTAGTTGTTTAAAGTGAATATAATAAAGTACAATTTGACATAAAAGTTCCAGTCATGCAGCATGAGTTGATGAGCGAATTTTCAAAGAACCATATTAGACGACTTGGAGGGTTTATTTTTATAGGCAATTTTTCGCTGATTCCGAATGTAACATTACGTTTCTATGTTTAACATGGCAATTCATAACAAAAAACCTCAAATTCTTGATTCCAAAAATTCGACCACTTAGATTACCAACTCCAGAAATTCTGGCCAACGAACTCATCCTTTTTTTGTTATTATTGTCATTTTGAATTTATTTTTTATTTTTTAGATCGATCCTAGGGTCAGATGATAATGTCTGGAGTGATACATAAATATACACATAAATTAAACTTTGGGAATCGGTTTAGAATGGCCGGAGATGATTTCCATGGAGACAATTTTCAAGAATTTGCATATATAACTTAAATTTTGAGGCCATTGAAATAGCTGAATTTTCTTCGAAAAATCTTCGGAAAGAACGTTTAATTGCCTAGACGGAAACAAATAAACCAAGGTAACTCATCTTTAATTCTCTCACTCTATCTCTCTATCTTTAATTTCATCTAAACAGTGACAAAGGAATTATAGAGCCCAATGACGTGTCCTCCTTGTTTCAAACTCTCCCAGTTCATTGGAAATGGGGACAACAAGCGGCACGAATCACACGACGCGCCTGCACGAATAGATCGCGCGTTCAGTTTACTCCTACCAGAGAGACACCTGTAAGTCCATTGGAGCCTGAAACTACTATAGGGGCTCGACCTACTATCTGTTCACCGCATTGTAAGTATATAATTATCAGGCCAAACTTCACTATATTAGGTAGGAGTGGGCGTTGGGCTCTAATAGATTGATGTTCCATGGCTACCTAGGTACTACGTTTATGGCCCAGATGGGTCCAGTAATGTACGTATAGGATGTAGATGATTAAGAGCTGTTCCAACTGGCGACGGTGCAGGAGCAATTCGAATATTTTAGCTGAGCAGAAACTTTTGCGCACACTCTTGTCGACAACTTCTTAATAAGAGTGTGTGAAAAGGGGTTTTTGGGTCAAAAACATAGTCCTCTAAAAAATAGTCTTATAGGAAATTTCGGGCTATAGGTAAGTATACCGCTATATATTTCGGGAATATACCACATGTTCCTACACGTTCAATAGCTGCGATATCTTGGAAAAACCTCGAAAATGCACGTTTTTGGTTTATTATTTTCAATAATAAACCTTTGGAATCGAGCACGGAAAAAAAAAAAATTTAACCCCCCTCAAAATTTGAGGTTTTACGTTTCAAGATACGTAGAATCCAAAAATCGAATTAAAAAAAAAATCTGTCCGTCCGCCGTACGCGGCACTTTCCTTAGTTACCATGGACCAAAATTAATGAAATTTGGTATACCGGCCCCATTCGGGGTCTAGTTGTGCCGCGAAGCTTGGCGTTAAGGTCAGTCTTCTCTAAGGGTTAGAAAATAGGAGATGCAATTTTCAAAACGCCCTAGCTCGAAAATTTCAAATAGGAAGGTATTTTTTTCCATCGATTTAAAATAGAACACAATTTTTAGCGTCGAATGAGACCTTGCGGAGCGTTTTAGGACTAACCGTTCGCTCCCTGTAAGGACTTAAGGGTTGAACGGAAAAGAGCAGAAACACGAGTGTGAATCGCAATTCTTCCCGAGTAGGCAAAATCTCAGTTCAAATATCAGCTGTTCAAATGCAACTTTCTTTGGATCCCACCGAACCAAGTTTGTTGTTTACTATCAGAAGCTTCCTTAGTTACTGAGTTTCATTAGAATGAATGATACAACTCTCCGATAGGTGATAATAATTACAAGAAGGGACCTGCTCATTGTCGCCAAGAGATGATTGTGAACCTCGCGGTAGATGGCTATTTTATGTCAATAGGATCTTTGTAGATGGGCGATCTATACAGAAAATAATAAACCGTTGTGTAATAATTTGCAGCGTTTTCACCATTGGAACCTTTAAAAATTATCTTTGAATAAAATAAAAGTTGAAGTCCTGAGGCTTCTGCGTCGAATGAGACCAACGCCAGCTCACCAACTCATTAGCCACGATTTTTTTGTGATATTTCAAAGTTTTTTGTTTTCTTGACTTTTCAGCCGTGAACACAAAAAAATCCATAAAACGAAAACTTTGAAAAATCACCAAAAGTCGTGGCTACTATTCGACGCAGAAGTCTCGGGTCTTCAACTTTTCTTTTTTCAAAGACAATTTTGGACGGTTCCAATGGTCAAAAATATTTGAGGTTTTTTATAATTTAATAATGATTAACAGCTCGTTTCCATTTTTTTCCGACCTCACGTCACGGCTAAAATATCACACCAGGGAAACCAGGTGGGTGTGGTTGTTTGTATGGCTGAAAGTTAATTCGCTATTAAATGATCTGACTGTAGAACCGTAGGTCTACCGTCCGTTTTTTAAAATGATATTGCAACTAATAACAGCTATTCTAGGTATAGGAACATGGGGTACATTCTGAATTAGCGCGAAATTCCCTATACAAGACTGGAGAGGACGATATTTTTGTCAGGAAAACCACTATTTTGAGCAACTGTGCGGCGCTAGTTGGAACAGGCCTATTGTAGGAAGATTGATTCAGATTGGACCAGAATGAATGACCACATAGGTTCGATCCAACAGTCTGAAACTCTATTATTGGCCGAACTCAACTAATTCACGACATAAACAACATGGTGACTATTTCCACAACATGCGACCACTTCCACGAAGTATTTCTACCGCAGATGCTCTTTATTTCGCGAATAAAGCGCATTTAGGAGAAATAGCTTGGGGAATGGAGAGCGATTGAAGCCTGAAGCCACTGGACAGTCAACGTCGGGTGGGGAGTGACGTATTACGACCCTGAAGGAGGGGAGCTATTGCTTAATCAAATCATCAATTTAGTCAACAAGTTTATTGTAATTGAGGATGTCTCATCTAATTATAGCCTACAACGCGCTGTCGATCCCCCTCCAAGCAGCTCCCGTCTTGATTTCATTCATTAGAACTGACGGGGTCGGTCAGCTGAGCTTGAACAGTCGACAGGACCACAGCTAGCACAAGAGGCCCTTTCATGAAACTTGAATCGACAATTCGAAGAACTCAAACCATTTGGTTCAAAAGGAAGTTTTCAAGGCTCTGTCGAGCAATGCAATTTTTAGGGCACTCCTTTTCCGCTTGAACCGCTTTATTTTCACCGGTTGTTGGCTGACTTTTGGGAAAAATATTGTCCAATAGATACTTGCAAGGAGGATATGTTTGTTTGTTCAACTTTTTAATTGACATGAACAACATTGAACTTTTCACCACCAGACCTCACACAGACTTATGTCGTTTCAATTGCACATTTGAAAAAAAATGTAAAAAAGTTTTTCTTCCTTAACTCCTACACGGACTCCTCCACTCCTCAACTCCTCGTTCCATTCATGCAGCATGATGAGCGAATTTTGAATGAATAATTTTAACCGATTTGATGGGTGATTCTTATAGGAAATTTCAAGCTGATTCCGAATATACTATTATGTTCCTATGTTTAAGATGGTAATTTACACCAAAAACCTCAAAACACGTTTTTTTAAAGCGATTTTTGACCCTAAATTTTCAAAATTTGACCCCTTGTGGTACTCCAAAAATTTAGGCCAACTAACTCATCCTTTCTTTGATATTATTGACATTTTGTAATTTTTTTAGATTTTTTATCTCAATTCCAGGGTCAGATATCGTCTGGAGTGACACATAAATATATATATAGTATAAATATACATACCTACCAATTATAATATAATATACATAGGGAAAAGTGTTAAATTTCAGGAATCATTTTAGAATGGTCTGAAACGGATTTCCATAAAGAAAATTTTAAAAAATTTGCATTACACAAATTTTGAAGCCATTGCAATCGCTTCATTTTCTTCGAAAATTCGCTAAAAGTGTTAAATTTCAGGAATTGTTTTAGAATTGTCTGAGACGGATTTCCATAAAGACAAATTTTTCCATAAAGATTTCCATAAAGAAAATTTTCAAAAATTTGCATCACTAAAATTTTGAAGCCATTGCAATAGCTTTATTTTCTTCGAAAATTCGCTAAAATACCCCGGCTATACATAGATACGATGTTTAAAATTGGTAGAGACTACCTAGCCTTTTTCACTAAACTTTTTTAATTATGTTGAACTTTGGACGTGGCTTGGATGACTTGAAGCTATTATGAGTCACTTCATCAATAGATGAGATGGGAGTCAACCGATAAAAAGTCGAGCGGCTATTTCCGTATTTCGCCTTCGACGTTTTTTTGGCTGGTTTTGCAGATCGTTCGATAGTTCCGTTGCCAAGGTCGTCGAAAATGTGAGAAACATTACTTCAGATGAAATAGCTAGGTATTTTATTCATTTTTTATTTTTTATGTGTGAGAGGCTACTGACATAGGTACATCCCACTATTTATTTATTTTTATAAAAATTACAATGGACAATCTTAGCACATTGTCCCATGAAGTGATGGCCAACCATTAATAACAGATAAAATTATGGCTAGCATAATTTATTAATAGGTGTAGTAATTGAAATGTAAGGTAAGAAACACCATGGTTCTCCCCTGCTAAAGGAGAAGTGAGCCTGAAATGAGGAAACAAAGCGATAAATTCGAACCGACACTCAGGAAGCCAGTTCCAAAGATATAAGCTACAACTGACTTTAAATAAATGTATATTGAGTAATTAATAACATGCTTTTGTTTTTGTTAATTTTGTTACGTTTTTTTTATAATAAAAATATACCTGTCTTTCCTATTAATGACGTTACGAGAATCTTATAAAACTCAAATATGAGGGAGAAAAACGTGAATTCGGGAATCCGGAAACCGAATAATACATTCATTTTGCAGCATGAGACATGCATGTTACATTAGTCTGACTAAGCGCTTGGAGAAGGAACTGAAGACACGACAGTTTAAGTAGGTAGATAGGTATAGATAGGTACCTATCTAAAAGAATTCCTTTTGATTCATAAGTACGTACTCGTAGGTACAGTTTAGACTACGAACTTCTTCAAAGTTGATTCTAAAAATAATACTACACCAATGTAGCCAAGTGACGTATAAACCACCCTGTGCCCACTCAAGGCCTAAAAGAGGCTTCTGGAGCCTTTCATTATCCAATTGCCCGTCACAATGGGATGATGTGAGTAAGTACTCATAAAGGGAATCCAGTGAGTCCAGCGTGGGAAAATGCAGCGCCAGTAATCAAATACTCGACGTAAACTTGGTTTGGCAATTATTCAAGAACGTGATGGGCCGATATTTTTGGCTGCATTTCAAAAGGAGAAATTTTGACATAATACTCAATATGATTTTTTTTTTTCGTAAAAAAATAACAGCACCTCACATCTGATCCACTAATTATTGGATTGTAGCTCACAGTCTCAGAGTAGGTAGATGGCTGTGAGTAGCTAAACAGAGCAAGGGAATTTTGATTCAGACACCTAAATTTAGTATTATCTGTACAATATTACGGTAGGAAAACTGTTACGGATGAATTATTTGGATTCTACAATAGCATTTTGGTACACTTTGGTATAATACGTACGTATACTTAACTACATTTTTCGTTATTTTCGCATGGAGTGGACATTTTTATAAAATTTGTTTCCCAATAATTAAATTGCTGAAACTATTATTTTTATTTCCGGGAAGAGGGGCTGTGGAGAATCATTACTGTACCACCCTATGAGTAGTGGTAAGATAAAAATAAAATAAATAAAAATTCCCTCCCCTCCCTGCCTGATGAAACCGACAAATTGAGTACACCTACATAAAATTCTCTTTCCGGAATTTCATCGGAAAATGGCAATTTTGATTATTTTTAGCTCTATTGTGCAACGTAAGTGCGTGTGAGAGGAAGGTGTGGGCCTCGTGTGGCGCAACCCACCGGTAAAGACCCATATGGTAGGTATCCCACCTGTAGGTACACTTCATCAATTCAATCGTCTCCTACACTTTCCCCTTCAGCCGATCAAAAAATGCTATTAGTATGTTAAAAAGGTTTTGGAAGGCGGTTGCAAGGACAGCACCTTGACAGGGATTGAAAAGAGGCGAAAATGAGATCGAATTTATGCATTTTTAACTCCCCGATCCATCTATCAACAGCATTCGCTCCTCCATGGGTTTTTTAAAACACTCATTTCGAGATTGGTATGCAGGTGGCCGTTACAGGACGTTAGAGAGGCAAGAAAACCAGGAATTGACTAAAATACCTAAACAATTTGCACATATCTACAGAAAGAAGTATGGATTCTTGGATGATTTCCAAAATATATTACTAAAATAACGAGAAACATTACAATAAGATTTCGCAGAAACATTTTAGGTACAGAAAATGTATAATATCATCAACGATATTACAGATACAATAATATTGTTTCTAATTTCGAGAGGGTTCGATTTAACGATTTTTAGAGGAAAATGATTTTATTGCGATGGACTCAGAAATTCATGTAGGGATAGGCAAAATTCCTTTATTCTCCAAATTTACTTTGTATTTCCTTCAATCATCTGTTTGAGAGTAGGTATTATAAATCAAAACCTTCACGTTTTCTATCAATGTTGATTAGTCGCTAACATTTCTTGAGATTGGACCAAAAATAAATCATTCGAACAAATAACTCTCGCGAAGATACGATTGGCAGACGGTACGTATAATTCAAAATGTTTACTTTCATCGAGGCAATCTCAGGCTCTCTGCATCAGCGTAGGCTATTGGTGAAAAGAGCTATAGTCATTCCTAGAACATCAATGGAAATTCAATAATATAGGTAGATACCTACTCAGCGTAAATGGAATTCCACATATTTCATGTTGCATTTGATAGTGCCTAACGTTCTTCAATCTATACCTTCCGATTCTCGAACCGATTGGCGCAATAGAAAAGAAAATACCAAGTTATGACTAAAAGCACTGTCGGCAAGTCGAAATAGTCAAGAAGTTGCAATAGAAAGCAGTTAAAAGAACTCATTAGAATTCTGAAGGCAAACGGTTTCGTAAACGGGACCGAACAGCCAGAATACTAATAGTTTCTCCTTTATACTCTGTGTACATACAAATCAATTAAAGAAATAATTTCTGTGATAAAAAAATTACCAAAACTCTTCCAGGGAACAAACGCAAATGGACGAGTAATTTTATCACTCACTCAGAAAAGTGTCTCCAAATTACCGTAAAGGTTGAGCAAAGAACAACAAAGTCGTAAAAGTGAAACGTGCCAAAATTTTGGTCAATCGCCACTTTTTTCTCAAAATTCCGGGCGACAGTCAAATCCTTCAAATTTTAAATGAAATTTATTTACAGCTTTATCGGAAATTTAATGCAGATTTCAAAAATATGGCTAGAAGATCAATTGAGCAGATAAAGTTTGCTAAACGGGGTTTAATTAGTCGACTGCATAGTAGGTAGTTTATAGGTGAGTATAGTCGGATGGAAATTCATGCAGCATGAGTTGGTGGGCGAATTTTCAAAGAATCATTTTAACCGGTTTTGTGGGTGATTCTTACAGGAAATTTTGCACTGATTCCGAATATACCATACATTTAAGATAGTACTTTTACCAAAAACCTCCAAATACACGTTTTGACCCTTAATTTTCAAAATTTGACCCGTTAGAGTACCTACTCCAAAAATACTGGCCAACGAACTCATCCTTTCTTTTATAATAATTGACATTTTGAAATATTGTATGAGTTTTTTGGATAGATTCCAAGGTCATTTTTTGTTCAGATAGTTTCCAATCGTCTGGAATGACACGTATATAAATAAATATATTATGCAATACAGGCATAAATATGGAAGTGTTAAATTTCAGGAATCGTTTTAGAAACTCTGGCTGACTCCCGACTATACCTATACTGATACAATTTGCGTTTAAAGATAGGAAAAGATTGGTTTACCGAAAAATGCCTTGAAAACAATCATTACCTAAACTACGGATTGAGGTGCATAGATAGAATAAATACTCAATACTAGTAGCTAAGGAAGGAATTTCTCCAATTTCGGTCCAGTTTCACCAATTTTCTTCTATTGATGGTATCAATAAATTTTTGTTTGCCCATGTTCAGGGTGGTCCCTGTACATGGGCAAACAAAAAAGAGGTTTATTTCTTATATGGCCCGATTCAAAATATTCAGCGACAAAGTGGGTAATTTATAGAATTCTTGATGAATACGCTCATTTGGTGATCCATCACGACTGGAACTTTTCAAACAAATATACGAGGCTTCGGTAGAGCTAGGAGCGAATGTTGTGGGTATCTAAACAGCAACTCATGAATATTCACTCAACGGATCGTGTTTGGATCAGGATAAACAGGATTGTTGATGGGGTAAAAATAATGTTTAATATTGGATACGTACAGGCGGAAGCCATTCCATTTGCAAGTAGGTAAAGTATTATTTAGAGGAATTAAATTACGAATTGATGCATCGTGACCTAATAACGCATCTAGGTGGGCCTATCGGAAATTTAAAAATCCCTTCCCTTTTACAAACCGAATTTCGTAAACCCCATGAAATAAAATAGAATTCTACGTTTTATCAGTCCAAAAAGCCAAAGAAGTCTGCCAAACGGGTGTGGCATGCAAATAATGTGAACAAATGAATTACGATCATGTTGGCATTTCCCTTTTATGTTGACGGTTGCACGGTTTATGAGTGCAGTTGCCACTATTTGATTCGATAGGGGTGAAATAAATTGCTAGGGAACCGTTCAGAGACCAGTCCCTAATTATCCAACGAGTTTGGGCGAAATCGACCAATCGCGTGTAAGATAGATTTTGTCGATTTTGGATACCTATCAAGGAAATAAGTCCACAAAATATCAAATCTAGAATAGCTGAAGAATCAAGCATGGTTGGGCAAACGCGGATTTTAAAATATTTTCAATTTATGTTGGTGATGAGGCTCTAACCACTCTGTTTCCCATGTTTAACCACACCGTTGGAACAGCTCAAGCCCTGGAATGCAAAGAATAAATACGAACGGCCGGCCGAACGTAAGGCCTTATTTATGTGAATAAATACACATAAATCATGTAATTGACACCTTTTAACTATCTACGTACTTGACTGTCTATGTACTTGAAAGGTGTCAAATAATACTTGATTGCTCCGTATTTATTAACTCTAATTAAGTTCATGTTTGATAGATTCTCGTTTGTTGTATTGCATTCTAGAGACTTCAGCGGTTCCAACGGTATGGTTGAACGAAGGAAATGGAGTGGTAAGAGCCTCCTTAACAACGAAAAACACAAGTATTTGAAAAATGGCGTTAGCCCAACAGTGATGTCAAGGCCGAAGACATTAATTAAAAAGATGAGACTGAAAGATCGACTTTTCATGGGTTGAATCAGCTCGTACGATACACATAATATACAAGTCAAATTTATACTTATTATTACAAGAAACTATGAATAACACGAGTGGATTAGCAGGTTCGCTCTTAGTTTTAGCATACATGTGTAAGTACCTACTTTTTCAATTCCCTGAAGAAATCCTTCGAGGCCAAACAGTCCTTGATGAAACACATACCACTGGGAGAGCTGACAGCATATAAATGACTATACAGCAGCGAAACTCACTAACACGAAGTGATAATAAAAAGTGCTTAATCTCACGTTGCACAGGCACTAGGCACGGCGACGTCATTTCTGTACAATGGGAATCAAGCTTTGTACATGACGTCCAAAGTAGTTAACTAGATCAAGAATCTAAAATCAACCAACTAGTCACTATTTGTTGACATTTCCAAAGGGGAACTTGCATGATGATTATTTTAGAATACCTTACTTTCAATGGACATAATGCAGTTCACTCCCCAAAAAGGTGCTACATCAGGTGTGTCTTGGTGAGCAAAACTGTCTTAAAAATATGATGAAGCAACCTTGAAAAAAATGTCAAGTCCTTTTTACTCTCGAATAGGAGGAGGAATTATAAGAGCGCTTTTTTAAATCCTTGACTTAAACTGAATCTGATCATTCATGGAACATATTTGGTTATTATGGGAAGAGAAATCGGTAGAATAAAAGTTGAGTTTGAGTTCGGATTGCATGAAGCGCAATTGATCTTGAATTTTGTAGAGAGATTAGTGATTTGTAGAATCATAAAAATATACAATCTAGACAAGAATTGAAGATGGTGAAAATCAAGAGTAAAAACTTCCATTATTTCTGCCTCTGCGTTACAGTTTAACCTACAGGTAAGATGGCCTATTGCACATAAGGGTGCAACAACACAGTTTCTAGAGCCTGAAGCCTAGTAGGTAAGCATTGGGACTTTTTGAGTCGACTCTTAGAGTCTAGTCTAGAGAATCTCGGCTGCGTCCGGGCTGAGTCTACGCAGAGTCGACTCATTGTCGAGACGAATCTGGTGTGATGCGGGTTAGCATTTTCGGACTCTTGAATACCATCGAAAATGGGATTCTTCGACTCAACGTTGCGCAATATGTGTTAGTGCGGACGTGAATCGACACATCTGTCTACGCACTTTAGTTAGGTACCTACCACATAAATATTATATACCTGAGAGCTTTTTGAGGGAATTCGTCTCATCCTCGTTGAAGATCAAGTTTGTATTAATTGGGTTATTGCGGATTAATCTATGTTTGGATGAATTTATTGCAGATTCATCATGATTACCATGGGAGTTTTTATGATATTACCTCTTTGAGATCGATACATCTTCAGAGAGACAGCTTCCTTTTCTTTTTTTTTTCTTTTTGAAATTCGACCGCCAACTTTCATTAAAATGGTTTCAAAGTCAGTTGGGGACATCCTCAAGAAATGTCGGAACCCTGCGCCATCATTCAGTCTTAAGGTGTCCAATAGATCTTTTGGGTCGTAGAATCTACTCTCTTAATAGACTCTTTTGAGTACTGGGCTTGAGGAAGAAGGATGCCTGATGATCCCAAAAACGTGTCTGAACGAACTAATACATAGACCCTAGACTGCACCGCCGCTAGCTGGAATTCACATCCTTTGAATTGTGACGATTTGTTGGAAGCCAAAATGTTTAGATCATGTTGAAATTGTATTACTATGTAAGAGGCACTTATTTCGGAGGGAATTGAAAAAAAGACACGCATAGTGACTACCCTACCTAATTACGCCGATACCAATGAACCAATCAAGAGTTGAAAATGTATGATTTAACCCTACTTTTATATGGGTTATATTACATATATATGACAAGGGAGCCTAACATTATTTATATTGCCTGCTCAATATTTTCACATCAAATTTTCATTACTTTCAAACTAGGTTCTCTCTATTTAAATGCCTACCTATAAAACGTAAGTACTTCGAATATGAAAACCCCCTAATCGGGAAAAAACTCACCACCCTTCTCAAAAACCAAATAGCTATAAATGATTACAGAACGGTTTATTATTTCTGCACAGATCACTGTTCTTCAGCTGCTCTTTGACTGACGATTTTCGATAGGAAACCAGCATTTACAAGCATGTTGACGTTGTCTTGCTCTGAGCGCACAAAATTGGTCCTGCATTACTCGAGATGGTGAAAAAATAATTATACTTAATAGGTTTGTAAAATAATTTGTGAAAAATGCCTCCATCCCACACTGAATGTTAGTTTCCAAGAGCTAGGGCGTTTTGAACATTTCAACCCTATTTTCACCCCTAAGCCTGGGAGCAGGCACCTCTGCTGTCGAGAAAATTGGGTCCTCATGGCCCCCATTTATGATGTTTGAGGACATTTCCACCAAAATGTCGATTGGATAAGTTCTGAGAAAACATGAAGTATGAATTGATTTTTTTTTTAAATTCAATTTCAAATTACCTACTTAATTTTTTTAACTTTACGAAGGTCCTACTTTGAAACATAAACTAACTAATTTTGTAGCTTATTTTTTATGGGTGGTTACAAAGGATTATTAGGTGCCATAACAATAAACCAGAAGGAAAAACCAACATATTCTTCACTCGGCGTACATATCTACTTCCTGGTATAACCATGCGCAATTGAGCAATACATATAAGCCTAAAAATGCATAGTTTGGCGTACTAAATTAATAATATTGTATTATTTAGGATTCAATGAGAACCTACTATTGAGAAGGTGCATTATTATGGAATGTCACTCACTCATTGGGGGCTGTTTCTCTGAGTGGCAGCAGCCGCGAATGGCCATTTTGAAAGGCTTCCTTCATAATTTCAGAACCACTTTGATTAAATCACAACTCAAAAACTGATGAAAAACCACACAAAGCACAAAGAAAAGAGATCGAAACCCTACAAAGTACGAGTAGCTCTTTGAGGAAGTCAACACTTCGAGTTGTGAACGGGAACTGAGCTGGTTTCTAGGGGGACAAGGCAGAAGCTCAGCCTTCCCGTAAAAATCCCCTCCACGAGAGTTCCCTCTATTCATCCCATAAGCGGGTTCTTCCTGGAAGAGAATTGATTGATTTGATTTGATTTATTGAAAAGAAAATACACTGGAGGCCCCGTTAGGAGATTAGCTTCAGCAAGACCCTACATGGATATGAAATTAATTCATTAAAGTAACATAATCATGTTCAACTTCAGCAAGCTATTAGATTTCACAAGTAGGTACGTGTGTTAGTTACACCATTTTATGGATACTGAATAGTTGTTAGGTACCAAGGTAAATCATTGCAAAACCCCACGTAACTTTCAAAGGTAGGATGCCGGAGAAAGAATAGGCAGGAATCTACCAACTTACCTCACTAATTAGGTGCCTACCATCTATAGGAGACCAGACTATTGGCGGAAAAAAAGTTTAAAACCAGCATGAGTATGAAAGGGTAGGTACCTGCCAAATTTCGGAAATTGTTCAAATCGAATTTTCAAAGAAGGAAATGCAATGAGTCTAAACAAAGTTCCATTCATTTTAACCGTTTGGTGAGTGATTCTTATAGGAAATTTCACGCTGATTCCGAAAATACCATGTGTTCCTATGTTTGATGGTAATTTCCACAAAAAACCTCAAACAACGCGTTTTTTCCGCGATTTTTGACTCTTTTCAAAATGTGAACCCTTGGAGTACTCCAGAAATTCTGGCCAACGAACTCATCCTTTCTTTTTATATTATTGACATTTTGAAATTTTTTCGGATTTTTAGATCGATTCCTCGGTCAGATATCGTCTTTAGTGAATCAGAATTTCAGGACCCGTTTTAGAACGGTCTGAAACGTATTTCCATGAAGAAAATGTTCAAAAATTTGCATTATTTTAAATTTTGAAGCCATTGCAGTAGCTTCATTTTCTACGAAAATTCGCCAAAACACGTTGTTTTTTATAGCGATTTTTGACTTTAAAATTTTCAAAATTTGACCCCTTGGAATCCTCCGAAATTCTGGCCAACGAACTCATCCTTTCTTTTGATATAATTGACATTTTGAAATTTTTTTTGGATTCTTTATCTCGATTCCAGACAAATTTTCATTACTAAAACTTTGAAGCCATAGCAATAGCACTAGCAAAATATTCAACCAATTTGTAACAGCTTTCAAGTAGGTATGTATTGAGAATGGACCCTGAATTCAAACATTTTTTAAATAGAGAAAAGCTAAGATCCCACTGTGTAAAATTTTACATACGAAGTAGTTAGGAGAAAAAACAGGTATACATACTTAGAGATGGAGATGTTTTGGAAACGAGGAATAACAAGTAACTCAGAGTCAAAACAATCTTGCACTTTCTAATTCTATGATAGACGACCTAAAATTGAGATCGTGGATATAGTAGTGGTAGTGGTTTTACCTAATATACATCATCAGGGATGGGATTTTCCTGTAATAACACATCGAGTTAGTCAATCTAGTTTACGTACGACAAAAATACTAGATGAATTAATTTAAGTAGGGTTAGTAATTAAGATATCGAGAATACGATTAATCAAGCTTATGTTGTACGTGAATCAGTTTCAAAGTAAACAAACTGATTGTGACTAACTGAGTAGGAATGCGCGAATTACGTCGTAGGATCGGTGGTGAGTTGCGAAATATTTTGCCAACTCAAGAAAGCGCTGCAAGGTTGATCGCGGGCCGTTCTTGTCCCATTTCAAGTATTTGAGGACAGATCGTGTCAAGATCGTGGGTTGGACAGATTAGTGGGAATCCCATTAAAATTGTAAATTTTTGCAGAGGTTGGGTGTCCAACGTGTATCGAAATTTCGTAGACAGTTCAAATACTTGGTCATTATAATTATTGTGGGACAACATCATAATTTAGACATTAAAAATTCTGCCAAAACCTCAATCATAATCGAAGGCCAGCAATTTGGTTTTTCATAAGTGTCAAAATAGCAAACATGTGTTGAAAATTTCATTCAAGAAAACGCTTATTTCTTATCTTATAATATTATTATTACCCACATAATATTTCATGGTACATTATACTCAATTTGGTATGCAAACCAATATTTCCTTGTGATTAAAGTGCAGCTTTGGAGCCGTCTGGCACTCGCCTCTACTCAACACTGCAGGAGGTGAGAGAGCCAAGAAGGTCAGGACAACGGAGGCGATACGATCAATAGATGTTTGGCCGAGTTATATCGTTAATGACGTACTTCTCTCCTGCACGAAAAGGTTTATTTCTGCGCTACTAGAATTGATTCAGGTATTGATTTGACAACAAACCCAAACAGAAAAGCAAGCTCCATTCGCTGCTTCAAATCCTGGAAATCTTGGGAAGGACTGTTCAGATCCCAAGAAAAAGGAGCCTAGTACGAGTATGCACGAATTGCAACCCGTTGGATTGACAGGAGCTCCGAAAATCCAAAATATCGGGCACCAAATTTCTCGTGATATCACACATACATAACGTGAACCACTTGAACTAACAACTAAACTTCCAGCGATCAGGTTCTTCTATTTGCCCTCGAATAACTAAGAATAGGTAATAATGAAATATTCGATAAAATACAATTCGTTCGATCTTATTTGGCAGTCTATCTTTCACCACTATTACACAACCAAGTTTCTTGAGCAGCGATTACATGGCTCTAAAGTGAGTGGAAAATTGATATTCGGGCTGGTATTGTTTACTCTTCCCAAAACCCCACTGACCGACTATTGATTAGAGTTTTCCGATTCCCGCACAAACCAAAACTTGCCAGATAACTACCTATACTTGGAGGTTTTGATGATGAAATATTGTGTAATAAAATAATAATCAGGTTTAAGAAAGAGGAGTGGAATTCCTATACGAAGATTTTTTCACTCGTGCGTAGGTAGCTAAAATTTATTAATCATTTTGTATATTCTAAATGTGGCTATTTTTTCTGCTTTATAAAATTAATTTATGCTGGCAATTTTACAGTTATAAATCGGCCAAAAATTTTGGAATTTTCATTTTTTCCCCTTGGGATTCAGAGAACATGATGATGGGTCAAAAAATTGGTTTCAGAGGTCCTAAATGTGTATTTTTGCACTTTTCCGACAAGTTGTTCACTCGCGAAAAAGGGAATTTTCGCGCTTCTGAGTTCTTTCCCAATGAGGCGTTATATTATCCCCTATCTTCACATATTTTCACAGCATTCCAAAATCGAAGAAAAACGATACTAAACACGTATTTTTGTCATACGGCACCACCGACGCCAGTATGGCACCACTGCCGCCATTAAGGCACCAAACATTTTTACTCGAACGAAAATTGAAACAGCATTATTTCAAAATCCACAAAGAACTATACCAAACACGCATTTTCAGACAAACGGCACCAGTGGCACCATGACACCAGTGTGACGCCACTGACACAAGTGTGTTACCGCTCGCGCTGGCTCCATGGCACACCAAAAACTGCATAGTGAATCTGAGGTCCTATTAGAGTCTACCCTAGAAATGTCAACTCAAAAGAACCTTTCCTGAAGTCTGTAGCGTGGAACACATACAGATCATACACATCCTAGCGCTATTCGGGGGTCAGCTGAGGGCTTCGTCAGACAGCAAAACTTCGATTGAAATGAGCTTTTCACACGTTTTTCAATGCTTATGTTGAAATAACTTCTGCCTTATTTGAGCTACACAGTTGAAATTTTTACCTGATACTCTTCGATACCTACCTGAACTACGAACGGTAGTAAGGGGGACAACATCATCATCAGGGGGAAGGGGGAACAAAAAAGCTAAATTCTAGACATTTGTAAGCTGAAGTTTGCTGAGCTGCTAAAGTTTCAAACCCGGAGTTGCAGTTCTGATTCTAACTAGCGTTTTTAGAAGACATCATCATCTACTGACCAATTACATGATAATATCAAAACTATTCCACCCTTTTTGGAGGGACCTTATTTTCTGAAAAAAGAATACCTACCGTCATCAGTTAGGTATGTAATTTTTTTTTTTTTTTTAATTGAAAAATAATTTTTTTTCAATGAGGATTCAGGGAAAAATAGTTAGGATAGCCAAAAAATGAAAATAAGGAATTTGGACATTTCACTGTAAAATTGCCTTCACAATCAAGTGTCATAGATGCTAAATCATTCTCTACCAATAGAGCAATAGTCACTCAAGTACTCTCCATGGAAAGAAAAATATTTTGCACAAAGAAGATAAAGATGATGAAATTTCGATTCTTCTACCTGCCAGAAAGAGAATGGGAAAACACCAGGTGCGGAGCCCAACACAACTGTCCTTCCCCGACCGAAAAGAGTGTCCCTACTCATAAAATGAATATCTCGAAATCATCATACTCATGTGAATATTAAAATCTCTCTGATAAATTGCTTCTGAGTTTATCAAAGGTAGCGGAAGCTTTGTTTTCACTTTCGTGAGGTGAAAATGTTTTCCCACCAAAATCAAGATTTCCTCTTGCGTTTTACGTTTTAGTTAGTTTTAATTAGACCTCGCTGAACAAATCTGGTTCCTTGTCTGTCTGTGCCAGCGAATCCTAGCTCCACGCATAACTTCCACAGTTGTCATGAGATTTCGATGAAATTGGCCTAAGATGGTCCCCTAAAAAATGTCAGATCAGCAGCCTCTGTGTCTGCGCATGGAATAAACGTGAATTTCTATAAACACTGATTTATCACGATCTAATGAAAGATCCTTATGAAAGAAATGAAGACCATTTTATTTTCTTTATGTGAAACTTCCCTCTGTCTGTAGGTAGGTACATAAAATACACGAATCTAACCATGTTAAGTATTTGACTCAAACAGTATTTTTCTCGTCCTCAAAGTTATAAATACCCGTCAAGAAAACAGCCAAGTGAGGGAAACCTATTTTGAATGTTCTGCCGATTCAAGTAAACGGGGTAATTTTGAACATTCATGAAAGGAAAAAAAATCGACGGCATTTGGACAGTTGCCACTGAATCTATCTTGGATATCGCTGTACCTACCGAGATATTTATTCAAGGTTTGTAAAATGGAATTACTTTGATCACTTTGACACGGTTTGGTTTTTGAGCTTGAAACTGATTTCTATCGTCAACCGTTTTTATCGTTTTCCCTGGGATCGGGCCCGCGTCTGCCATTTTCAGGGCCATAAAACTCAATCGCCAGGAGTTTTAACTACTTGTTAGGATGATCGCAATATTATACTAGTACTGTCAACATAAATTTGAAATAAAGACCTAGGCGTCAGTTTGGACTAAACAAATAGATTTATCGGTTTAGACAAATGTCAACATAAAAGTGAACGAAATTTACGTTAGCGCATGCGTAGAGCGTATAGTTGATTCAATCATGATGAAATTCATATGGGTACACGCATAATCCCTGAAATTTTGAACAAAATCAGATGAAAACTCTGGAAGACCGCAGAGTAACAAGGAAAATGCGGACTGACGTACCGACAGACAGACAGGTAACCAAATGTGTTCAGAAATCTCTGAAACGCAAAATACAAATGGAAATTCTAATTTTGGAGGACAACATTTTTTTTCGATTCTCGAAGTGAAAACAAAGCTTCGGTCGACTCGGAAGCAAAATAAATTATTCTTGGTCGTTGTGAGTTTGTATGTCCATTCGTCATATCTCGCTTATCGGAAAAGGACGCTAACTTTCTCACGCGCATCTTCTCGGAATGATGAGGAGCAAATTAGCTCAATCATATTTATCTCGACCGAAATCTCAACGGTCCCTAAATAGAGCGTTTTTTCTTTGGAATGTAAACGCTCTGTTAGTTTGAACGAGACAGGGAACATTGCTCCACATGGACCCATTTCTTTGGAACATACCAAACCACGAACCTGGTAGGTAGCTAATTCAGAGTTGTGCATTTCGAAACTAAATTATGATGTTAATGTTTTTTGTTTATTAATACCGTATAATATAATATAAACCGCCTGAGTCTCTCGAATCCAATAGAGCCAACGGGGATTAATGACATGTGTAATTGGAGTGAATAACTAACTAGAAACTACTCAGAACTAAAAATTTAGCTTCGAGGCCATAACTAAATTAATTTAGTTATACATTCCAATTACACGAGTCACCGATTCCCGGTGGTTCTAGAGGTGCTGCCTTGCAGACTCGGAAGCAAAATGTTACAGTGCTCTCGCGCGAAAGAGATTATCTGCCAAAGAGGTATCTCTGAAGGGTCAGATAATAGTGTTTTGAGTTGGGATAATGCTGGTCTCATCGCCCCAAGGCCGACATTTTCCATAAAAATACCAGGTCTATCTTCGTTATTAGGAGGTTTGATCGACCATTCTACCTCCAATCACTAATACAAGGATTGTCAGACAATACAATAGAATTTATAATGAAGAATTGGCAGTCCTCTTGTCCTCTCCTCACCCTCACCCAAAACGTCGACTCAAGATATGGCACCAACAAACACTAAATGGTAAAGTTGATTACCCCATAAAAATCCAAATCGGCTTCACACTACTTTCCTTACCCGTAAAAACCTGAAATTTGCTATTTTTGCGGATTTAAATCTGATTTTGGCCCTCAATCTATTTTTGTGGAGATGAGAGGTATTGGAACTTGTTTCTACTTGTTAGAAAAGTAAATCCTGTGAATTAAATCAAAATCGTTAGAGCAGTTTGGGAGAAAAGCTAGAAAATGGGCTAAAAGCGACAGTTTTTTCAACTGTTTGGAATATTTTCTCCCCCAAATAATTGATCTGGAGGGCTGAAATTCTTAGGGTCTCATCCACAGACATGTAGAAACCAACCCTCGAAATCGGAATTTTTCATAATTTTCGTAGGGGCCGCTATTGTGTTCATACACATACGTACACACACTCAAAGATGGAGCCATTAAAAAAGAACAAAATAAATAAACTGATAATGGGGACGACGCCCAAGATTACCCGACGCCAGCACAAGGGGGAAGGGATGCTAAAGAGGGTGGGGGAGAGAGAGAGGGATGAAAGGAAGTGCCCCTATGAAATGACCACCAATCCATACATACATACATACATACGAACTTACACTTTTCCAAAATGTGAGAAAATTGATCAGATGTCGATTAGGACCAGTTAAAGGTGGTGTTTCAGAAATGGGTTTTCTGCTGATCGCAATACTGTCCATTCACCTTCAGGTGGAACGAGGAAAGTAAAAATCCACGTATAGGTATTTCATCAAAAATATTTCTGCTATCAACTATGAGTAAATCTGACTGTGTACACAGTTTTTCAATTCATGCAGGAACGGACAGAAACGAATTATTATTCTTTCTTTCTATTGAAGAAATCTTCCGTAGCTGTAATACTTCAACCCAAACTCACCACCATCACCTTCCACCATCATCATTCACCAAGGTATATTCAACGTGTTAGTAGACCCTGAATCATCAAGAATATCAAGTGAGTTAGCAGACCCATTCCTTCAATTCATGCAGGAACGGCCAGAAATTCCAAACTAACAAGGGAATGCTCGAACCAGATCGCTACATCACGGATTGGGGAAACGACTCACCGAATAGATTCGTAGATCCATTTCCTCAATCCATCCTCCATCCTACCATTTCTTCTGCAGGAACATACATTGTCCAACAAGTTGGTACACTACCTAACTCTTACAGGGCGCTCCCTGACCCAAATCCATCATTTTCAAACGATTTGGTTAACCTCCATCATCAGGACCGTTAGTAGACCCATTTCCCCAAATCATGCAGATACAGTAAATTCCTTGAAGAGGAATCGCAGGCTGAAATTCCTGAACCAAATCAGCATTCTCTATCGAGATTTTGGAAGACCATCCCGTTGATAAATCATTTTGCCCGATCATGCTGACTCCAAAGGCAAATACCTGTGGTGAAGATCTCTCTCGTCAATCCAAGACGTTTCGAAGGAAGGAGTTATGAAACTCTCCAGATCGCACTCTGAGCGCTCGACGCGTTTCAGGGTTGGTGGCAAAGGGAGAAGAGGCGGCAACGCGCCCGGAGTTGGTGAAATACTCACTCTCTTCATGATGGAATTTATGTCTGGAAAACACAATTTTTCAAAATCCTCAACAATGGATTAAATCATAAAATGGGTCATTCTATCCCAATTCATCTAATTTTCGGTTTCAACAATTCAACAACGCTTCTTCGCGACGGAATTGATGACTGGAAAACACTCTGCAGCTGCACTTACGAAAACTCAAAAAACGTACACATAATGGGGAAATACGAGTACGTGATGAGAATGTTTTCAATCATTTAACATGATCAACGATTATTTCAATGATTTTGTTATGGATACAGCTGTGCACCACCAGGGCCGTCGAGAGAAAATCCGGGCACGGGGACAAACGATCATTTTGCCTTTCCTTTTTTTTTAAAATAAATAAGTAATTTGTAATTTATGGATCATATATTAGGTACCTAGGTAAATGAATTAGGAATAGGTAACAGGTGAACAACATACAGGGTGTATCGAATAAGTCTCCTAACATTTTTTTACTCCGCTTAAAAACAGATTTTCTTTTAGATTTTTTTCGTGTTTTTGACCTTAAGTTACTAGAATAGCCATACCTAACGTCCTTAATTTAGTAATTGAGGATAATATATAATTTGAGGATACCGTTGGAAAGAGCGTTAAATTTCCTATCTCCCTAGTGCATTATAAAACTTTTTACCGTAGATTCAGTGGGCAAGAAATTGGACTAAAATGAGAGTTTTCTCAAATTTTCAAAATCACTATTTTTTCAAACGGCTCTATGTCTCCAATAAAATAGGTGAATTCACCTTAAATTCACCACTAAAACCTTCTCAGAATCTCAACATTTCAATAGTGTAGTTAGTTTTTATTTTACCGTAGGAATCATGGAGAAATTCAAGTTTGAATGGAAACGTCGGTTTTTTCGAGGAAATTGAGTGTTGGAGTGTTTACGACTTGACTAAGGCTAGAAGAGTTTGGCATCGTTTTCGACATAATTTTTCACGCTGAATCGAATGGTGGCACTACAGATTCATTCTGACTGTTGAAAAATTTATTTTTCAAGTGAAATAGGGCATTTTTGGATATACCAGCACATGCAACCCATTTTTTACTGATTGATTAGCAAAATACGAGTTGGACTGCTCAGTTGAACACCGTGTGCAGAATGGGGGGTTGATGCTTGGATGATTGTCCCCCAAGAAGGGGGACAATTCATTTTTTAAATGATTTATTATTATATCTTCAATTTTATTATTATCCTTTTTTCCTTCCTCAAATTAAAAAAAACGTCCCCAGTTCACTCCCTCTCTCCACAGGGCTGTACACAACACAATGCTCGTCCACCTACTGCCCACTCAACTAGGCAGAAGATTTTTCTCCTATTTTATTCATGATAATTATATTCTCATTATAATGTGTTGAGAATAAATTAAGAGGCCGTTTTGGATGGTAGCAACGGCCGTGATTAATCCTAGGCGTAAATCCTTTTTATTTTGACGTTATCTGACGACCAGTCCTTGGAATCAACCTGACTAGCGTGAAGCCAGAAGGCGAGAAATCCACTTTAATACATAACGGTCTCTATCGGGATAGTTGAATGGATAACATTCATTTCAAAAAGGGTAATTAAACTTAAAACAGTTAAGTATGCGGCCTTTATAATGTGCATACCAAGAGTGAGGCCGAATAAATTGATTGAATGTTACGTGAACAATGATAGCTTGATTACTTGGTATTTGTATAATAGGTAATTATTGTGTTGTGCTCGTAAAAGACGAATCTACATTCTTTACAGTTATTGATTGACAAAGCGCGCATCAATGTGGTTGGAATCATGGCGCAATTCTATAGTTGCTGAACGCATAACACTCAAAACTTGACGTCTATTAGACACCAAAAGAAATTTAATAATTTTTGATGTTATCCTTAATATTTAGAGATAAACTGATAAGTACCTAAGTTCAACTAATGGTGCCTAGAGTACCTACTTGGTAGGTATAGATATGGTAGCCAACCCAACACCAGTATCCTGGTTTTGATCTTCAAGGATTTGGCAACCATGGCAGGAGTCATCCTAAAATGAGAGAGTGGGAGAAATGTCTTAGGATTAGGTAGTCTACCTAAAATTAGAGGATATGAAGAGGTTTTTCAAATGTTAGAGGAGAGGGGGAAAATCCAGTATTTTGACCTTCTAGCACCCACAGTAAGCCCAATCTTTATGTACTGGAATGAGTTTTTCATATTATGGTATATTATTATATTTAGTGTAATTATAATTTACAGTATATTATTATAGTATGAAACTGGGAGTACTTTGAAATAATTCCAACGTAGGAAAAATGCAATTGCAAATTTTAGGGGTAATTGTTCCAAACCCCTTGAGACCACGGCTTTGATTAGTAGTTGATAGGCCATTTATTGTCCATTTTCGGGCCAGATTGGTTATTCAGAGGGGAGGGGGAGTATTGTTGAGCGACAAACAATATCTATCCTGTGCCAGTTGAATAGAAATCCAGCCTGCATACTATACAATTTATTATTGATAATCGTGTATGGAGTTTGGGCGGAAGGCACAAACAGACAGAATTTGCTCAGGAAGTCCAACGAATTATTTGAAACTTTCGATTTTAGAGGAGAGTTTTTCACCGCACAATAGAAAGTGTTATGAAAATTAGTATGTACTTTGTGGACTTTCCACGTTTTTACTTCAACATACAGGGAATAGAACTGAAAACCTCTATCTACCCAAATTGGTAGATAGGGAAAAATCTGATATCTTTTAATGATATTCAACCGACCAGGGCTTCAAATAGATACCAGTAGGTAAGAAAAATCTAGTAAATCACAGAGAATTACGACCTTACCTCGATATACTGGCAGGGTCCGCACACCACTAACCGCGGGATGATCCACAGGGGCGAGAGGTATCGTCAGATTTTATCGGAGGATTTGGGGGCAAAAAGCTATCAAACCTCTAAATAAAATTGAAACTAACAAGTGATGTAACAGCAAAACAAAAACAACGCGGTAATTAGACGTTCATGAATTCTTGGTATCTCCCATTTCTTAGGTTCGGCCCTACCTGCATTATTTTCTTTTTGGTATGTGTTTGGAATTACCTCCGAATTCCCCTCGTTCATAGCCCTGAAGTAGGTTGGTACCTATTTATAGAAATTAAAGAAACGACCGAGGAACAATGAAATTGTTCTTCTCTGACTAAAATTTAGTCGTGAACATATTTTTCACATTGTTGAGAAGAACATATTTTTCACATTTTGAAAGAGGTAGGCAGATGAAGATAATAGGTCATTGGAAACCTTGGGTCAATCACGATGAATCATCCAAATCGAACATTCTGAGGGTTTTCATTAACTTGGGTATTCATTA
Organism: Lygus lineolaris; assembly: GCA_030264115.1. Lineage (NCBI taxonomy): Eukaryota > Metazoa > Arthropoda > Insecta > Hemiptera > Miridae > Lygus > Lygus lineolaris. The sequence goes on from JAEMON010000012.1 coordinate 13,209,611, forward strand.
ACTGGTGAACCCACCCTAAATTAGCCCGACTGAGCAATTACGAAACGAAGTTTCCTGTGTTGGTTGTATAGTCGAGTAAAATTAGACGTGAAAGGTACCTCGCAGTGAATGCAGTGAATGCGCAGCGGGGAAACAACCTTAAGGTAGTGTTGAAGGAGAAAAATCTGAGTTTTTGCCACTCCAAATGGTTAGCATAACGTTTGATGGCCTAAAAACCTCGAAATTTTCGGTCTTTTTTCAGTTTTTCGCTTATAACTCCTAAACAACGTATTCAAGCGAAAACCTTACCTACAGACAAATTAAAGATCATTAAATTCTCTACAACTTTGATTTCGAAAGTGTTTTGATAGGACCAGTACTTTGGATGCTACAGCCGACAGAAAGTCGTCGAATGGTAAATTTTTGCCAATATGGGAAAAATTGTCTTCTTTCAAACGTCAATTACTACCTTATAAATTGGTTCAATTTTAAATTTGGGGAGACCAGTCGACGCAGAATTTAATGCTCTTTAATTTGTCTGTAGGTACGGTTTTTGCTTGAATACGTTGTTTAGGAGTTATAAGCGAAAATCTGCGAAAAGTGCGAAAATTTCGAGGTTTTTAGGGCACCGAAAGTTATGCTCACCATTTGGAGTGGCACAAACTCAGATTAC
>JAEMON010000012.1:13250407-13280291 GCA_030264115.1 Lygus lineolaris
AGCCCAAAACGGTGGCGCTCCAAGCGGTGAGGGGGCCCAACTGCTAGAAGGGGGCCCAACTTTCTAGGTCTGAATCATAAATCTTTCTAGGTAGGTCACATTCCTAATTAAAATGAAATTTTTTTCCAAGTTTTCACCGAAACGAATCTGTTGAACGTATGTTGTTAAAGTCTTCCTTTCAAGTTACTAACTATGCATATTCTACCAAAAGTGTGATTTATGAAGAAAAATAAACCATTGCAGCGTGATAATTTGCAGCATTCTATCTACCCGGACTTCCCATAGGAAAATTCCCTTTTACGTCCTTCCAACTATTGTACGGTTATATCGCTACTTTTGATGAGAAGGTAGCCGTTTTTATGAACATTGGTCCTACCTGCTTGGCAATATTTTTCATTCTTCATCCGACATGATCACGCATTAGCAGATAAGAGCAGTTCAACTACATTCACGTTCTCGTCCTTGATAAGACGAAGAATTGAGACCAAGGAAAAGGAAATAATTGAATAAGCCGGTTTAGGAAGGTACAATAACTATATTAAAAAATCATACAACTAAGTATATTGGACAAAAGATGAAAACGAAAAAATTAAACAATGCAAATTCGAAGTCTTACAAACAGCGATTATAATCACTATAAATTCTTAATTTAAACTTAAGAAACGAAAATAAAGATAATACCCTTCCTACTATCCAAATACCTCGGGTTATTTTATCAATGCCACGGTATACTATCTACCTAATATTCATCAATCAAGTGCACCAAGCAGAAAATCATACTTTCAAGTAGATTACACAATACAAAGAAGGGCCGTGATTTAAATTCACATTTCACCTTGGCAGTGTAGTAACCCCTTCAAAATCACTGTTAAAACTAAATATCAGAAATGGTATAAATCTTACGAGCTGGAAAATCGTCCACGGGGAAGAAAACCAAATATTAAAGCCCACATGAGACGAATAGGTGATAACAAAAATGGAAAAAATAAAATAAAATGAAGAAAACACAATGGTGTCTACAGACTATGTTGCTGCAGGTCCAATTTAAAGTAGGACAAAAATTAGCTCGCTTGAGATATGAACACAACACAAATAAGTTCAAAAATACCTTGGTCTGTTCATTAAATCCGTAGTTGAAAAGAAATTCACACTAAACACATTTTTGTTCTATTTTTTTCCGTTTACCTAAATATTTTGAATTTCAAGTCTTACAAAAAAATGAGACAGAACAAACAGAAAAATTGTACGGTAAGAGAGGTGGAGGATGAATCTTTCATAATTTAAGCTCGTTCACCTCGGATTCTTCTGGCCAGCTGGATATCTTTAGGCATAATAGTGACGCGCTTGGCGTGGATGGCGCACAAGTTAGTGTCTTCGAAAAGACCGACCAAGTACGCTTCGGAGGCTTCCTGTAATCCCAATAGAATGAATTACATTTAAAAAAATAATAATAAATAAAATAAAATAAAAAATTGCACAATGAAGACACATTTATTTTATTTAAATAGGAATATTCTACAATAATTAGGGTTGGGATATCGACATCGATATTATCGAAATATCGATATTTGGCTTCCGATATTCGATGTTTCAGCACCGATACCACACATACGATATTATCGATGATCCCGACCGATAATATCGGATTGAAAAACCAACACAAAAGGAAGAAAAAAAAGGCCTTATTGAAAATTGAAAAAGGTCACGTACCTACTTACACAGGGAAAATAGTTCGAAAATCAAAAATAGTAGGTGATTTCTTCTTAGAAAAATGACTTCTCGTCAATGTAAAACCACCAATTTGTTCAAACTGGCTCCCTTGAGTCTATTCGTTTCTGCAGTGAGAATAGAAGTGGAAACTTGAGATAACCGTGGATAAGTTCCGACCAAGGTGAGCCAAAAGTTCAGGGGTGCTTTGCTAACGGTGGAGATAAGAGATAGTAATATCGATGTTTTGGTCCGATATTTTATCGGTATCGATGCCACTCAGAAATATCGGCATCGATATTTTCCTTTCGATATCACATCCCTAACAATAATGAACTAAAAAAAAGTTATACATTTGGGCACTTCCAACCAGAAATGGTCGTGCATATACCATTTGTTCGTCGGATTGGGATAGCTAAGAATTTTTTATTCAGCTTCGATTGAATCCCGATCGGTTACAGAATAACTTGTAATAGTAATTGAATTACTAATAAGACCAGATTAACCCCCAACAGTTTCTACCTTTGTATACAAAAGTTCACAAGAATTATGATCCCCAAGAGGGTGAAATACATAGTGACTGAATGGAGACACACTGTTGAACCGGCAGAGAAAAAGAGGGTGGAAAAGTAGACTTAACCCTCTGCCCGGAACATCTTCTTGTACCTCATTACAAGGAACACCGGTCATAATGACTGCTATAACAGGAAAATTCGTTTCCTGGGAGTTTTCATACTAGTCAATCGATTTTTTCTCTCCAGAAACCTCGTGGGGTGATTAACAACACATTAGCGAGTTGAAAAAACAACGCCTTACAATTGTTTTCAAATTCAAACATTAATGAAACTTGAAGAGATGGGAGACCAGTACAATGCATGGATGACAGGTGGATAACGGAAATTTTTTAGGATCTATTTTAGGTTAATGTACCCGTACCTAAATAAAAATGACAGAATGTAAGGAATGGTACATAAATATGGTAGAATAAGGTGATTTCTCGAAGAATCATGCTGCAAACAGATCACCCGTCATATTGACTGGTATAAGAATCACGCTCTATACGGAATTCCCGTTATTGTTCCACCGGGAACATCGGTCATAATGACTGGCAAGGTTACAAGAAAATGCAACTTATGGCCGAGTGACGAGTGCCAACAGCCTGCCAACACTCCCTCCATACTTGCGATGGTTCAACTGAAGATGTCACGGGGTGTCAGCCCCCAGATGGTACCGTACCCGCCCCTGGCTAAGAAAATTTGAACAGTACCCGTCATAATGACGGATGTTCCGGGCAGAGGGTTAAAGAAAATGTAGAATGAGTAGCGCTTCTCTTCCACTTTACGTTGCGGAATGAGAAAATTTGGTAAAGTGCTCGTGCGATGGGGCCAAGGACCCATGTAATTCAGTTTTTCCCATTTTTCTCACCGAGTTTTTGATAGATTCTGATGCGATTTGTAGCATTCCTCTTGTTTTTCGATTCTCCAGGGGGGACCACTATTGTATATTTTCAATTTCAAAGTTTTGAATTTTTCAACCCCCTTAAAAAAATTTAAATTGGCATGAAGTCACCTCATTCCCCTGGAGAATGATAAAACAGAAAGAATCCCGCTAACCCGATAAAATCCGTTGAAAATTGGCTGAGAAAACTGGGGAAAACTGCGCAAAGCTAAAATGGTTAGGGGATGGGGTAGGTTATCCGTTTTTTAAACTTATTGGTCCTCAGTAGTAATAATGTTATAGTACGAGTTCTTATAAACCCATCGGTAGCTGAGATTTAGACATTTTTGTTTTGAGGACATTTTGGGCTCCGTCCCTTGCCCCCTTTACGAGCTTTTCCTGCAGTTTGTCCGCATTTTCGAAGCCAAAACTATGAACACAAGAAGAATAAGAAGCTGGGCGTTGAAGAGGAGTAAGAGTGCTGTAGGTACCATCGAGATAAGAGTAGGATCAGGAGGATAAGGTCAGGGCGTAAAGACGGTGTAACAATTGATGACTGATTCACCAAGCGCTTTCAATCTGATCAGTTTGCCACTTAGTTGTGAAAAATACGGTCGGATCCTGTAAATTGCAAGCACACAAAATTGTAGGAACAGTAGGATTTATACCTGAAGAGCGCCGATGGCAGCACTCTGGAAACGGAGATCGGTTTTGAAATCTTGGGCGATTTCTCTCACGAGACGCTGGAAGGGCAATTTTCGGATCAGCAACTCAGTGGATTTTTGATATCTCCTGATCTCTCGGAGGGCGACGGTACCTGGCCTGAAATCCAATAACTTGTTGAAGCAAATATAACATGGAGAAGGTGAATAATAATATAATGTTTAGTTATTTATTAAAATTGGTAGGAATAGGCATGTCCCTAATGGTAATACATAACATGTTGTCTAAGGGGAAACAGAAGTGCATTTTTCCGTTCTAAAGCCGCGATTACACTTGCGGTGTTGGGCCCAACATCGAATATTCGGTCATGCTCGCCCGAATATTCGCCAATGCTCGGAGTTTGCCGATCACCCCACACACACATGCGGTGTTGGCTTTCAACACTATTACAACTCACTCTACACTTATGGGCCAATGCTCGCCGCCTTTGACTCGGGACAAAAAACCGCCTTTTGGAGCGAGCATCCCCGAGCACGAATATTTGCGAACATTCGGGCATTTGTCCCGAGGTTACACTTGCGGAACGAATATTCGGAGTTGGGCCCAACACCGCGGCTTTACAAATTGTAGGTATGTCGGAGAGCTTTCCAAAAAGGTACAATGAGATGGATCGTAAATGAACGGAATTAAGTGAAATGGTCAAATTTAAATATCTCCCTCTCGCTCCCACATGTGGGGAACGAGTGAGAGGGAGATAACTGTCGATGACGTCACACGCTTTTAGCGAATTTTCGAAGAAAATGTTGATGAATTGTCGAAGAAAATGAAGCTATTGCAACGGCTTCAAAATTTTTGTAATGCAAATTTTTGACAATTTTCTTCATGGAAATCCGTTTCAGACCATTCTAAAACGATTCCTGAAATTTAACACTTTTTCATATGTATATATATTTATATATATGTTTATGTGTCATTCCAGACGATATCTGAACGAGGAATCGAGATAAAAAATCCAAAAAAAGGTTAAAATGTCAATAATATCATTAGAAAGGATGAGTTCGTTGGCCAGAATTTTTGGAGTACTCCAAGGGGTCAAATTTTGAACATTTAGTTTCAAAAATCGCTGAAAAACGTGTTTTTTGAGGTTTGTGGTGTGAAATACTATCCCAAACATTTGAACATATATGGTATATTCGGAATCAACGTGAAATTTCCTATAAGAATCGCCCACAACACCGGTTAAAATTATTCTTTGAAAATTCGCTAACCAACTCATGCTGCACGAATGGAACTTTTTCTTAGTTTGCTTCGAGGGTGATGAATCAGATTTGAATTAATTCAAACCTATGTCTGTTTCCTCTTGTGACTTTGCCCTATTATTTTCATCAGTTGAACAATAAGTTTTTTTAAATTACACATTATTGATTAATAAAATACACTAATGAGGAATTCTATTTTTGTTTCAATTTCACTTCCCGAAAAATCCACCAAATTACGATTACCAACGAAAAGATCACAATCGTAGAATATCACCGTCATTTTTTTGCGAGATATGTCAAAATAGGACGTTTCAAATTCCTCCAGAGCTTCAGACCACTCACGCAGGCAAGTGGCAAAACAAGGGTAGCCAGAACTTGCCAGAAACGTCAAAACTTGAGTACCATTTCGTCAGACATTTCCTCATTAAATGAGGAATGGATGTCATTTTTATTAGTCTTTAAAATTGTAGGTCTAACACAATTAAACTAACTTATTGTAACTTTTCAAAAAGGTAGAATATGATGGGGTCGGAAATGAACGGAAGAGGGCGAAAAAGAGAAAGGAAAAAGCGTACGACGTCATCTGGTATAGGTAAATGGGGAATTATCGTGTGAGGAAATCAAAATTGTTCTGCTTTTGTATGTTATTTGGAATGAATAGCACTGTTAATACAAAGAAAAAAAAGTTTATCGTTCTCGTGTGGAGAAAACTTGGAATAAAATCTCAGCTCTGATTAACAGGCGGCCTTCCGGGGGCCCACGAGAAACCCTTTTATACGTCACACCAAAAGAAGAACCGAACAAGTATGTGCTGAGATTGCATCGGGAGCAGTTATAAGAATGAATTTAATTAGTTGATTAATAATAAATAGTCATTAATTATTACCATCAATTATTTAATTAGGTAAGTTAACATTATTCTCACTAATCAGGAGCTTGAACAGTGTTATTTTTCGTTTTGTTTGGTTGGGATCTTGAAGCAGTCTGTCCAATGACGGACCGTCCTCACTTTCCCGCCATACGACAATAATGAAAATGGCAATAAATTACAGATACACTATTCTTGACATACGACTTCAATAGTTTCTTGCAAGGCTTTACCTTTCAGAAAAAAACACAGATATATAAGTAATGCATGCATTTGATGGAAAGTTGTCTTGAAACGGAACAGCAATCCAAAATCTATTATCAACGATACCCAACACGTGTATCTGTGTGGCGTCAGCCCATGGTTAGGTCGGGTGTGCACACAAGATTCAATTAAAAAAAAGGATATGTTTTTACGGCATCAACTCCCCCTCCCCTCCTCTACATGCAAATTTCGAAATTCTGATGAAGCAGTGCACATTTAGACAGATTCCTGAGTAGAACAGAGAAAAACTAAGCAACTCGGTCAAGAATAAAGCCCTGTGGAGAACACACAAGATTTTATCAAGAAACACACTGACATTGATCTAAGATTTTTTCACGGATTTGGCCTTCAGGGTGGTCTGAAACGGATTTGTAAGTGGTTCTCTTTCTCTCAGTTGGTCCTCCTCCGACCCGGATCGAAAACATTAGGACGCCACTCACTAGTGAGGGACGTCCTAAAAAATATTGCATAGTGCATGCCTTTTAGCTCAATCACGTGGTAACCACGTGGAAGGGAGATTAATACCAGATGACGTCACGCGATTTTCTTTAGATTATTCCAGCCTAAATACTCGAATTCCTGGGATGAAAATAGGAAAACAGGGGTTTTCGAAGGTGCTGAATCCGAATCCGAGGTTAAAAAAAAAAGCAAATTCAGGCCCTGGTCCATTCCTCATTTACGTATACAACAGTTGAATGTGTAAAGACAAGTTAGGTAATAATCACCTGTAACGATGGGGCTTCTTGACACCCCCGGTTGATGGAGCGCTCTTCCTTGCCGCCTTGGTGGCCAACTGCTTTCTGGGAGCTTTGCCTCCAGTACTCTTACGGGCTGTTTGCTTGGTACGAGCCATGATTCACAGCTGAAATCGAACAAAGAACATTAACACCACGAAGAGTACCTAATCAAAATTAAAATACTTTAAACATTAGGACAAGAAGGATCATTGCGATATCCAGTTCTAGAGTGGGTTTCATTGAACGAACTTGAACCTGAGACTCAGGGTACAGCAACCTTCGACGTAGTTACCAGTACAAACTGACACATTATTGCGCAATAAGGCCAATAGGCGAATAGGCCAGGACACAACAATGTCCAAAACTACAATAACAAAGGTTTTCATGGACAATTTCAATTGTAATAATATATTGTGCTACTGAAAATATTTACCATACAAAAAATATTGTATGTGAGAGGTAGGTACCATGATAAGTTCCTACGCCTACCCCTTGGGGAAGTACCTACCTACAGTTAGGTTTGAATCCTTGGTAGTTTCCCAATTTTATCCACTTCTAATTTTGCTTCAGTTCGGTGAAAGGAAAGATTCGTTAAGAAGTTACAGTATGGATATGGAAATAAAAGTTATATTACTAACTCATTAATCGTTATTAATCTATCAATGAAAGATTGACTACACAGTCAACGACCTACCTGCCTTTCCAGAAGATAATTAATACTAAATTATTAATCGTTATTAATCTTGATTACTGAAATAAAACTTGACTAATGAAACGAAAACAAAGAAAAGAATTAGGTATGCAAGATACACCAGCGAATGCCCATTAACAGCCGTTACATAGGCAATTTGTCATGACATGAATTCCTGAAGAAGTGAAACTCTACCTAATTTGGTGTAGGTAATAATTAACTATCAAGAGGAAAATTGAGATCTACCTAAGAAGACAAAAGAACAAACCTTTGCCTGCCTTCAACGGACAACGGAAACGAGGTCAACACTCGCCTAAAAGCGCGCGAATTATCACTGACGTGTGGCCAAATCGACGTTTAACGGCCTAAACTCCAACGCTAAATTCCTCAACTCAAAAAACGAAAATGATAATAGGGACTCAAATCAACTGAACCTTTACACCAACTACTCAACTGGCAAACGAAATTTGAAAGTTTGATAACGAATGTGGTGTCTAATGGGTGTAACGACAACGACGTACGTGACCATGATGTACGACAAAATGGAGAAACAGCAGAGCAGGTCGGCAGGTGGCGAAAAATGGTGGTGGTGGATAAGTACCGAAGTTCAAAGGATTTACGATAGCAAACCAAATTGGAAATCCTAGACCCTGGAAGTTATGTAGGTAGGTAATTCACAAAATGCTGAAGAAAACTACTCATTCTGAACATTGATAAAGAGCTATGGTGGTTTGAACGCCTTTTTACGGCCACATAGAATTATGAAAAAAAAACTACCTACCTAGACTGATGAAACATTTTTGAGGACTTACCAGAACAGTCTGACTCGACGGAAAAATCGAATGTGATGATAACAACATAAGTTGACAAGGATTCAAGTCTTGATATTGCTGTACCCAATAGTAATAAGAAGATAATAGATCGTTGAAACTTTATTGAAAACTGAGTAAAATCATATCGGAACATCGCTAATGGCCGTGCCCTAACAAAGATCAAATCAACAATGGATAATAATGTTATTTAACGCAGATTCTTTTGGTTATTCGTGAGAATCGGAATAAGGAAACGGTGAAAATGTACTTACCAATCAAATTGGCGGATATTTTGCACGAAAAACTGAATTAAAACCACAAATCAGCACGACAAAGTACACAGACGAGGGAGGAAAGCAGAATGATGCCTGGGAGACGCTTGGCTTGCTGAGCTAACGAACTTGATTGGTCAGAAGACGGTGGAGCTCTAACTCCCATTGGTCGAAATAAGAAGCTCTTTCATTGGCCGCTGGCTGAGACATTGGTGTTTTCTGATTGGTCGTTGTATAGAGCTCTGCGGTTGGTTGGATGGCCCTCCCGAAAAAATCCAACTTCACGGAGAAGTTATTGTTGAAGTAAAGTGATCTTGCGCCGAACGCACATTCATAATTTGCTTGCACCATGGATGAAGTTAGACCTACTGTAGTAGGATGTAGTTAATTTCTTGGTACTGTTTGATGTTCCAACTACCTTGGACTTTGAGCAGTTGATGTCTCACACTCACATACGGGAATATATCATACTTAAAAATTTAAGATTACAATTTTTTTTTTATTTCACTTAAAATTTGATTATCCATGATTTTTTATTGTCATTTGCGAAACTGAGTTTTGAAATAGAGCGGGAAACTGCAAACTGTTGTAACAAAAGTCGAATGGCGTGCCTGCAATATGCTACTAAATTGTGCATGTGCACTCTCTATATTATTTTCTGGTAAATAAAACGGGATTTTTTCGTTAATTTGAGAGCATGTACGACCAAAAATAAAATATTTCTTCCTACTTGATCAATTTGGCACATCCTCTGCACTGCACCCCCCTGCCCCCTCCCACCCTACCGCATTTGATATCTCAGAAAATTTTCTCTTTTCTTTCAAACTTTTTTCGACCTACCACCCTTTTAGACTAAATTTACCGAATATGTCAGCCGCTGCACTGGCTCCAGTGAGAGTTTCTCCACTCATCAAAGTAAGTAACCACTCTCAAAAATTACGAATAAAAAAATATTGCGCTTCCGCCGACCATCACGAGCATGTCCCACTATCTGCGGATCGGCCATTTATGATCTAGACCCCGTTCAGTTTGCTGAGTTCCCCTCGTACATTAATCATTTTTTCCTCCTGGTTTCTGATTCTTTAGTTACCCAATTGTTTTAATTTGTCCCTGAAGTTGTGTGGAAGTTTTTTCATCCGTTGAAATTCCATATTTTGCTCACTGAGCCGCGCACAACATCTGGAAAAAATTCCACTCTGAGGTGAACTTGTATTGTCGGTAGGCCCGTTCTATTATGTGGATTTCGTGTTCTTTCCTCGCTTCCGCTCCCCTTTCTTTGGTTTTCCCTGCAAAATGTCGAGGCATGAAGGCGTCAGCTGCGACCACTGCAAAAATAACAACATCCGGGGACTCCGCTACAAGTGCTTGATTTGCTACAACTTCGATCTCTGCCAAGACTGCCAGCTCAATTCTGTAAGTTCGTCATTGGGTTGTGACTCAGCTGCCGACCTTCAATAGATTTTTCCTATGTATCACCCCTTCGTTATGGTCATTATATTTTCATTTTAACGTTAGTTAAGTAAGTAATACTAGATAAACAATTATTTCAAATTCGTCGGTTATCATAAAATCGGGATAACCTCAAAATGGGTCCGGTAATAGTGGAGATAGGTACGAAGTACCTACTCACTACCGACTTCAAGTTGAACAGTGATGGTAGGTACCTACATGCACGTAGGTGAGTAATGGGTAAAACTGCAATTAAATTTAGACGAAAAAAGTCAATATTGTTCCCGAAATCTATTTCTGATTCACTTTATGTAGGTATTATTTTTTTGGGGCATAACTTGCTTTAGAGTAGGTATAACATACTTGAGTTGAATTATACCTTATTTTGCGCGCTTAAGGGTAATCATGACCTATCTCACTTTTCCCTACTTTACAGGAGACTGATTGTAAGCGTTCCGTTGGCTTAATCTTTTCAAAAATAATTTCAGGAGGATCATAAACCAATTCTTCTACGTTTCGCATAAATAATATAATTAATACAATAATTAGGTATTGATAGTGCAACGGTTGGTTGTACGTGAAAATCATCAGATATTTTCTCCGTGAGGCTTTTTTATGTCGCGAAAAAAGTTAAAAACCGTCCTGTTAATGATTAATAAATGATAAAAGTGATAAAAACGTCGTACAAATCTCATCGTATAATGATCTGTTTAATGTAATTTCATCGAATCTCAACAATTTCATTATTTTCCACACCTTTTGCACCTTTATCAGTTTCTATGATAGGCATGGTGCCAGTTTTTCATTGAATTTCTTATCGGCATTGATTGAGACACTGTGGATGGTGATAAAAGTTTGTAGAAATAGACGCTGTATCATGTTTTTAATTACTAGGTAGTTTTGATGACGGTGCTGATGCGCGGGGGTTTGAAATGGTGTGAAATTGGCTCTTTCAGGATAAGATCTTCTTTCTTGATAGGATAAGATCGATTATAAATCTTGATAGGATGATATGGTAACAAAAATGCAGATATTAGCTCTACCTTTCGTTTGACGTCAAAACTAATTTCACCATAGTCTCCGACGCGCACATTTACATAATATAAAAATATTATGGAAATTATATGTTGAAAGGTAAGAAACCGAAAATTGAAAAAATAGAAATAGGTCATGATTACCCTTAAGCGGTGATTTATTATACATTAGGTACCTACCATAATGCCCTGTTGGGTAGGATTTTAAAGTATCTACTCAAATTAAATTGCAGACCAACCTCACAAATATGTTTCAACTAGAAAACAGTTTCAGTTTATAATCAAGTACCTACCTACCTACCTAAGTTCTGACTGTTGAATTTTTTAGTGCACTGAAAACCCACAACTGCCAATTGTTTGCTCGTCTACCTCATTAAATAAATATATTCAATACACAAGGTTGTCACGTTCACAAGTTTTTATTCAAACATCAAGCACAATCATGCCATTATAAATACATTGCCAAATGTTCCAAAATACAATGATTTATTTAGCAGTACAAAGCTTCAACACTACCTAATTACCTAATTTTGATATAATAACGAATTTGGTTCAGGGAACGCTTCAGATGGACGAACTACTTACGTCGTAGGTACGTCTTGTGTTGATGAATTTTTCCCAGTTATGAGCCCAATCTAATTTTTCGTAAGTTATGCTACCAATATCTTGGGGAACAATGCAGGTACCTACCATCGTAAATAATGTAAAATTTCCCCTCGTGTGGGTTAAAGGCATATACATTGGTCCATTTACTTGAAAACTGAACTTAACTGATGCCAAATTGATGATCTTATTCTCAATATATAAGAAGGAAGAAGTAAAAAGTTCCATTCATGCAAAATGAGTTGATGAGCGAATTTTCAAGGAATCATTTTAACCCATTTTGTGGGTTGTTCTTATAGGACATTTTACGCTGATTTCGAATACATACCATGTTATGTTCCAATCTTTAAGATGTCGACGTGTTTAGTCGGGATGCGGATTCCGGCCCAGGAGTGTGAATTGAATCCAAGTTTTTTGAAGATGTACACAGTCGATGTACGAAACGTTAAAAAATACAGCACTGAACATGAAGTGAATCTCGTATTCCTACCTCCTGGGCCGCATCCCGACTAAACACGTTGAATAAACAACACACGGCCGACCATGCTACCCATATCAATCTGGTAATATCTGGATGGTAATTTACACCAAAAACCTTATAAAATAACGTTTTTTTTACCATTAATTTTCATAATTTATGACCCCTTGGATTACTCCAAATATTCTGGCCAACGAACTCATCCGTTCTTTCGTTATTGACAGATTCCTGGGTCAGATATCGTCTCGAGTGACGCTTAATAAATAAATAAACTGGGTGTCCCACGAGTTGTCCTCCCATATTTCATAGTCCCAAAAAAGGTTAGATTTCTTGCAAATTCGCTCATTAACTCATGCAGCATGACTGGTACTTTTCTTTTTAGCATTGGTGTTCTCCAGTCAATGTTTCTAAATTTATTTCTTGAAGTAGGTACCTTCATTGCTTGGGGTCTACATAAGTAGACATTCTGGGTTTGCTTGTTATACCTATCGTTTTCTCTTAGGTAGCCCTTATTCCCTTATATTATTATTATTTCTTTCGAAACTGATTTTTGTATACATTTGATGTTCACAAATTTCATTTGGAGAGGGTACCTACGCTAGATGGGGTGATCAAAGGAAATCTCTAGGATGCCATTGTCTTTGTAGGCAGAACCTGGAAACCACACCAAGGATCATCCGATGCAGTGTATCCTGACAAAGAATGATGAAGATTTGTTCTTCGGTGGCGGGATTGGGGGTCACCAAGAGTCGTACACTTGTCCATATTGTGGTCGTTTGGGCCTTGCCGAGGAGCAGCTGGAAGAGCACGTCAACCGGGATCATACTGCCGACGAGCTGGATCAGGATGTCCAGTGTCCAATTTGCGCCGTGTCAGGCCAGGAGTCTGGCGTCCGGGAGGACTTCCTAGGCCACCTGACCATCAGTCACAGAGCGGGTCCTCTGGCTGGGCTGCTTCCAGTCTCCAGACGTCTTCGCCGGGGCGCCGGTAGGGGTAGACACGGTGAATCTCTTGTCGATCTCCTTGCTCACCTCGGGGCGACTGGACAGTCAGCGCGCCCTATCCCCATCCGAAGCTCTGTCCACCCACACCCTCATCCGAGCTCTCAGGTTCTTCTTCCAAGCACACTTCAGGCGGCTGCCAGACCGACTGATCAATCTCCTAGTCGATTATTAACCAAGAAAATTACCCCTTCTGAGTCTGATCTTTGTCAAACAGAAGAAACCCAAAGTGAAAGAAGCTTTTTTGTCAGACAACTAGTATTGTCTCTTCTTTCGAGCGATGGTAAGTTCGGAGGTCTTCATTTTGTATTGTCATTATACATCGTGTTAATGATTTATTCATCTGTTTATACTAGGGGTATTCACGTTCGGGCCGTTGTCGACGTGTTAACGAGTTGAATGTGTTAAACTTGGAGAAAATCGGTCGCAAACATGTTATCAAAGTGCGTTATCAACTGTGTTAATTTAACTGAGCCCAAGGTGTGGTAAATGTCGACAGCAACCATGTTATGAGTGTTATCAGCTTTCTTTACGAAGATTCAAAATGGCGGCATACGCCTGTTTGTATTCTCGAAATATTCTTCTCGAAGTATTCTCGAAATATAATTTTTTAGTAGTTTGAAGTGTTTTAAAGTTTTTATTTCGTTCTGACCCGTTTGACTCATGGAAATGGAGTCAGGAGGAGGAAGGTCATCAACTCTCGCTCCAATTGGACGAGGGTGGAAACAGACCAATTCGTCCAGTTGGTAGTATAGTTGAACGGTGACCCATGAACGAGATTTAACGACTGGAATAATATTACACCGTACCTGGAATAACTTCAAGATCTTGGAGACTTTCCTCTCAGATTTCTTCCTCCTTGTCAGTACATTCGGAGTTGATGACATTAACTATTGTTTTCGTCACAATTTCGTCGACTTGTTTCTGTTTTTGGTTCTTCAGCATTTTTGCAAATATAAGCTCACGAATGTAAACAAGCGTCAAATAATTATAACCTAGGCGGGAAGGTAGCAAAATACCGAGGATGTTGTTGTTTTTTACATTTTATATAAATTTTATGTCATCCCCTTCTTCTTCTTCACATTTTCACCCGTAGATTCGTGATAATCGCATAGGGTGCCTCATGATTTTTCTGAGGACTAAGTTAACAACTTGGCACGTTTAACACGGCAAGCTCAACCGTGAATACCCCTAATATACTCCCAATTGTTACTATTGGAAAACACTTTAGCCCTCCATAGGTCTTTATAGTCAAGAATTCAAGAGAATGGCAATTTTTATATTTTAAAAAGTTTTCTCTTTTTCAATTGTTATTTATTTTAACTATTATTTTTTGTTGCTAATCAACGATTCAGGATGATGTATTCATTTTGAGATGACTCGTGAGGATCTTAGAACACGAACAAAGTTAGTTGGTAGGTTCAGGACAGCAGAGGAATATAGTTAGAACCAAAGAAGGGCGAATAAATTGGGCTGCAAGCGAAAAGATGGTACAAATGTCAAATCAGTGAAGGACATAAGTTAAAAAGGACAGCAAACGGAAGATAACTCACGAGCGCTATTATTGACAAGTTGCTTGACCTGTGGACTTGACCATAAGGCAGGGAATTGTCGAGAATGATGAATTAAATTTTTTAATCATCTAACAAGTGGCATTATTTACTAATTATTGCAGTTCGGGAGGTGGAGCCTGCTTCTGACAGGGATGGCGTACGGTTCCTTCTGGCAGAGCCGGTACGAAAAGAGGGAGCTGGCGATGAAGGACGTCAAACTGGCAGAAAAGGCGGCTCGGGATGCGAGGCTCGCAGCGGAAAAGAAAGCGGCGGCTGCAGGTGAGTTCTATTATTAAATTATGGTACTCACATGCGCTAAATTTGGTACTTACTCACAAACTATTTGGTACCCTTCAGGGCTCCAATCTAAAGAATATTTAGTTTTGAAAATCAGCGATCTATGAGAGAACATTTCGTTATTAAACAATAGAGCTATAATTGTAAGCTTAATTGTTCAGCCATTATCCTCGATATTATTTGGGGTTTGTGGATTATTTATTTACTGAGCTGATCTGATGGGCAGTACAACCACGCAATATCCATACTAAACCAATATTAATTGATAATATTATTCAATTTGATTTTTGATATTAATTGTAATTTTCCGATTCTTGGAGACCTATTGAACTTGTGCAATGAATTAGTCCATCTTTTTTGCAGTCAAACAATCGTACGGTCCATTATAAATGAAATCCCATTTATTCCTTATTCACTATCAAGAACACTATGAAACAATTTCAGCGCAGTCGGATAAACTGTGAGGGAGACAACAAATCCCAAGCAACAAAAAACGTAATTTTGCTGGAGAAAATTTTTTTTTAAATGGCAGTCAGGCCCTTAAATACTTTAAAATACTTAGGAGTATTATTATATACATAAATGTAGGGCTATTGCCTATCTTTTCAACGTAGGGCAATGGTGGCAGCTGTAGGCCACGCATGAGCACCTATTCACTTGACGTACCTACCTTATTACCAAAAACCTGAAGAAAAAGAAGAGTAGAAGAGAACACTGGAAAATAGGCGATTGCGTTTTTCCATCACAGACACACTTTTTATTGGGCAAAGGCAGTGGCGGGACCTCGTATGGTTTGACAGGGACATACTATCGTACCTTTTCCTAAGAAGATAATATATATTATCAAAGTGGTCAGTGCTGGTTTTTGTTCACTCTGGAACGGTGAAGGAGTTTTACAATGTAATTTCCATGAGAGTTCTTCAAGAATGAACCTGACAATTTTCTGCAGTACCCGCTAATTGCCTACAATAGATATCGGCTAAAATGATTCTTTGAAAATTCGCTCATTAACTCATGCTGCATGACTGGAACTTTTTTTGTGTTCATCCATCAAACATCTTACTATTAAAATAAAATAATATAAAACAATATAATAAAGATAAGTACGTAGGTAATTACAATGCTGAGATCTGATGGGAACGAAATGGGGAATGATCGTGTATGAGAAAATCGAATTTTTTCCACTCTTCTATTGTTAATAGGAATAAAATAACACTGTTAATACAAAGAAAAAAATAGTTGATCGTTCTGGTGTGGCGAAAATTCGGAATAAAATCTCAGCAGTTTGAAAAACAGGCGCCATTCCGACGGCCCTTGAGCCACCCGGTAACACGTCACACTAAAAGAACAACTGAAAGAGAATGTGCAGAGATCACACAGGGAGCAGTGAAAACATAATTTAGTTAAATAATTGATTATTATTAATTAATTAATAATTAATTCAATCAATTATCTAATTGAGTTAATTATATTCTCACTAATCTGGGGCTAAAACAGTGTTGTTTTTGTTTGGTTGAAAGGCCTTCACGGATTTTGGCCAATGACAGACGACACCCGTTACAACGTAACTTTCCCGCCATATTACAAAAAAGAAAATTTTAATAAATTTTCTAAAATCACAGATACATTATTTTTGCTCTACGGCTTCAATATTGCTTCTTTTAAGCCATTACCTTACAGAAAAAAAAATAAAAAAAATTGATGATAATTCCCCATTCTGTTTCAGTTGAAATGGCCGAACTCGAGAAGATGGGAAGAGGTGGAAAGTGAACCTGAAGCCCAATGGCCCCCGTCTGTGTATATATTCAGTTCGTATAGTGATACACCCACCCTCCCTCAAATTGATTGAATTGTAATATTGTTCGTTTAAATAAAATTAGTCAAACTTCCCCTTACTTAATTTTTTATTCGCTATTGATTTCCCTCAAGATATGGACTACAGAGGTTCTGTCTACATTTATACCGCGATCTGATGCGCTGATCAATCAGGGGACGTCGCACAGTGATCGGAAATAGCCGTTTTTGTGCAAAAACCTTGAAAAGGTTCTAACTGGCAGCTACTCTTATGATAAAATACGTTTTTTGGTGTGCTGGAACCGAATCTGAAACCCGTTTTCCTCTATTCGCTCTAGATGTTTGGTTATTATACCTACGTTTTTAAAATTTTTTGCACATGAAAATTTTCTAAAAATTAACATTTTTTTAAACAGACTTAACATACTTTTTCGCATGTTTTTGGTGTGCGGAACATAAATCTGACATCGAAAAATACGTACCTATCTCGCACCATTATCCAAAAATTCCAATGTAAATCCAAAAAAAAAACTTGTAAAAAAATCACTTTTCAAGGGTACAAAAAATCTGTTTTTCCACATTTTTGCAACATTTTGGCCATAATCAAGCAACCAAAGAGTAGGTACTTACTGATCCATTTATTGACGAAGACTTAAAATTAGAAACCCGTTTTTCGCTATACCTTGTGCTTGTTCTATAACGCATTACTTCCTTCAAATTGCTGCATAAATATGAAGCGAAGTTGTGGATTCCTCGTTACTTTTTCAAAGATTTTCAACTTTTTTTGGCAATCATGAAATAGGAACGAGTAACCATTTTGTGTAGATTCAGTTATCCCAATGGTATGGGTAATAAATAATTAGAAGAATAAGGGAGAGTGAATGTGTGACATTATAGGCAGAGAATTGTATAGAAGAAATATGTTTCCACTGTTTTTCATTGACCCTTGATAAAACGAACGAATAATTCAAATCTTACCGTTATTTATACCTACATAGGCCGAGAAACCGCATAGAAGTAACCAATCTCTGTCAACAAGAGGCTACAACAACGAATTTCGCGAAATGAAAAACTTATTCGTTGATGAAACTATTGTGATTTTTTGAGTTCATCATTCTCTGTACGCCATTGAATTTTTTTTACGGGCAAAATCGTTAGAGAACTCCATCTGTGGGTATTTGAGAGTGACCTACAATGCCCAGAACATCGATTTGACAACTTTCATTTTGGGGTTTTTTTCCACACATCTGACCACTGTGCGTCGTTCAGTATAAATAAGGGGATATTTTTTTGAATAATTAATACTCAAAGGGGGACATCAATTACACTGCCCTTAAGAATAGTTTTCGGGAGGGGGTTATTACTTCAATCATCACTCGTGTAGGCACTTTCATATAGGCATATGAAAAGAGTAGGTGAAGAGTAGGTTGAACTTTTGAAATTAAATATTATTATTACCTAATCAACGACACATGTCCCGCGTGAAGGCTTATATGGATCATCTCATTTCACTCTCAACTTCCTAAATAAAAAATTAAAATCATGGGTAACGATCATCATTGAATCAGGAAATAATCAGTTTGCGGTTGGATCTGCTAACCACTGCACTGCGAGAGCCAGGGAGGAACAGTAGCTCATTACAGTAGCACACAGCTCTCACTGGTTCATTGGGATATGTGAAAATATCTCTCTTACTACATTTATCTTCATCTGAAGTTAACTAATTTTGTACTGAAATTGGTAGGATCCACCTCAAAACATTTAAGTTTATCCGATGAGGATTAAGAAAACACATTCATTTCTATAAAGATTATTCTTATTAGCTTTGTACAATAATCTTAAAATATACCTTCAATTGTGTTTAATCTTTTTGATCAACTATTGAATTTTAGTATTACCTAATTTATATAAATTACTTGGCCATAAAAATATATGACTTCGAAACAAACTACTTTTTATATACAGGCGTTCTCCTGTTGAAGAACATTTAGAAAAAAACGGCTCAATGTTAAGGCAGAAATGTGTGTTCATTAGGCAAACATTATTCACTGTTTTGGGGATACGGTGCTCTAGTAGGCACATAAAGTCCAATCACTAACAAAAGAATTGAGAAAACAATATAATTGTTACCGAAAACGTAGGAAAGTTTTGAGCAAAAAATATGAATTTCTGATACATAACATACCATAATTTGCATTTACATACTATCATTGCATTTTTGGAAATTAGCTCAACAGTTACTTTACCCACGTATGACGTACAAACGTCCACGTATTTTGTGACGTGATTAGTTTATGCTGTTATAAAATTAGAATAATTATTATATTATCGCACTTTAGCCCATAAGAAAGTGTATACTAAAGTATTAGGTTTGATATAATAGTCGAGTGTGCTCCATTTTCAAACAAAATTACTGAAACATGACATTAGGTACTTATGCTTCTCTACGGTACGATAATTTGGCTCACTAGATATCTAGGTAGGTACCGTATCCCCATAAGTATGGCACAAAATACGCCAAATTAGATAGGCACATTACACAACAATGTTATACATGTCTTCGAAACGACGGTTGTTGGATCTTCAAGTTTGAAACGATCCAAAGATCGAGTAAATGCGCTAAACTTATGTAATTTGTTTGGCTACTCCGTTTCTTAGTCCTATTGTTGAGTGACTGGTAGAGTCCGTCCCAAAAATGAAAAAGCTGGTTGAAGCGAAAAGTTTAGAAAGAAGGATAGAGAGTGTATCAAAGAGGGGACCTAGGACTCAGCCTCTAGGGGGCATGGACTGGATAGCCAATGGGATTGCTATATCCTGCCAGTATCGATGCTGTACTACTGATACTGATCAGTGTCGATGGCGTATTGATCGACTTTATTGAAACCCCGACTCAAATAATTTGTAAAAACTTTCACTTCTAAATTCATTAGTTTCGAATAGCTGGTGTGATATATTATCAGATAATCGGCCCAATGACACTCAAATTCGAATATTTTAACAAATTAAAAATGCATTTTATGGGAACCCCATCAGCATCGAAAACGAGTTTTATAACAGTGTCAGAGGTTACCCTCTTCCGCCATGATTATGAGGCCGCTCCACACATTCAGTATTCGCCGAGCAACTAGCCGATGCTCGCCTATTTCCTAGTGGTGTGGAGGGTCGCTCGGTGTTCGCCAAATGCCAAATAGTGGTGCTCGGGGATACTCCGGCCAGTGTTGGTTATTTCCCACTTCGAAGGAGACGAATATTCACCAAGTAGCGAGCATCATGCTCCACACATGCGGGTTGCACAGGGCTGATCGTCGGGGTATTTTTCTGTGAATCACCTCCACTTTCCATTGTGATTCACATAATTATTTTTCTTGTTTTGTGTTCTTTTTGGCTCATTTTTTGTACGGTTTTTTTCGTTACTACTTACTCTGTTATGTACATGTATTAAACTTGATGAAATGGATTGGCTAAAAGAAGTTGTTTTGAAGTTTTTGGACGTATACGAGTCGGAAAAATTGATTTGGAATGCGTCTCATCCAAATCACAAGAACACAGCAGCTGCAGCAATTATCACTCGGTCGTCCATCGGGAGCAACTTCGAGTAGCTCATCTCTCTCCCGAGGGGAGCACTGCGTTGCTCGGGGCTTGGCAAATGCCGCATGTGTGGAGCTTCCTTTAAGCCGGGTTCACATTAAGCCGCAACGACGTAATCTCGTGCGTTGATGCGCTAGGCCGTAAATGCGTAATTGGATCAGATTGGCTAATGATTAGCCAATCAGGTAAGAAACCACATAACCGTAACCGCAACGCCGTCAACCGTTCACATGGAGCTTGAACTGCGTAAAGCCGTAAATCCGTAACGTTTTCGTTTTTTTAATTTATACTTTTTATAATTAATAATAATAATTTTTTTAATAAATTTAAAAAAATTAAATTAATTTTTTTAAATGATTTAAATAATATAATTTTACTTAATTTATACTTTTATTTATTTCACAAGATCGATTAACTGTTCGTTGAACAAATTTTCTTCCGACATTTTCCAATAAAAAACGAAGGCAAGAGTACAAATAACGGCACCGAACGCGGGAAATAATGACACGGAAAGGGAAATGACAAGACAGGACGGAATGCGCGGGAGATAACGAAAGGAAGAACAATATTCGATCAGCTGTGCTGCGCAGAATCCAATACGCAGATCCGCAAATGCGTTGAGCCATAAAATATTCAGATTTTTGGATCGGGTATAGTCAGGTTCAAAACTCGTTCGTCCGCAAATGCGTTAAGATGGCGAACAGCCAATTAGCCAATCAGATCCAATTACGCATTTACGCATCAGCGCACGAGATTACGTCGTTGCGGCTTAATGTGAACCCGGCTTTAGGCTCCACCTTTTAGTGATGCTTCAAAAGCTATCATTGGCTGATTGTGACTCCTGACACCTCAGTCCCACGTTGGGGGAAATGAACCAACCTTGGTAAGGTACTGTAGTATCCAACTGAGTGTAACCCTTTGAGTATAAATAAGATGGAGAGTGCCCATCTTCGCAACAGGACACAACGACGAACCATATGCCGCCACTGTCGTGTTTTGGCAACCAAAGATGGAAGAGTAGGTGTGAGGAGGAACCCCCACAACCACTTCCTTCCTTCCGCCCCAATATCTTCGGTGATTGGTTGCCAAAACGCAACACTGGCAGCACCTACGGTTCGTTGTTGGAACACTCATCTATCCTTAAAGGAGTAACCAGACTTAACACCTTCAGTGCGGGAGCGCACATTAGGGATGGCCATCGGTCGCAAAGATATCGATACATCGATGTTCGATATTATTGGCATCAAAATATCGATAACGATATTATATCCACATGAAAGTATCGATACTTTCCGCAACCAACGAAATCGACCCAAAATATCGATAATTTTAGAAACATATCCATAAAAACAACAGTCATTTAAAAAATGAACAAAAACAGGTATGTATG
Source organism: Lygus lineolaris (assembly GCA_030264115.1). Taxonomy (NCBI): domain Eukaryota; kingdom Metazoa; phylum Arthropoda; class Insecta; order Hemiptera; family Miridae; genus Lygus; species Lygus lineolaris. The sequence goes on from JAEMON010000012.1 coordinate 13,272,305, forward strand.
ATTATATGTAGGCAAGTATATTATCTACTTGTGAAACTATAACAAGTTACCACTGAACTAATTTCAAAGCTACTAGGCTCAAATCTAGCGCACATCTTCTTTCTATTTCACTCTCTTGGCCGCAGCCTGGCCGGACTTAGGTAGTTAGTGAATCATAACTGTCAAAATACTACTTTGCCCAATGAGTACCGAGGTATGGACCATTCATCCATATTAATTACCTTTGAATTATTTCGTTGCCATACTCGGTGACTCAGGAATTTGCAATGTAGGTACTATTAATTTGTGAATATTTTTATCGATATATCGGATCTCAAAGAATATTGAGAAAAACTATCAGTTACCCAAGTATCGATATTCAATTCTATCATGTTGTACACTATTGATAGAAAAATATCAACTATCTGAGGAGAAATATCGATATTTCGATACTATCGACTATCGATGGCCATCCCTAGCCCACATTTCGTCAATCCTACCACCCTGAACAAAAAAATTATAAAAATGGTCTCGCTCGTAAAAATACGCGTATTTTTTAGTTCACAATTCGGCGTGAACTCCTGTGTATACTGGGTGACAGCCAGGGTCTTACTGAATAGATTGTGAAGAGAAACGGCTTCCAAGCGATCGGGTGGGGAACTACGACTCCCTCCTCACGGACAGGCTTAAGCGCCCCTCCGCACTAAATGTGTTAACAGGGGAAAAGCTAACATTGAAATGGCAGGCAAAAGGATACCCATGCAACAGTAGCACTAGACGTCAATTTTTGGAACTAACGCTACGGAGAAAAAATTATGTTGCGAGCAGGATTCGAACGGGCAACTCGACTTCCAATGCCACAGTGGCCCACAATGACTACCACCCTGACATGATTGTGATCTCACAGAGGGTTGAATGGGGATCACCAGGAGGGGATGGAGGGAATCTTCTACTAATCGAACGTTGGGCCACGAGAGTGTTCATTTCTGGGAAGAACTCTACCAACATCAATATTTATAATGGTGGAACAGGTCTTCAAAGAAGCTATGTTAAACAGGTGACTGGAATTCATGATTGAAAAAAATATGGTGGGTGATTAAAATAGGTACATACCTACCTCTTCCTTAGCTAACGCCAATTACAAAACAATGAGAAGCGTTCGACAGAACTTGTTAGTCAGCCTTTTGTTTACAATATTATGCCATTAAAGATAATTCACTATTAGTGAGTATGAGTGGAATAAATACTGAGAGTAGAGAGCTAGGTTTGGTGGTATTAATAAACGTTTGGCCGATACGACTAGTGTAGTTCATAGTCAAACACTCCCAGTACTTGGCCACCAATAGACTAAATTTCCGTAGAAGTTCTTTGAATCACACCTACTTCAGACCATTTCCATTAATCATTCACACTTTAAAAGGCAATCAATTCACAAATGGTGAGGAGTACTACCATTTTGGAGCGGCTCAATACTTTTCAGGCTTGCGAACAATTTTTGTCAGAGTTAATTAAAAAAATTGATATTCACCGCATTCATATACCTCTTTGATGAGGTGAGAATGATCGGTAACATTGTTCATTTCTAGTGATTTACGGTTTGTGCAAAATCGAGAAGGCAAGGAAACTCAAGGAATAGCAGGACGACTTCTCACAATTTTCCGAAGTCAGTTGAAAATGTATCCTCAAGTTTCATTCATGTCGACAAGGAGCAACTATAATAAAATAACTACCTACCTAATATTATCAAGATAATAATCAACTACAAATAAAATCTCAACAAATTACGCTAAAGCTCTGAAATTCTGTTAGCAGAATAATAAAAAATAATGATCCCATTAATTATTAAGGATTCAATCAACTACCTACAATTTTGTAAATAAGAGCACGTAGGTTTTGTCACAAAAAAAAAACGTGAGGGGTCGTAAGAACAAATTACCGAGGTAATCAATAATACTAAAAATGCGCTACAGGTACGAAATGAAGATAAAATGGAACAAAAAAACGAACCAATACATCAAGAGGGGGACATTCTTTAGCTTGAAATTGGGGATAAAGCAAGATACATTAGGTACTTGGCCTCATTAGGTAATGGGATATTCCAGTGGGTCTAAAAATGAGATGATTTTTGCAATATTTTAGTTGAAGTAGCTGTGAAAAGGATTTATAGTGTAGGAGAAGGAGATAATTGTGTTATATTCGAAAGGAAATTAGAAATTTAAAGAAAGAGGTTGAAAAAGCGAGAGTCTTCCTTCTATGAAGTACCGATACTTACTTACTTCTGCTTTATTTCAATCGGAGAAGTAAGAGCCAGTGAAAAACCTCTATGTGACAAGCCAGCCTTTCCTCAAATCCGTCATTTGCTTCTCAAATTTTATGTCAACATTTTCTAATTAACATTAGTACACGATTTTCGTTAACCTCCAGCAAGATACCTACTTTCAGAAAACAAAATTGACTGAATACTCCACTGTTTTCGGTTTTTTCATCTACCGAAATAAGGAACGTTACTTTTAGCTTGGGATTCTGGAAATCAATTTTGGAGCGTCAACCTAGAGAGGAAGGAAACTTGGGCAAAGAATATTAAAAGTATAAATACAATTTTTACGGGAAATAGCAAAGATCGCTAGAAAGACAGGATTATTGTATTTTCCGCCCCTAAATCAGCGGAAAGATGGTTTTTGTCATCCAAATCCAAGGCGGCGAACCCGAAACGTAGACTCGTGTGGTAGAATCTCTTACCATACAACAATGATTTGTATGCAACATGAATAGATATGATGTGTTCAGAAGATAATTATAGTAGAATCATATTAGGAACTGAGAAAAATAACGTTTTCAGGATGATTGGGAGTATCGATGCTATTTTAGAAGGGTTGCGTTGTGTTAAGGCGACATAAATTCATCACTCCATAAGTGGCTCCGCCATGTCTACCGTTCTTGACATCTTGCATTGTACCTATTTTATAATAATTCGGTTAAATTCATGAGTAATTCTACCTGTAAGGAAGAATTAAATTTACGAAGTCGTTTCATCTTCAGTATTCCATTTTTTTGTTCATCAATATCAAGTCGTCTTATCTGTGGACCACTTCACGACTAACCTCTAAGATCAGGGTTGCCAATAGTCGTCTGGGAGATTGAAATCCTCCAGCATTTGACTGATTAACAGGCATAAAAAAAATTAAGGCTGTACACGTTTATGGATACACCAGCGAGATCCACTATGGATGGAACATCGATATTTTGCCTTCAATGTTTTTAACATCGATGATTACATAACGATATTATCGAGACGTCGACATTTTTCCTTTGATGTTCGATGTTTCAAGTTTTCCCTTTTCATCAGCAAATAATACCTATTTTATAGCCGATATTCTACTTTGCTGAAAAATAACTGGTGAAGAATGCTTTCTAAGTCATAATGATTGTATTACAAACGGATGGATTTCGATTTCGATAGAGAAATAGCAATCGATTACCATCGTGAGTATTGTTGCTGTTGCACTCTTCTGGCATAATGGCACATTGCTACCTACATCTCGGATTTCATGTGGATGTTATACTGATAGGTACCTATATACAGGCAATTCTAGCAGGATAACGCCCAAGGGCCGATTTAACGAGAGTTTATTGGAAGCGGTTCAAAAAGTTATTGAGAAGAAGGTTGAGCGCAAAGAGAGTGGAGGTTTTTTTGGCAATATAGCAGTGTAATCAATTTACGAAGATTTCCTTGATAGTTTGCAAATTTTCAAGCAATGTTCTGAAAATATCGAACATCGATGTTCAAGTGTCGATGGCGACTTTGATGTCAACATCGACGTTTTCTTTCGATGTTCCATCCCTACCCACCACACCACCTCCAAAGATGAGATCTACCTGGCAGGTCTTGACATCTTGATTGGGTACTCCAGTAAGACGACGTCCGTCTTGAATCTAATCCCAGAGCTGTCAGGGAAGTCCGTCGCGAAGGTGGTTGTGGGTAATGTCTACGGAGCTGCTCTCACTGCAGGTCACGGCCTTCACCTGTGGAGCACTGATGAGGGACGAGCACCTGACGAGGTACCTGCAGGGCTGACACGACTAGCCTTGGAGGATCACCACAGTGGTGCTGGTTGGAGGGTGTTGTATTATGGTCAGAGTGCCCTCATGTAGAATATATCACAACAGTCTCTAATCTCTCTCCCCCACCCGTTGAGTTGGCCAACCTCAAACTCATGTGGGTTACGAAACTGATGCTTCTCCATCACAACAAAACACATCATTCTGCATCAAATGTGATGGCTTGAAGGAGTGCGAGGTGGAAGAAGTCAGCAGCTTCAAGATTGTGTGCTGCAGGTCCTGTCGCCACCCGCCCAAAATACCTCCTCAGGCCAAGCCCCGCCCCTCACAAGGTCACCTTCCCCTCTCCTGTTGCCATTCTAGACATCTCAGCAGGATCGTCTTTCTTGCTTCTTCAAACCTCAGAAGAGTTGGTAATTTGGGGAGGACTTGGCGGTCAGGAGTACAATCATGCGGTGCTGAATCCTGATGATGTGGTAAGTATTTGCTAAGGTGGCTTGTTGGTATTATGTGGCGGTCTTAACAGACTATGGCGAGCTGTAGGTACACCTGTAGATATGAATTTATGACGCCGTAACAGTTGACGAAAATCATTCACACATTGATTAAAATTGTACAACACGCGCATGAATGGCGTCGCAAGGTGTATGAACCGTATTGAATACGAGAGAAAAAAGAAAATGACAAGTAACTCGAAAAAAGCTTCCGAACAAACTAAGCGGTAGAGGCAAATGGCTAGTTTTAATTTGACTAGCCATATCTTTTTGAACATCGACGCGCTCAATATCCAGTAAACGTACCCCAATTTTGGATTACAATAAATACCCCAGTCGTTCATCAAACGAATGATGATGATAAGAATTAGGAGACCTACGCGAATAGCATAATTTGTATAAAGGAACTCCTTCCCTTAAGTCTCGGATTCTGATATGATTCCTCTTCTCAGACCAACTGTCCACCTCCGGGCGACTGCTCGAGGCTCATGGCGAGTTTGATCAACGTCTTTTTGACTCTGAGGGCTGGCAAGCGGGCGTGGGGATTGAAGTGCCAACATTCCTTCATGAGTTTCCCCATGCTCGAGAGAACCTGGAAACCCAATTCGAAATAAATTAGTGGGGATTACATAAATTGTGATTAAAAATCCCCCAGGTGCCTTACAGATAGAAGGAATTGCAGATTGGGGAACTTGCATGATTATTTTTTTTATTTCAGCGTTTGAAAGATCTTAGAGAGGGCTTTCCGAAAAGGTGCTATGGTGTACTATGATGGGTATCCAATGTTTGAAACCGGAAATGGGTCTTGTAATTTTAACCTAGCTGACGTCACCTGGGGGTTTTCAAGGACAGTGAATCAGATTTTGAGGTTCAAAAGGCAAAATTCCTACCCATGCAAGTTCTCCATTCGCCAGAGGAATTGCAGATTAACAAATTAGTCCCGGAGTGAGGAACACAAGCAGGCTCGGAACCAAATCAATTCGAAAGACTTTGAAAAAGTGAACATCCCGATTACGGAAGGCTTCTCTTTCAGAATCAGAATTGCTGACGTCGAGAGAATCTAGTCTTGCAGCTCAGAACCAATTAGCTTCGAGAATTTGAGAAAAGAAACCAATCAAAAACATACTTCTGTGTTTATTCAGATGTATGTGGAAAAAAGGGACTGAAATTATAGGTAAGAGGTTTTAATTCAGGAAAAATCATTCGAACCACTTCAAGGAGACTAGCTCCCATCGTAATAGCATTATAGAAAAGAGGGAAAAGGTAGTCTGAGGTTCTGGACCAATTTCCAGGAAGAACTCTCTTCCATCACAAGATGGAACTAAAGTCGATTTTACCCATCAACCAGATTCAATTTGGGGCATTTGCCCATATCAAAATATAAAAATTGATGGAGGTCGAGAACAGAAAAATAGAAGGTGGCGATTTATTTTAGCTATTTATGGCTTAGCATTTTATCATAGCTCAATGGCTCGAATAATGGAAAAATTGAATACGGAAAATTGAAGAATCGAGCTAAAATTAATTTATACACGATTAACCAATACTTGTACACAAATGGGTTCCTAATAAGAATCCCTTCCGGGAATGCTCCTACATTTAAATGTTCAGCTATGGTGAAGTCAGCTCATAACTGAACCACGCTGTTACCAAGTCAAGCCAGAGGGGAAAACAAGCAGTCCTTACAGTAGTAGTAGTTTAATAGTTTGCTACTACCAGGAAAAGTGGTATTAAAGGAAGTTTAATTTTTTAACTTTTTAAAAAAGTTTTTACTTTCTTCTCTCTCCTCAAGAAACAAGAAAGTGAGGCTTTGTTTGACGGTTACTCCTTCTCAACCAAGGTTATGATTGGCCAGCTCAGATCTGAGGAGGTCTAATCTAGGAGCTTCCCAAAAGAACTTGAGAGGAGAAACCAGACGAACTGACAATTCCTTTTACCGTCACAAATTCCGTTTTCCACCTACAATCAGTGTGTGAAGCTACATCCAAATACCCAACAAATGTTTATTTAAAAAAAAAAAGTCTGAAGGAACCCCGGTTAACATGAATGCGCAATCAAACTCACGGGATCTGAAGCCCATCTATTGGGTAGAACAGGTCTCTGCTGATCGATGCACACTACTTTTTTCATTTCCTCGAACGATGGATCATTTCCTACCCTGTCGTAGAAAGGTGGTTGGTACTCTTCAATAATACCTGAAATTGAGAACATGAACATTTCTAGTAAGTACCTATGAGCATTAATCAATGCGACAATTATTATAGAACAAATATTCATAAATGTAACAATGATTAGAGTTTGGGGGAATAGACGACCTTTCAAATTAATATCCACAATATTAAAGGCAAAGGAATAGCCTACAGGTTTGGCGAATGATAGACGTTTTCTTCACAAGTATCTACTAAACCGGACTGGAACTGTTTCTTCAAACATACCTTCTTTGGAAGCATGCAACTTCATGCCCTTATTTTATTTCTAAAATAAGGGCAACTTCTTTTTCATTTTTTAAGAGGGCAATTTTTTTTTTTTTAAGGACAACAAAATTTTTAAAAAGGAAAAAAGAATTGTTAAAAAGGAAAAAAGAGAATTTTTAAAAAAGAAAATGAATGAATTTTTTTTACAGGAGAGAATTTAAAAAAATAAAAATTAAGAAAAAAAATTGTTTTTCTTAATTTTTATTTTAATGAAGAAACGAATAAAAAAATAAAAATAAAGGGAAAAAAATAAAGAAAAGAATAAAAAAATAAAAATAAAATAATTTAAAACAATTAAAAAAGGGCAAAAAACAAATTTTTAAAAAGGACAAAATTTTTAAAAGGGCACATTTTTTTAATTTTTAAAATAAGAGCAACTTTATGCCCTTATTCAATTTTTTTTATATTTGGATGTATCTTTGATAGGATAGTATAAATTTAATAAAACTACCCCTTAAATCTCAGGGAAATCTGTATTCATCTAATTTTTCGGGCTTCTGAAATAGGAGATTAAAATTATCCTCATCAATAGAAACTTATTGCCAGAAGGTACGTACCATTGCTAATTACTCTTCTCGCCAATTCCCAAAGAACGAGTCCTACGGCGTACATGTCAACGCGTTTGAGCGCCTCAAAGCAATCCATGTCAATCCTGCAACATCAAAATACGGTCGAGAGATTGACGAGGTCGAAGAATACTAGTAGATACTATAAACACATCACAACAAACAATGCGGTACATCGAAGAATGCTTATCTACCTAGAATTCTTATAATACGTATTTATGTTTCTAATAGGTAATATAATTTGATATCATTATGATAAAGTTATGTAAGTTACGAGATTAATGACGAAAACCATGGACGGCTTCGAAGAAGCCTCTCTGACAAAGACATTTTTTACTTCGTAAGCTTTTGACCTTTAAGCAAGACAATAAAACATGTAATGGGGTCTGCGCATGATTTTTTTTTACAATTTTTA
>JAEMON010000012.1:13280602-13294713 GCA_030264115.1 Lygus lineolaris
TTCTTGAGTTTTTTCAATTTTAAGATTTTGTTTTTTCTTTCGTCCTTCCATCACTATAACAGCACTAATTAATGTAGAAAATTGTGTTCAAATGCAAAAAATAAGTTGGTTTTTCAAGGAAATCGAGTGTTTTAGGGTGTTGACGACCTGACCATGAACGGAGGAGTTAAGTATCATTTTCAGGAGTTATGGATGTTTTAGTGATGAAAGGTCAAAATAAAAAACAAAATCCTAAAATTGAAAAAACTCAAGATGTAAGGGGGTTTAAAAAAACTGCAGGAGACATTTTGTATTGGAAATGACCAGTAGATTATATACCTGGCCTGTTTCACACCTTGTACATTTTTTAAAACAGAGCTTAGCCTAGCTAAGGTAAAATAATAACGAGAAATCTCTTGGAAACTCACGATTCGTCAAGAAGTTCTGGCGCCATATATCGTTTGGTGCCAACTCTCGTGTTGGGCGCAATTTGAGTCTCACCAGTCGTCTGAGAATGCGTCACTGCCAGACCGAAATCGGCTATGGCACAAGTACCGTTGGCTTTCACCAAAATATTTTTGGACTTGATGTCTCGGTGGGCAATGGCAGGTTTACCCTAAAGAAGATACAGCACTAATGAGTCAGTTCAGACGTAGATCACCAATATGAGTTAAAGTGAGGTGACTTTCCCTACAGGTCACAAAAGTTTAAATCTACCAACACAAAAGCTGATGAGAGATAATTAAACAAAGAACTACCATACCTAACACACCTAATTTACATAGCAATACTATGTAGGGATTTTTTTATCATTAGTTTTAAGGGCAGGGTCAAATTTTGAAATACTATAAAAAAGGGTCATCTTCATGTTTCTTTTTTCTCGGGCTGTACTAAACCATTTGCCTTGATTGTTTTTTTATATTGTCAAGCACACAGTTCTCTAAAAACGTTGCCATGGATATCCCGGTACTATGAAATGGAAAAAAGCTGAGGTTTATGAAAAAACTTCCAAATTCAGGCGGACAGCATTTCAATGTTTCTGTGAAAAATACGCAAAACCCATGGCAGCATTGGTTTATGAAGTATCGATGTACATAAAAAAAAAAATAATAAAAAAATAAAATAAAATAAAAAATAAATAAATAAATCGAGGCGCTCGGTTAAGAAGAACCAGAGAAAAAGGAACATAAGTGCGAAAAAACGTGATGTTTCTGAAAGTGAACGATGTTCATCTCCTGACATCGTATATCGGACTCGTAACTTTTTCAAACTCTCTTCCTGTTGCTATGAGACCGACTATGTCTGGCATGATCATGATCAAGACAATAAAAGTAGCATCTGAAGAAGAACAACACAACAACACAAAGCTTATTATTGCACCTACATAAATTGTTGTTTGTTTTGGTGTTGCACTTCCATGCTGGTGTTCTGGCCTCTACTGATGTACGCCGACCTTGGTAACTCCAACAATTTTTTTGACCCACTTTCCGTTCGAATTTTTACAATTTTTTTTTATCGTTCCGCCGTATTGTGTAGAACAATAAACAATTTTTGTTAGAAAACTGATTTTTTTTTTTGTCAAAAAAAGTTGACCATGCCCTTAAATGAGAAAGATTTGATTATGGTTGAAGCGTATGCATGCTTTGATGGCATCCATATACTACTAGAGAATTCAAGTAAGCAGACAAAGTGTTGTCCCAATGTGCTGCCATTACACCTGAGTTTTCTCTTCAACTCATTATTCCTCATGTTACTCAAGGCACGATGTTGAAAAATATGGTTGGAGAACTAGAGGAAATAAGAAACGTAGTTGCATAGGCGCGGATGAACTTTTCACTTCAAGAAAGTCAACGTTAATAGAAATCAAAATCAATAAGATAGAACCTACTGGTAAATAGTGAAAAATTAAATATATTTTTCTTACCGCCTGAATCAGAATAGTGGCATGGAAAGAACAAACGATAACTTGTTAAAATTACGAAAAACAAACACTTTGTAATCGTACAGATCAAACCATCACAGAATAACAGATATAATTATACCTGAGTTCCCAATATCTCTGAGTGAAGATGGGCGAGTCCAGCCATAGTGGTGATTGCCAGGGAAAGAGCGTGCCTCCGATTCAATGGGTTTCGATTCAAGTGGTCGTACAAACTGCCATTCGAATGGTAGTGAGTCACAAGCCAGAGCTGCGTGCAGGAATTGACGGAAGTCATGTCAGAACCGATATAACCCAAGATGTTTTCATGGCGGAGCAGCACAGTGCTGGAACAAAATGGGTAGGTGAGAAGCAGGTATGTGATATGGGGCCAAAAACCTATGTTTTCAGTAGGAAATAAAAACTAGAGTTTTTGGACAGTAACAAGTGTATGGAACAAAACTGGCAGTCCAACAATTTCAGTGAAAGTTATCAAAGCAAGTGTAAGCAGTGCAATTTATCCAAAATTGAACACTAGCTAGTGGATTTTGCAAACATTTCTTGGGGCAAAAATTGAGAATTTACAATAATAAGTTCAGGGTGATTATTTGGTTCAAGAGGAACCCCTTTAGGTTGGTGAGCCCAAATTTAAAAAAATGTAAAGGACAGTCCAGACTGTTGTGTCCGGGAAAATATAGAAAGTAAGTGCCGTTTTAAATTAAATCACGAGTCTAAAAGGACATTTCATTCAGGGACAAAATGTCCCACAATGCTGCCAACTGGATTTAACTACTCGACAGGTAACAACTTCAATCAGGACCCTGGGTTGTGTGACGTGAATGCATTCACTCAATTCAGAGAAAGTAAGGACTCTAAATACCACCCTATGGGTTACTCTTTACTCCCTTTTCCCAGTCTTATCTCTTCAACGGTGAACCCACCAACCTGTAAATTTCAGTTTCACGGGACCAGGAGGCTTCGTCCCGAGAAAAGAATATTTTGACAGCGATGTTTTCCCCGTGCCAGATGCCTCGCCAGACCTCGCCATAACGGCCTTTCCCGATACACTCGGCTAGGGAAATTTGCTTAGCGAGCGTTCGCTGAATCAGAAGAGGCAGACCACTTCCAGAACCAGAGGTAAGCTCCAAGTAGCCATCTTGAGACTAGAAGCAAAAGGAGTAGATACACACACATAATATCAATATTTATGAATGAGAGACTGATCTTAATCACCTTCATAAGAATATGATCGCAACGCAGACGTACAAAATGTATAGTCACGTTGAACCTACCTTGACAATTCAGGGAAGGGAAAGAATTGATGGAGGAGACGAGGAATTTCGTATTGTTCAGTTCATCAGTCACTCACTGTACCTAAGTAGTATGCTCTCATGGGTTTCAATGAGGAACGCATGGCACATTATCTACAGAAGTTGAGGCTGAAAATACTAATATTTTAAGGATATTTTATCCCTGTTTTTTCAGGTTTGGAAGAACGGGAGTTTCCTCAATCCCTACCTATATATAAGAATCTCGGAGACCCCCCTCAAACTCCACGCTCGCCTCAAATTTCAAAGCCCCATAAAACCGATCATCCAAGTTGCACTAATCCTAATGAATCCCAAAGCTCTCATCAGCTTTCAGATGACTTCTGCAGCCTTGGAAAGTGTGCAAACCAAGAAAATTTTGAAGCTAATCGCAAAAAATCCATAGCATGAAACAGGAAAAACCGTAGAATTTCACGATTTAGATCAATTTACTGTCAGACATCAACAGGCTTTGAATAATATTTATAGATTGCGGCACACAGTTGTGTTTTTGTAAGCATGAGAAGCAAGAGGAATAGGAAGTCGGCTCCCTCCTAATTTTGATCTCATGAGATATATCTTGGGACGTCTTCTGAACTATCTAGTTTATTTTCCTTCCACTTTTTTATATTCCCAAACAACAACCAAGCAGCTCCCCAATTCGTATCAGTGATCTATTTATATAGATATAATAAAACCGTAGATGAGTGAGTTAGTGGAAAATAATAGATGAGTGATTTAGTGGGAAATAATTGCCTTACCTTCAGATTATCGTGAGACGATGAAACGAGATCATGAGGCACTGCCAAATAAGACGAATGACCACCAGGCGGATGCTCGAGCCTTTTGTTGTGCGATCGTTTCAACAAGATCAGAACAACGACTCCAATTATTATAAGAAGACCCATGACAGGACCAATGATGGCAAGGGTCAGCTTCCAAACGTAAGTGCTGTCTTCTGGATGCCCGAGTGCTCCTGATGAGAAATAATAGATTGATTATCATGTAAGATATTCGGGAAAATAATGTAGGGTTTTTTAGCGAATTTTCCAAGAAAATGAAGCTATTGCAATGGCTTCAAAATTTTTGTAATGCACATTTTTGACAATTTTCTTCATGGAAATCCGTTTCAGACCATTCTAAAACGATTCCTGAAATTTAACATTTTTTCATATGTATGTATATTTATATAGTTATTTATTTATATATGTGTCACTCCAGACGATATCTCCCCCTGAGATCGAGATAAAAAATCCAAAAAAAATTTAAAATGTCAATAATATCAAAAGTAAGGATGAGTTCGTTGGCCAGAATTTTTGGAGTACTCCAGGGGGTCAAAATTTGAAAATTTAGTTGCAAAAATCGCTAAAAAACGAGTTTTTTGAGGTTTTTGGTGTGAAATACCATCCTAAACATAGGAACATATGGTATATTCGGAATCAGGGTGAAATTTTCTATAAGAATCACCCACGAAATCGTTTAAAATTATTCTTTGAAAATTCACTCACCAACTCATGCGGCATGAATGGAACTTTTTGCCGTAGAACCTTCATTTAAAGTTTTAGAAGACAAAGAGAAAATGTAGCAAAAATGGTGATGGGCTCTGTAAAGACTCGAGAGCTATATACAGGGTTTTTGGGGAAAGGGAAAGGTTCACAAGTCTTTGTACGGCACCCGGCGGTATTTTGTGGAGTAATAGAGAGTAACTCAAGCCAACGGGTGACGTTAGTGAAGGAGACCCGGGACGATACCCTAGAGCAAGCAAACGACGATGCTAACCGCCTCCTGGAGGGGGGCCTGGCTGCTAAGGAGGTGGCCCGTCAGTGTACACGGAAAAGTGACCCCATGATCCGGGAGTCTGATACAGGCGTTAAAAGTGCATTTCACCGTCGCCCGTTACTACCGTCTCTTCAAGGGCCCGCTCCGGGGCTATATGAGGAGGTTCCACGTCGCCCGTCAGTGGCATGCGAAAACTCTCTAATGTGGAGGATATTCCAGAGGGCAGTAGTTGAGTGATTGAAAACTGGAAACAATTTGGAGGTTTTGTTCCATCCATTTGATAACAAAACTAGACTGAGAGTAGAGCAGACATTTTCAAGGATGAAGAATTCAATTTATAGTACATATAAGTGTTAGATCCCGAAATACCGAAAATAACAGTGACCAAAAGAAGTCAATACGTACCTCCTGGTCTCGTGAGGTGCTGGGGAAACGTGCCGTTGTTGCAAAAATCGCCATTGCAGCAGTGCATCGAATAAGTAACCTGTTTGGCGGGGATCGTTGGGCACATGAATCGCACTTGGTCCTCAGCGATTGTACAACCTCGGGAAAACGTGGTTTTCCCGGTACCTTGGTCGACTTCATAGTACGTCCAACACTGAAAATAGGAAAGCGAAACAATAGAAGATGAGGGTTGCTCAACAAATTACACATTTTGATATTAGCTGCCTAGATTTCAGGATAATAGATGTCCAAGTCATGAATGTCTTTTAGTAATGACTAGATTATGAGTTTCACATAGGTACCTGGAAAGCATTGACGCAAGGTTCCCTGGGTGTGCAGTTTGGGGGCTCGCAGCTCAAGCACTTGTATTTCCCTCGGGGAGCGACAGAGTTCAGAAGGCGACCATCTGCCGGAGTGTCATCATCATCATCATCCGCTGCCAGGCCTCCCAGGCCGACGGTAATCCGACCAAATGCTGTAACAGAATAAAAAAAAGAAAAAGTTCGGGAGTCCAGGAGGTACTGATCAGGTGGGTTGACTCATTGAGAGATATCCTACACCTATTTCGATGGATTAACTCCGTCACTATTTGTTGCTACCATTTGGATAATAGCTAAGGTTTCAAATCTCAGGAGCGCCGGGCTGCTGGGTCATGATCCTTGGACAATAACACCTAGTAGAGTTTTATAAGTGCACTATCAAACACTAATTAGGAAACTACGACCTCAGTACTGAGAGGCTACGAAGGATAGTACGAGGCAGGCACAGCACGAGCTCCAAGCTATCGTACTATTCTTTTTAAAAGAAAAAGACCCAGAGCCCCCTTACCAAAGAAACCTCTGTGAAAATGAAGCTATTGCAATGGCTTCAAAATTTTGGTATTGCAAATTTTTGACAATTTTCTTCATGGAAATCCGTTTCAGACCATTCTAAAACGATTCCTGAAATTTAATACTTTTCATATGTATACATATATTTATATACGTGGGTCACTCCAGACGATATCTGCCCGAGGGATCGAGATAAAAAAATTTAAAATATCAATAATATCAAAAGAAAGGATGAGTTCGTTGGCCAGAATTTTTGGAGTACTCCAAGGGTCAAATTTTTCGGTGTGAAATACCATCCTAAACATAGGAACATAAATATGGTATATTCGGAATCAGCGTGAAATTTCCTGTAAGAATCACCCACAAAATCGGTTAAAATTATTCTTTGAAAATTCGCTCACCAACTCATGCTGCATGAATGGAACTTTTTCATTTGTTTTTCCGAAAGGTAATGGCTAACAAGAAACAATATTGAAGTCCTACGGCAAAAATAGTGTATCTGTAATTTTAGAAAATTTATTGGAATTTTCATTATTGTCCTATGGCGGAAAGTGACGTTGAAAAGGGTGTCGTCTGTCATTGGTCAAACCTGTCCAAGATGCCAACCAAACAAAACAACACTTTTTGAGCTCCTGATTAGTAAGGAAAAAAGAAACTTAATTAAATAATTTATTGAATTAATTAATTATTATTAATCAATTCTTTAAATTAATTATTTTTCCCCTGCTCCTGATGCTGTCACAGCACATCGTTTTTCATCAGTTCTTTTAGTGTAAGTAACATAATATAAAAGGGTTACTCAAGGGCCCTCGTAATGACGCCTGTTATTCAAACAGCTGAGATTTTATTTCAAGTTTTCTCCACAACAGAACTATAAACTACATTTTCTTTGTATCAAATAACAGTGTTATTTTATTCCAAATACTTAACAATACAAAACAGAAAAAAATTTGATTTCCTAATTAAACGATAATTCTCCATTAGGATCAAGATCCGCAACTTAAGTAATTACAGTACAACTTTAGTAATTTACAGTACAACAGCGGTTTTGTACAGGAGGGTGACCCTCAAGTTTTCCACTATTTGTATAGCCACCAGGTAGAGCGTAGGTAGGTATTGAAGTGAGAGAAGGTGTAAGACCGCTTAAGGTAGAAAATCATCTTTCATGTTGGCTCAGAATTCTCTACCCTCGATTGTACGAATAGAGATGCTCATTAGTTTGTAAGAACCTACTGAATTGTAGTTAGTTATACTAGACCTAGTCATAATCAACACAACAACAAAACTCACCATTGTTCAGAAGTATGCAGAGAAAGAAGAAACTTTTTAGTGGTGGTGACATCACGACTGGATCATGAAACAATTGCGGAGCCCGTCATGCAAGTAAACAACATTTTTGTGGACGCTGAACTTCATTAAAATGTTGAAATAAGACACTATAAAACTATTGTAATTTAACAAAGTAAACTCCATGTAAAGTGAACTTGGTCAATGAATTTGAAGCGACGGCCATGTTTGTTTTACGCCATTTTGCTAGTTCTTCTTCTTCTTCTTAGCTCGCGACTTGATTGGAGCGCTACTGGCGGGAATGTCAATCACCTCCATATTCCACATGGAAGTATCGATGTATATCGCACCATGGATAAATAGTAGGTACTACCAATGGCCACACGAGGGTGGTCCTCACGGTCAATACCACGAACAAAGGAAGAAGGAGAAGTAAACACGAGTCACGAGGAGAGGGAAGAACAGAGGAGGGGAATTGGCATTGGCATGGTGTAATGTAAAGTGGCTTCTGTGTAGAATTAGAATTTTTTTGAGAAATGATAAATATTTAGTTTTCAGAATGGAAGATAGTGAACAAAATGAATTGGAGCCCTCCGAGTTAGGAACCAAAGAATAGTAAGTTGTTAAACCGACGTGTACCTATAGGTACCCCAAAACAATTTTGACAACAATTTTTTATTTTGGGTTGTTGGTTTCATTTCAAAAATGAACATTTGCATTCGAGGACTAAACAATTTCTTTAGACCCCCTCAAAATTTGATGTTTTACGTACCTACGTTGATTTGATTTTGATGTGTCAAGGCAGTATCACCAATTCATTGTATCAATAATCATGTTCCTTCTTGGCTATTTTATTACTGCCTTACAATGAATTCATTTTTAATTTTTTTCAGTTGGGACAATATTTATGAACGCGACAAAAATAATTTTGAAGATCACGGAGATGTTGGAGAAATATGGTTCGGAGAGGACAGCGAATTGAGGATTTTGAGGTGAGATGTCAACATAACTTACGTACCTAGTCACGGCTTGTGTCATCAGAACAAAATCACTTCCAAGTCAAAATCGGGTAATTGTGTAAATCCAGGATATTCACAAGATGCGATGGATTGAACCAAGTTCCTGAATATTGACAATATTGATTCATTCCTCCCAGCAAAACTAATTATCGATGTCAAAATCAGTAAACTCGACAGGTATCAACTTTGTTTCAACTTTTGGATGGCTCCCTAGTTCCTTCTGAGAACTGGAACCAGCAAGGATGAGGGGAATCCACTGGATTCAATCTGGCCAACTCAAAATGGAGCCTCCAGCATTTTCGTCCTGGGTAGTACCTGCCCTAAATTTTTTCCCTACCCTTAAATAACAAAATAAGCGGGGAAGTATGTATGATTATGATGATTTGAGAATGAAAACAGAATGTAGCAATGCAAGTTAGATAAGTACCCCTCCCGTAGAATTCCTCATGAACTGGCATTATTTCTCGTTGAATGATACCCTTTCTCCACTGGTGACGCAGAACTCCATAGATCTGGGGGATTGATAGACTATTCCCATGTAGTTCGGTTGATTTGTTTGAATGTGGGTGCATGTCTAAGAGGGGTCTCCACTTTATGGAGTAAAAACTTCATGTAAGCTAAACTGTTCCACACTATAACCAGGGATGTTCCCAGAGCTCATACGATTTATAGTGCACCTTCTTTGCGTAGATTGTTGACCGCTGATCACGTTGCTGGCCAAGCTCACATCTTCTAGGTGGTGAGCATACCGCATCAAACCATTAGTAAATGTACTTAGCAGAAAATACGTATCTAGTAACAGAGGAGAGTAGAAACAGGTTTGTTTCAAGTTCCAAGCAGCGTGGTTCCTTGATAGGTTGTGTATTTTATCTGTGCACGCTCAGGTCACAAAATTTGTGACGTGAACATTCAATGTTCAACATCCTTTAAGCTGTTCCTAGTGTCATAGTGTCAGAACTATGTTTGTTGGTTTTGTCCATTTTTCATTTATGTTTTGGGTTTCTGAGGTACCTATAAAGTTCTAGATCCAAGGTTTAGCCATAAATTAACCCAAACTCTGAACTTGTGAAATCTTTTTTTACCTGAACTTTTTGCTATGACTACCATCCTATATTATAATGCATGATTATTCTGACCTTACAGGTGGCTTACTAAAAATAATATCCCTACAGACAAGAGAATAATTGACTTGGGATGTGGGAATGGGATGATGCTCGTTGAATTGGTAAAGACTTCTCAGCTTCACGTAGATATTTGTGTAGAATTCATAATAATATCACTGTTAAAATTCATTAATGCTGTTGATAAACGTTTGGTTTCAGGCTCGTGAAGGTTATAACAATGTCACTGGAGTCGATTATTGTGAAAGCGCTATCGAGCTGTCAAAATCTATCATCAATACCCAATCAATGGGCCATATCAAACTCGAGGTAGCTAGCTTACAAAGTGTATCCCGTATTCTGTAGTTCCACAAAAATGTACTAGTAGGTTCTCTACTACAACCTTAACTTGGGTACTGAAGATCTACTGCTTCTGGAGGAGTGTTTCCAAGTGGAGTTTTCTGCGTATTGCCAGTGTGCAGCCCCGCTGAGGCTGCTTATATGTTATCCATATCCTGCTGATATATCCAGAATGGATAGGTTCTATCCCAAGCGGCGGGAAACGGTGGCTCATCGTTCAAGGGATAACAGCTAACCCTACTTACTTCCATGGTCATACGAACTAAATCACTCGCGACGAAGTTGTGGAAACCCATTTCAATAAAAAGAAAAGAAAACGGAGTTAAATAGAAAAACGTTGTCTATTTCCACGAAAGTAATGAGTTACAAAGTTAAATCGATTTCGACGGTTAGGCCATCATCAGTATTGTTATTAGTAGAGTTATTGTTTGTTACTGATGATGGCCTAACCGTCGAAATCGATTTAACTTTGTAACTCATTACTTTCGTGGAAATAGACAACGTTTTTCTATTTAACTCCGTTTTCTTTTCTTTTTATTCCATGGTCATTTTATCAGCTTTCTGCATCCTTCACTGGGGAACTAAATGAATTTTCACTGTTGGATTGGTGGGATTCCTATGTGACTTAGGGAACCTCCAGATCCCCGATCTATACACTCCCCAATAGTTTACTAGTTATATACTCTCTACTATAGGTATCTCTTGGATTGATGGGATAACATGTTTCTTTCCTCGAATACGCAAGCTTTTGCGATCATCCAGATCCCTTTTCTACACTGATCACTTGCCAATGTATGCTTTACTTTACTCATAGTCATGGGATGTGTATTTCTTGTTGACGGGGAAGCATCCAGATCACTGATCCATGCTGATGAATATCAAAATATATTTTATAAATATTAGAGAGTTCCTAAAAGATCCCACGAGCGATACGAAGATTCGCATCTAATTTTCGTATTGTATTGGCTTGAATGAGCAAAGTGGAAGCTATCGTTGTCAAAGTTCGTATCCCAATACTTTTCCTTATTGTGAAATTAGTTTCGTATCGTAGAGTGACAGTTTTCATCATGCACGAATACTTGAATTCATTCAATCTCGGTTTATTATCTGCCGAAGACCTCAACATTGTTCTTCAAGTGTATGCTGAGCATAGATTGAAAAAAATGTTCCTTGTTATCGGTGTGGATGGTGATTCTGCGATACGGCGCCACTCATACGAACTTTCCATAGTATCTGAAGTGTCGTATATTCCCAAACTTTACGAAGTTTCTGTAAGAGATATGACGCCGTATCGCGATACGAAATTTGGTAACTGGTTGCGCATGCGCAGATGCTACTGCGATACGATACGACTGTCTGCAATACGAAACTTTATATCTCGAAAGGCACTCCTAGGAACTCTCTAATAATGCTTGAATAGTTATCAACAACTAATTTATTATTCAAGTCTACGGATAAATCTAATTTTTCTAAGGACAAATAATTTAACCCTATATTGCATTTGTTTCCAGCAATTCCCAAGGCACTGCCTATCTACTGGGTACCTACTTATTTCTAGGATCTTGGTTACCAGGTGGGTAGGTACCTACATGCATACCAACTTCATACGCTTTCCTAATTCCAAGGTTTTTCAAGGTTGCGGATCTGACGCAAGATTGTAATCTCGTCGGGTTTGACATTGTTCTGGACAAAGGAACTTTCGACGCTATTAGCCTTTCGCCTGATGATCCAAAATCAAAGAAACTAATGTACCTGAAGAATGTTTCCAAAATGTTGAATGACGGCGGTCTTTTCGTCATAACCTCGTGCAATTGGACAGAGAATGAACTAGTGGAACAATTTTCTACAGGTAACGATATTCTCTCTCTTGGAGCATTTCAGGGTCTTCAATGGCAATTTTAGTCTCGTCGACGGCTAAACCAATTCTCATGGCTACATTAGAATACCTAACAATCTTGTTCATTATGGTTCCACCTTACCTTGATTGACATTAATAAAAATAGGATTACGTTTTAAATTCCACGACACCAAAACGGTTATTGGTTAATTTGATCAGCTGGTTGTTGCTCTTTATTTATTTATTTTTTCAATTATCTGTCTCCTGATGATTGGCAACGATGCTCCAGCCAATCAGGGCATTTTTATTGTACAACGTTAGTGCATAATTGTTTTTTCATTTCCCACTTATTTTTCAAAACCCGATGTCATACACAGGAAGACAAAAATAATTTTCTCGACAATGCTATTATCGTTTTTATTAGAAACTAATAACAAGCCTGTTAATTTCAAGTAAGAATCTTAATTTTCAGATTTCAAGCACAGACAGACTATACCAACGCCAACTTTCTCCTTCGGAGGAAAAACGGGGAGTGTGGTTTCGTCTGTAGTTTTCGAGAAAAATGCTACTTGACACTAAAACAGGACATTTTTTGGAGTGATCTCGTACACAGGAGTTACCTCTATCACCACACTGGATTCAGAAAGGTCAAATTTCTACCAATGTTACTTCTATGCAGGGTACTCTACCAATCTGCTCTACTCTCGTTCTCTGCTCGATTTATTTCTACAATAACCAACATAGGTAGGTACCTATTGAAAATTAAATTGGAACTGAAACTACACACAAGTGTTTTGATTTTTTTTTGGACCTCATGATAAGGATTCATAATCTAATTGAAAATAGGTGCATAAGAAGTTTCCTAAGTTTGTAATCCCATCTTAGCTATCATTATTCAAACTTCATTGTTTTTCTACAACAATTCTTCTGGCCAGATGCGATGGAGTTTTGGGTTTGAACGTATGAACGATTTTTTTCAAGCTTTCTTCACTCTGCAAGTAATATTATTAATATATTATAAGTTATACCGATTCGTTTTCATCAACTTAAGTAAATGGGTCACACAAGGGTTTTTCCCAATTTTCTTCGTCTTTTTCCGTTTTTACCTATTCCCAAACATGAAGTGGAAGAAGGGTAGTTTTCAGCTTTTTTTTTTCAAGGCCAACTTCTCATGCCCCCCTTCCCCATAGCTCAGTGCGCATCCTGGCAGAGCATTTTTAAGCTCAGAGGCAGATAATATCTATATTATAGAACACGTTCTAATTTTTCTCAAACGACATTTTGTGCAAAAAATACTAAAAGATAGCCTTTCTTCCAAGAAGGTCCTCCTTCTTCCATGCCTTGGTCCCTCAAACTTGAAGTGACGGAGTTCCAAAGATTTCAGCTTTTATTCCTCTCCAACTTCACCTTATTTGTCTTCCCTTGCTAGTTTTGAGCCCCCCCCCCCTCACCACACACACACAAACGAGAAAATGCGAATACCTTATGTGATATGGCCTTAAGTAAGTATAAAGTAAAGTAAGGCCATAGGTAAAGGTTATGAATGGCAAAGGTTATAGGTAGTGTTGTGAATGAAAGCTCAACCCTCAGTAGTAAGGCGAGACGAACAATCAGTCTTCGATGGCCTGGTAGTTAAACAGTGACGCACAGAGCAATCCTTCAGATTTTACTGTGGCAATAAGGTTTAAACCCCTCATTTTTTTAAATGATTTACCGTCCAAAACAAGTGGCACAGTCTGGCTGGACACAATAATGGGGAAATCGGATGGTACTTTTTAATTTTTTCTTCTGAAAAGGAATGACTTGAAAGTGACAAAACCAAATGCGTTTTGCGGGAAAAGTTATTTTATAATTTTAAAGAATTTATTGAAATTAAGTCGTTTTGAATTCCCGCCCAGACCTAAACGTTTCCCTACTTTCATGCTCCAGACAGACTGCCTGAATCTGTGCTCAAACTTTCTGATCAAGTTAGAAAAAACCTCGTATTTTTATTGTAAAATTTATTGATTAAGTTTTTTGTTACAAAGTTACAATTTTTGCGTTTGTTTTACCCATATTATTGGCTGAGGGCTTGGCGAATTTAGCGGTGGAATCCTTCAGATTTTGCTATGTCAATGAGGTTCGAACCCCCTCGAAGTACCTTAATTTTTTAACGGTTTCCCGTCCACAACAAATGAACGTTCTTGAATTAACCACTGCCCTCAAGAGAATACACTTGAAAAAAGTTCCATTCATGCAGCATGAGTTGGTG
>JAEMON010000012.1:13299250-13316313 GCA_030264115.1 Lygus lineolaris
ATTAGGACGGAAGCCGTTTGTGAAGGTGTTATTTGGTTACCAATAATCGGGAGGGTAATTTACCATTTTCTATTGTTTTGAGTTCTACTTAATTGATTTGTGAAATATAAATCGTCAAAGGAATCTTTGTACTTACTGTCTACACCTGGAGACGCACAAGGGATAACTAGAAACTAATTAATAAAACTAAAAAAAAAGTTCCAAGGCAATAACTAAATTAGTTTCTACTTAGTTAATCAATTCTATCGGATTCCAGAGACTCAGGAGGTTTCAACCGTATAGTATCTATAACTTGTCTGTTAAGGGGTTACTGCCTTATTAATATCCAAAAACAAAATTAGTTTCAGAATGGCGTTTGGCCAACTCTGGTACCACCTACCTGTATAATCTGCAACTAAAGTCGTGAGCCCCAACAGTGCACCCTATCGGCGAAAAATCAGCTATATATCATTATAGCTACCTCATCAATTATTCCTGCCAAAACACCATAGGGATCCTGTGTTGTAAGTTCCCATAAGGATTCTGTGTTGTAAGTTTGCTGCACTGATCATTCGTATTTTTCTAAACTTGGGTTGAAATGGGAATCTTTTTTAGCAGGATGCCATTACAGAAGAGGGAAAAACTGGAAAAAGCGAAACATTTAAGCTGCTTAGTAGTTCGACCTTCGCCAGAAGAATGAGCTGTCAGAGCTCATTACTTTAGTTGCTGATAATATATAAATATATATATAAATAATATATAAATAGTAGGTAGGTACATAGCTTTATTAGGTACCTATGGTGTAAAAATAACCACAAGTTGAGTAGGTACTGTAACCACTAGAATGCTCGCTTCTAGAAATCCTGTCCTTACCAAAACTTCCTGCTTATTGATTTCAATTAACTGTTTGACCATCAATGTTTTGAGACGGTTGGTTTCATTTGACATCGACTCTCTAATTAATTCTTCTAGTTTCAACATTTCTCTTTTTAACTCTGAAACAACAAGTTTCCCTTTGGCTTGTTCCAATTCAAGTTCGTTATACATGCGTTTTGATAAACTTCCCGCTGAAAAAGTTTGAATAATTAATAGAAACGAATTACTTGCAGTCAGTAAAAAGACTAGGTAAGTATGAACATACCTACCTTTGACCTTTAGTAGGTACTATGCAAAACAATCTAGCAATTCTGGGGGGGAAATTTAGCAGTACCAAGCGGTAGGGACAGGTACCAGGTGAGTAACCACCTTGAACTCCTACCACTCTCCTAGGGTTTGATTGAGGACTATTTTGGATTTCCACGCTCATCATGAGGCAGACTTCAAAGCTACCGAGGAGTGATTTTCTCAGGCTACGTCTCAGAACCTGCTCGTTGATTGTAAAATGGCAGGTCCTTAATGCGCCGAAAAAAGTTGAGTTTACACATAGTTTAAGCTTTGTGGAGAAAGGTCAGTAGGTTATAAATATTTATTTAAAACAGGTAGGTACCCTCGAAGAAGAGACTAGATGTCTCCTTATTTGAGTGAGGGACCAAATAAAAATCATAGAATAGGTACTGAGTCTAACGATAATAGAATTTACTAACGGAAGAACCCACAGGTTATGTTATGTAGGTACGTGGGTACAAATATTTGTTATTTTCAGTTGGTAAAATAGGTAGGTACTCTCACCTGACGTGATCTCCTTTATCCATGTTTTCACAATTTCATCGTCATTTTGAATTAGGTCTGTAGGTTCAGTCATTGTGTCGTACTTCGCTGGCCTACGTGATAATTCCGGTAAGGTGTCAAGCTAAAATCCAAATCAAATCAAGTTGGTAAAGAATCATTTCGCTTCACTTCTTTATAATTAAGAAACTTTTCACGCTGAATTGAATGATGTGGTGACACTCCTGATTAATTTCTATCCCCCCCAATTATCTATAGATATATACTATATCTATATAAATATATATCGTCGCTTAAGAAGCAACACGCCCTATCGACCATTTTCACGAAAATTAGGTTTTGACTGATTCTTATTCGACTTCTCACGTTGCATCGACTGGTTAGCTCAAAATTGCTTCAACTAGACTACAAAATCGAGAAATACTCGAAAAACATAACACACCCATCGACCTCAATTACCTATTTTTGGACAACACCCCGCATCAACCTGAATTTCAAATTTTCTATAATTAATACTTACCTACTATTTTTCAGTATTGACGACAACCGGGAGGCAAGAAGTGACTGAATAACGGGAAATAAAGGGACAGGTGATAAAAAACTGGATTCAGTTTTTTCCTCCTCCTGAAAAATTGGGATTTGGTTCATAGGGCGTGTTGCTTCTTAAGCGACGATATAATATATTTACCTATATAATATTACGCCACTGATGAAATACATTATGGGAATATATGAATTTCCTGAATTCAGGGATCATACACCTAATAATATATAATGTTCTATCCTCAACTATCCAAGATTTTTGGAGGATTTTACATTAGGGCATGTTCAGAAGCGGCCACCAGCCGGAGATCAATGAAATTCAGGGAACCTCAAAATGTCTACATTGATGACATCGTGGGAGTTACCTAGTCAATCATACGTGTTCCAGAACATGGAACATTAAAATAGACTCTTTTACTTTTATGTGATGGTGTGATCCGTGGTGAGAAAGCTCTGAAACGTAAAATGCGAGTGGAAATATTGAGATAGGAGGAAAAAATGTTCACCTCCCAAAAGTGAATGCTTCCCCTACCATGCCGCTACCTCAGAGTACCTACTAGACTAGACTCTGAAGAAGCAATACCTAAACCTAATGGTTTGTTACTAAACTAAGCTCACCAGAAAGGGAACAGAACTTGTTGATTGTAGTTGTCTTGTTGTAGGCTCCCACAGAACAGAGACAATTGGTACTAAGACTAACGTGCTGTGAACTTCGAGCCCTACCCCTTCCTTCTGAGCATGGACCTTGGATCCTGGGCGTCTATACTTCTTGTTCTTGATAAAAATCATGGAAGAAGGATAAAAATAAGGACATGGTTTCAAAAATGTTTTGAATCTTCGAAACCTCCACTTTTTCTCTCGGACTCGGTGACGCTAACGTTACTTAAACATTCAATTGAAATTCACTATTCTGACGTGTTGATGTCATCAAAATCTGTGATTATCCATCCAAAGTGTAGTGCGAAACGTAGAATTTGATCGGGTTTGTGGAAAAATTGTTTTCCCTCTAATTTTCCTTGTGCGATGGCTTCCACGCGCCCCCCTGACAAAGTTTTGAAAAACCCACTGCTCACGAGTGCCGATCAAAACGCGTTTTTCGAAGAATTCGCACACAGCAGGCTCCTCGTAGCTCCGCCAGCCCCTCATCCGGTGTCGACACCTGGTAAGCTTTAGTGGTTTGTTCCGTAATTTATATCCATGGGACATGCACCCAAAATGTTGACTGCGACGAGTAGATCTCATCACCTCAAAGATGGAACGTAACTGCTGTATTATTTTTCCTTCCGACGACTCAGGTTATTGCAAGTGGGCGGTAACTAACTCCACAATCTTGGCCTAGTTTCGAACGACTCACGACGAGCAGCTTTATTTGTGGAAGATTTTGTTTCATCTTCCTTCACAGTACATATCAAATATATCAAATCATCTGACTAGTTTTGTTTAAACTTGATTTCGACTCTGCCATCACCCAGACTTTTGTGGTAGGCAGGTACTTACCCCATGAAAAAATGCCCACCTTCGGCCTACTCACTCGTGGATGAATCTCCTCTTTCCTCGTACTTCCTTAAAAACCAATTTGCGATTCAGAATCGCGTTCTCGCTTGTATTTTATTCCTGTTCTAAGGTTTGCTCGCAGTGCAAGTTCCAAACTTTGGGCGTGTGAACCGTTCTGCTCATGCGCAGTTCAGTTTTAGCATTCACCGTGGAGAAATTCCGAGTTCGTAGTTCTACTTCTGTGTTCAGTAGGTTTGTTCCAAGAGAGATGAACTCGTTCAAGTTCATGAATCGGTTCTGCGCAGTCGCCTCGCGCATGCGAATGGGCGTGAGGCGTTCCAAGTGGTAAAGTTCATGAACCCAAATTTTACTTTCTACCCAGACAGTACGCTGAACCGTGTTCCAAGAACGTTGGGTTCATCAAGGTGCTGCACTGAGTTCTTGAACTTCCCGCACCAACTGAGGAGGGGTTTTTACTTTTGAGCGCGAGTTCATTAGGAAACCTGTTTGAAACATTCGCATTTCACGTTTTTGATGCAACTTGTTTGTTGTCCAGATTGTTGTTTGATTGATCTGTTTGTTTGTCAGTTGTTGTATTCTGACTGATTCGTGTTCGTTTTTTTTATTTAGGTAGGTGCCATTTTTAAAAATGGATAATTTGCTAAGGGACCAGTGGAGTAATTAGAAGGATGTGGAAGGTGTGTTGACGTTGACCAACATCTAGGTATCAGTGGCAGTTACTCGTCAGTATCTCCGACAATGATGAAGTTTCGACTGAAGAACTGGATGTATCCAAAAACGAAAATTATTTGGCCTCAGTTAACATGAACACACTTGCACACTCATCCCTCTTGGAACAAACCTAGCATCTAGAACCAAGTTCCGAACCAGTTCGGAACCAATTCTGTTCGGAATTTCTTTCCGAACTCAGAACTAGCCCTTGCGCATTGCGCTTATTATTAATCTAACGCTAAATAGCTCCCATGGTTCAAGCATAAGTGCGAACGCACGGATATTTCGATTTTCGAATTCTCCTCAAGTGAAGTTAAAATTTTGTTTTCTTGCTCGATTTCAAACCTTTAGGTTACTTAGCACCAATGAAACTTTACCAGCACTTTACCTACTTAGCACCAATGAAAACGCCAAGTAGGTAAATACCTACTTACCAAAAATGGTGGGATTATTGCTTGGGCTTGGCTGTTGTAGAGTTCAGTAATTTATTTACAATTAATTTCTAACAATATAAATATAGGCTAATGTAGTGATAAGTTGTCATTTGCTGCTCAGGATTCTTCTCTTCTTGAATGCTTAGGGTAGATGCTCAGTTTCGCATTTCTTCTCCTGCAGCATTTAACGATCATCCATACGATGAATGCAATTATTATTACGAGTAATATGCAGGCCAAAACGATGGCCGCAATGTCTCCAGCTGATAGCCATCCTGTGAACAGTTAATAGTGATGAGAATGATGAGGTAATGGTAGGCTTTTGTTACTGATTTATCCAAGTTTGGAGTGGTTATATCTTCACCTATTCTCTCACTGTAATCTTACTTCAATACTCCGTTAAAATTACACAGAATGCCAGGCGAGTAAGAGAAATGAGTGCTAGAGAAATTAGTTTGTGCAAAAACCAGAGGTGTGCCAATACTCATGGATCGGGAATGTGGAGTTTGAATTCTCGGTGGAACCATTTCAGGTCACTCAATTTACCGATACTGATACAGTATCATGGGTCAGAGGACTGGTGGGCTGTAGGTAGGATATTTTACTACTTTCTACCTCAATGTATCTAGTGATCCATCTGAGTCTAGTATCCATGATGATGTAGACTTGTATTCCACACCTACACCTACCACAAAAATGAATTTAATCCTAAGGCCGAATAATCTGAAAGTAACAACAACACTTGTCTACTTCCCTCGCGTCACCCGTTCCGCAATTCCCCATATTAGCAAGGTGGAACGATGGAAGAGCAAACAAAGAAGAGCATTCTTACATTGAAAGATTGCTATGGATCAAGAATGATTTGAGGATTGTATGGATCCTTGAAACCATGGAAGAATAAAGAACATTCTTCAACAGTTTTATCTTTCCAAACCTTCAGAGCATTCTTAATCAGAGACACAGGGAGAGCCAGGTGCATGTCAGACCCCCTAGACGGTAAGTGGAACAGGAGGGGTGTTTTGTGACTTTGGAGTTATCACAACTGTTGGAAATTCAAAATGGCAGAACGACTGTTGTAACAAGAGTTGTGAGAAATTATCGAGTTGGTACTCGATTTATCAATTGGAAACGATACCTATATCGATTGTAAATGTCAAGGAGAAAGGAAGAAAACATGATAATTAATGGTTCAATTCACTAAAAATGACCACAATTTCATGCGTCACGCTAATAACTCAATACAAACGCTCAAATTATCGCCAGTAGGTAAATTATGATAATCCAAGATAACTTGATTCAGTCACCTAACCTCATCTCAACAAATCTTCTCACCACCTCCCAAGGTCACAAGCTTGTCAACTGTGGATAGCTTTTGTCAATGTTGCTTCCTTACAGAACAGCTCGCGGGCAAAACATGGCGGCTATTATCACTAAGTTAAGAGCTCTACTGTTGTTACCAACAGTTGTTTAGCTTAGAGACCCCCTCAGGATCGGCAATTTTATACTGTACTTTGCCTGGAACTGGAGCAGGTAGGAATATTTACAACAAAGATTGGTATTGGCACACCTCCAGCTAATACGAAAGCTCCTCCAAACTCTGCCTATTATACCTTGCAGGCAGCCAGTGCTATCCAAGCATAGGGAATATTCCATTTATTATGAGAGAAATTTCGACATGGAGATCGACCTAGATGACTTACCATGTTGAAGGTATACGATTATATTTATTATAATAATAATAATTATAATTTCCGTCGTTGGTTTAAGTGTTTGTGACTATTTGCCGTCACTGAACGGATTTTCTAGGGGTTTTTGCGTTGGATTCCTGGCAGTTCAGACAGACATAGGCTACTTCAAAATCATTCAACTTCCTTATAGTTCCATAGGGAGGTAGGAATGCTCCGAATCTCTTGCATAGCCTATGTCTGTCCCAGAACCGACGTGAATCTAACGCGAAACCCCGTGCAAATCCGTTCAGTAATAGGGACGGCAAATAGTCACGAACAAACACTTAAACCATCGACGGAAATTATTATTCCTGGGCCTGTGTACAGATCTAATGGGGGCTATTTAGGTGGATGATTCTATAAAAATGTATTCTATAGAATTTTGTGATTAGTGTTTGCTGTAGCCTTAGTAGATAATGGATTCTTAGCATTTTTTGTTCTAACTTATAGAGTGATAGGTTCACAGCTCTCGATACCTCGAGAGCTGTGAATTTACTACACAACACTCTATATTTATCTCATTCGGCCAATTTCCCCCTCCTTAACGCCCACAAGAATTGTATTGTATGATGATTGGAACTAACTTTTCTCAATGTCGATGTACTTGATTCGGACGTTTCCTAGTGTGTCTGTAGCTGTGATATCCACTTTAGTTTGACAGCAAGAAGACGTGTAAATTCCACGAACCACGTCTTTCGTCCCAACGATGAATTCTTTTTCTAAAATAATTCCCATAGGATCCGATCTCAGCTTCAGTAAGCCTGAAACAAAAACTCGTATATAAACATAGCTTCGCATGTTCCTCGGAGGTCCAGTTTCCACCTTTTCAATACTGTTACCATTTTACGAATTGTAGGTAAATTTGGTTGACGTTTGTGTGGATTTGCAGAAAGCCCTCAAAAATTGAACTGATCGATTGATTTAAACAGTCAAGGACAATGCTTGGAAAAATATTGATTTTTACATGTTTTTAATCGATGAGTTCTTATTTTTGCTGATAGCTGGGCTTGAAAACATGGAAGCCTGATTTATTGGTCAGTCATTATGACGTAATGTTGTTCTCACCTGAATCACTATCTTGAATGTTGATAGTTGCTTTCCAAGTTTTAGCTTCACAATTTCGCGGGCTTACGGATCCTGAACAGTCACCATCAAAGTCATACCATATTTCGGGAGAATATGAATCATAGCTCTGAAAAATAGACTCAAATTTGGAAGTATGGTACATGCTAGTTCGTTTGGAGGTAGGTAATTCAAAATGCAGTTAGAGGAAAAATGACTTTTAAAAGGGAGATTTCTTCTTGATAATAATAAAATTCTTTATTCGTGTGAATAAGACATTACTGTCCATCAGTACACATGGTTACACAGCTCTGACAGAACAATAATGATAGTAAACTGCACATAGTTGATGATGTTTGACGTCAACAGGTACATGTTAGAGAAACAAAATTATAGAGCTAAATAGCAGTATTAAATCAGGAGAAGTAGTGATTGAAAAAGTAAAGTAAACGGAGAAGAAAGCTCTTCTCGTGATGAAGAAGTTGTTCATCAAAAGATGCTCGAAGACGAGTGACTGGACTTTCCAAAAAGAGGGGAGGGGAGAGCATTGAGAGGGGTAGGGAGGGCATTCCACAATCTGGCTCCTACCACGCCAAATGAGAGTTTGACAATAGTTTTGTATGAAAGTCTAGAATCATTAGGGCATTAGAGTGATTTGATGAGGATATGGACAAAAGAGAAGAAATATGATGAGGCAAATAAATGAAGGCATGATGGCGACATTTGTAATATCCAACTAGTGGGAAGCTGAACTGAACAGTTTATTATTCTGAATTGAATGTCATGGTTTAATGTTGTGAACAACGTTTAATATAAATATTGAAACAGGTGGTACTAAGGTAGGAAAATATTGTGCATATTAATATTGTAAAACTAATATAAACTATCATATGATCTGGTTAGTAGGTTCCTAATCATAGCGTCGCGCACCAATCTGGGCTGACTTTCAGCTATCGCCAAAAGTAGATTAGAACGGTACCAATTTGCTGGAGAGAAGTAGTATGGTACTTCTGGTGCATTCATACTTAGAGCTTTTTTCTGGGCCGATTAATTTGAAATATTCACCAAATTATAGTTACTCCTTAAATATTAATCAATTTGCCTACGTACGTGCTCACTCACCTCGCTGCCTACGTAGAAATACACCTTCTTTGTGACCGATTGTCTATCATAATCGAACCAAACTGTAAAAGTTATGATGCTCGGATTTCCTCCTGATCTGCTTCCCAGCGGTGGAGCGAGTCTGACTCTCGTTTGTACCGTGTTCCCCAAGCTGATATATGCGCTGTAATTTCGAAAATTGCTTTCATAAATTGGGAGCAGATTGTGGATATTATGGCCAGGTTCTTAATACCAGGTAGTGCAAGGCGTGATTTTGTACGTCTGGTAGTATGTTCTTGTACCTAGAGCCTGCTGCCCTCTCTTATGAGAAAGGTCGTTTCAATCCCTGCGCTGTGAAAAAGCTATGCTGAAAGCTAGTCTTCAGGTGTAGGAATCATATTGTTTCTGGCCACAGAATGATCTTCTTTTTCATCATGGAGTGGAGAAAATGGTTTTCCTCATTAAAAAATAAGTAAAAACTGCTCCATATTAATTGAGATTTTACCTCGATGGATTGGGGTAGTCACTAGCTCTGTAGTTGGTCGTGTCCTGAACAGTAAACTTGAAGCTATTGGAAGATGGGATGTTGCTCGTCACTTCGAAAATTATTTCTGAACTTCGACCAGGTTCGGACACCAGAGTTGAACCCTCTTTTACCTCGATTGAAACTGGTAGAGGCGTAATTTCCGAAACGTATCGCCCAGTAACCGTTCTGGCCACGAGTGATTCTGTTGGAAGAAACGAATGTTCACACATGGTTAGTTGGGCAGGTAAATTTAGTTAATGTACAGGTTTGGTTGGAGGTGGATTCAGAATGGTAGGTACTTATCTTTAGAAAATCAGAAAACTTTAGAAATAAACTTCCGTACCTACGTCAGCGAACAGGCTCTCCTACCCTCCTTCTCTTGGAATGTGGTTTGTATAGAAAGTGGTTGTAAAGAGAAATGCTTCGTTCATCGGTGTCTAGCAGGGTTCTTAGGGTTGTGACAGTCTTTCCAGTGTTTTTGAGGGATTGAAAGTACTGGAAATGTGCGCATGGGGATCAAACCCAAATGGGAACCCCTATATGTTCTGTAGATTCGAATTACTTGTAATAATTTCAAAGGAGAAAGGCACACCACTCGAATAAATTGTTTTTGATTCAGGACGTTGGCGTACCTATTAACTTCACGTTGAATCAACATGGTAATGTCCATTTCTTGATTAGCACCCATTCTAATTTATGGAATTTTGTACGATTTGAGCTCATTTTCTGCTCAGTTTTCAAGCAGCATGGGAGGGAACCAAGAAATGAACATACAAGTGAGAAGGATTATGAGAAACATAGTAAAGCCCGTGGTAGCCAACTCCTCTGGACAAGTAAATTTAGTTGTTGCACGATTTTGGCTGGAAAGAAATTTTGGAAAAAACCTTAACCTAAACCTCCAGGCATTATCAGAAGGAGCTCTGCTCCCCTCCTCCTGGACGCTACTTGGCAAGGTTTGTAAAGAGAAATTTCTTGTGTGGGGGTAGCTACCTGGGTTCCTTCTGTTACAACATTGTTTCAGTATTTTTGAGAAAAATGCAGAGAGAGGAACAGGACCATTGATAATGAGCCCACAGAGACGTATTATTAAACTAATCATAACTCCTATTCAAGACAAGTGCCAACTATAGAGCCAACTTACCACTTATGTTGCGATTTCCCCACAGGATTCTCGACTCCAAGGCATTGTGTCGTGTCTTTGTGATATTTTTGGTTAGGTCATCTACTTCGCTTTGCCTTTTCATTACTTGTTCACTTCCTGAAATCGTACGTAGGTTTAAAGACTTACATTTGAATTAAAAACGGTTTGAGTGAACTCGATGATGATCCAAGTCAAATGTTGTTATAAGGAAGTGTACCTTGAAGGCTCCTCCTTGAACGTTTTATAACCTAAACCACATTTTACAGACTTGATAATGAAATACGAAAATGTCAATATTTTGCCTGTTTACCTCCATAAAAGCTAGTTCCATGTTAATGTAGGTACAGTTAAAAGGTGAACAAATTGACTTATGTTGGGATTAAACGACCACTGTAACTTGGCCAGTTTAATGTTGAGTGGCGCATTCTTCTGGAGGGTTTGGAACTACGAGGAAGTTATCTCGTAGTTAGTTATCTGTTGTTATCAGTATGAAATTTACCTATTTTACAAAGTTTCCCTTTTTCAAATGTTACTTGGCAGCACATTGGGTTAAGTTTTCTCTTTTCTGATTCCGCTAATTTCATTAGGTACCTATCTAAGTAAACAAATTAATGATTTACAAACATTCCAACTATTCTCTTCCTTGAATATTTCTTACTATTCACTACAAGAATTTACGATTACGAAAATAATATTCCTTACCACAGCTCTTTACTCTGTCTACCTAGTCACGTTCAACCACCAAGTTACTCGCCTATACATATTATATCACTTTATTTCCCAAAAATATACTGTAAGATAACTATTCTCATGTGTGTTCTTGTTGAATCACATGATTCGATGACTAACCACTCTTTATCAGGATGTATTTTATTTCTACAAAATGCACAAATCGATCGTGTTGTAGGTAGTTTCGGTTTTACGATAGAGTTACTCAAAAATGTGAATCATAGTGAAACTGTTAGGTACTAGCTTTCTTTCCGTGTTTTTATGAGATTTTCGGTCGTAAGAATCAAATTATCCGGATTTCTCTCAGAAGTTCTTGCATATTAGCACTACCCTTCTATTAGGAATCTCTTGGATGTTGAGCCATTGTGAGGAAATGGTCTGTCAATTGATCATAACCCCCGCTACAGCAGGGTTCCTTGTGTATATCAGGCCGTTGCCAAAGGTCACTATCCCCCTGCTCCCTTCACCATCCGCGTTTTGGCTCAAATCTCAGTCCGCCCTCTGCCGTCCTAGCGGTTGTATTACCATTTTTCGTTTTTTTTGATCGCGTATTTCCTGTGTTTACTAATTGTATATCTATATAATTTTGTGCAACGATTGGTTTATTAACTATTCATCAACGTTCATTACGATCAGGTGAGGAGTAGTTACCTATGTCAACTATCTACATTATAATGTACCTACCTATTCAAACTCATAGACTGAGAAGACAGGATATAAGTGTAATTGGATTTTAGAGCATGCGCATTGGCCACCATTGGTCAGATCACTTTGTGATCCATAGATTCATTTCAGACTCTCATTAAGCAGCCCCCTGCTAATAAAATTTGTCCCAAACAGAATTCAGATTTTGCGGGAGACCAGCAGGATAGGTTTGAGCACGCGCAGACGCTAACGTGGGCCTGATTATCAACAATTTCTTATCGGACCATCAAGGAACCCTCTGTCATAGCTACGACTAAAGAAATTCAATAAGAATACTTTGAATATCTCGGAGCTTTTTTTAGGCGAATTAAGAAACAGACACGGAAGTAATT
Organism: Lygus lineolaris; assembly: GCA_030264115.1. Lineage (NCBI taxonomy): Eukaryota > Metazoa > Arthropoda > Insecta > Hemiptera > Miridae > Lygus > Lygus lineolaris. Next base: position 13,311,421 of record JAEMON010000012.1, read on the forward strand.
TTCTTTCAGAAAGCTCTGAATTGCTCAAAGCAAGTCTTTGTCTTTGGAATGGGGAATTATCATCAATTTTTTTTATTTTTTTTCTGTAAGGTAATGGCTTAAAAGAAACAATATTGAAGCCGTAGAGCAAAAATAATGTATCTGTAATTTTAGAAAATTTATTAAAATTTTCATTTTTGTAATATGGCGGGAAAGTTACGTTGTAACGGGTGTCGTCTGTCATTGGCCAAAATCCGTGAAGGCCTGTCAACCAAACAAAAACAACACTGTTTTAGCCCCAGATTAGTGAGAATATAATTAACTTAATTAGATAATTGATTGAATTAATTATTAATTAATTAATAATAATCAATTATTTAACTAAATTATGTTTTCACTGCTCCCTGTGTGATCTCTGCACATTCTCTCTCAGTTGTTCTTTTAGTGTGACGTGTTACCGGGTGGCTCAAGGGCCGTCGAAATGGCGCCTGTTTTTCAAACTGCTGAGATTTTATTCCGAATTTTCGCCACACCAGAAAGATCAACTATTTTTTTCTTTGTATTAACAGTGTTATTTTATTCCTATTAACAATAGAAGAGTGAAAAAAATTCGATTTTCTCATACACGATCATTCCCCATTAGGCACCCAAGCCTGCCCGTAGTACCAAGTATTTCTGGACATAGTTTTCTCCAAAAATATTCGTCCGATTTTGGAGATATTTTCAGGGATTGTGGTGTGAATTTGCCCATGAACGACCCCCGATGAATTTAATGCCTATGGTAGTGCCTCCTCATTAGTGAATTTCCCTCATCATCGATCTCATTCGACCTAATGGCTTGATTTCACTGAAGTTTAAGGCTGGTCTGACGATGATTTCATCCACCAAGAATTTCATCGTGAACGGAAGGATTAGCAGTCACATGAGTTATGTGGTTGACCAAACTAGCATTATTTTTATGTAAATGGAAGCCACAAGCTTTCAGTGGCTGGAGACGACTAGTTTGATCAACCACATCATCCTACCCGAGTCAAAACAAATCATTAAATATTATTAAATGGGTAGTTACACTTTGTTGTCAGCGGTAAAACTCCGAAACTATTGATGATAGTTGTAAATTAAATCTATTGATTAAATATTCAAGGGTTCTGCGGCTTGTTTGGAAACGGTCCCCTGTAAATTTCATCACTGGCGGAACAATAGTATACTATGCATGCGCAGAGTGAATTCCTAGAAACCCCAATTTCTCAAGAATCAAAGGGCCAATTTTGATCAAATTTGGGGTGGATTGGAGGCTGACCTCCTTGATTCCTCATAATTATATTTCATCCCGATCAGATTAGTAGTGTCCATTGTGCATGCGTCTACCTAAATGAGCACGTAGAGTGCATAGTTCTCATAACAAAGTACAATCTACGAGTTGAAGACTAGTAGGTTCAAACCTATCCAAACTCACTGATCCTCAAATGACAGGGAAAACCGGTCAAACCTTGAAATCAAGTCACTTACGACATCTTCAGTACTCATCATGTTAGTCATGGGTCGTACCTTCTCCTGCCTAGATAAAGCCCCAGACGGCGTCAGAACAAAGGCGAGCGCCGGAACTAACCGTGACAAACGATAAAATGAGCCAACAAAGTTGAGGATAATGATGAAACTAGAAGGTGTGTTTGCTCGATAAGTGTTTTTCGAGTATTTTCATCGAATAATGAGTGGGAATCTATGTAGGCTCCTTCCTACTTTGTGAAATGAAGTGCCCTGACTCAATATGTCAAACATTTCGGAATTTGCTTATTACATAATTTATTTTGCCAATGCAGTTTGTTGTGAGTTGAATGATGGTTCCTCTAACAACCAGTAGGTAATGCTTCTGATCTCTCCTATTCCTCCTTGTCGATGTGATTTTTAAAGTACAATTTGAAGTCGAGTCACACCCATGTATCCCATTCCGAGTATTTTACTTTTACTGTGTCGCCATAATATAACTCTATTTGAATTGATATCAACTACTAATAAGGCCTGTTTCCGGGTAGTGATGGCGAAGAGTTCTGAGCTATGGAGCTGAATCAAGGCTTGGGAGTCGAAATTACATTAGGTAGGTTCCTAAGTGGAATATTGGGGAATTATCATCAATTTTTTAATTTTTTTCTGAGAAATGTAGGTATCTCAAAAGAAATAATAATGAAGTCGTAAGGCAAAAATAGTGTATCTGTAATTTTAGAAAATTTATTGAAATATTTATTATTGTAATTTGGTGGGAAAGTGACGTTGAAAAGGGTGTCGTCTGTCATTGGCCAATTCCGTCCAAGATGCCAACTGAACAAAACGAAACACAAATCCCATTACTGTTTGGGCTCCTGATTAGTGACAATAAAATTTACATAGTAAATGAATTGATCGAATTAATTATTAATTACCTAATTTTAATAAATAATTTAAATTACCTATTCCGATTTTAACTGCTCTCAATGCGATCTCAGCGCATTATTTTTCTGTTCAGTTCTTTTAGTGTGACGTAGGAAAGGGTTTCTCAAGAGCCTTTGGAATTCCGCCTGTTATTCAAACAGCTGAGATTTTATTCCAAGTTTTCTCCACACCCGAATGATAAACTATTTTTTTCTATGTATTGGCAGTGTTATTTTATTCCAAATAACAACACAAGGGCAGAAAAAATTTGATTTTCTCATACACTATAATTCCCTATTCGTATTTTCTCAATGGTACCTAAATACCTAATATTCGCCTGGTTGATCGAGTATAAGGTCTCAGGTTTGAATCTTCAAATATCTCCTGATTTTTTAAATCTCATTTTTCCTGTTTTCGCTTTATAACACATTCGTTGGCTAAGGAAATTTGTACATGTTGATAGATTGCAATCATGATTGCTGATCCTTCTGCGTACCTAATTGATTTACGCTTACCTAATTGATTTAGCTCGCCTTTCTTTAGCTGATACCTTCTCCTGAGGTCTATAAATATGATAATAGTCTATAATTTCTGCTCGATCGGGCTTGCGAGTGATTTGAATAGATAGGTAAATCTCCGTGACCCGGCGTTCTTCTTTCGATAGTTGGGTCGGTACTCTCAACAATGTTAGCGGTTTTTTTAATCGTTTCCCAATTAATTCTTCATGAACCTGTTAGATAAGTAACTACTCCGCCTTCCATCACTGCAGAACCTTGATTCGTTCACCTCCATTACAAGAGCAGAGTAGAGTCCCAGGGGGCAACAACAACTTTTTCCAACACTTTATTTCGGTGTCTAAGTATTTAGGCTATGAGTACATAGGTTTAGGCTATACAGGAAGGTATTCAGTGTTCTATTTCAAGGTTAGACTCAGAATACAGGATTTATAACTGTGTAGAAATTTTAAAAAATTTACCAACACTTGGACCCATTGAGCTCCCCGTCCGAAAATTCGCCTGATGTTGGGAATGGAATAGGTATATATGTGTAGAAGAAATTAATTATCACGGCAAAAACATCAAGAAAACAGAAAAATGAGTCTCCAAAAAAAGCATCTCGTTATACCTTCAATATTATTGTTGTGGTTCGTCTTTGTTCCCTCGACACCACTTGTTCTTTGAAAACTGTGTAGGTACCTAATTCGAACGTATAGAGGATCACTAGAGGAGATAAATGAGATAAACTCTATATAGGAGATAAAAATGTCAAGATCGGATAATTTTTCTCCGCATACAAAATATTTTCGATTCCAACTCCCTGTGCGCAATGATGACGCTATGATTCCTTGAATGGTCAAAACGTGTAAATGAAAACCACTATTTTTTCCCCTCGAATCTTACGAAATACCAGCCCATTAAAACCGGAATATCTTCCTTCAATAATAATTTATTATTGTCGAAAAAGATAACTGAGATCCCGTGCATCGACAGACGTAATACACTGGCACTGCAAGCGTCTATTCCGGCTAGGTTGCTGAAAAACTCTATTATCAGGGTTCAAGGTCAAAGATTCATTGCCAAAGATTTCCTCATAGTACTACGCGGGGTATGTAGGTACAAGCTTCAAAAGTAGTACACGCTTAACAGGTAGGTAATTATTTTAACAGGTATTTTTGGATGTTGTTTTTAAATTTTCGTACCCACGATAGTTTATATTTTAATAATATTATCTAAATAAATACCATCTTTTCGTATTATATAAAGCCAATTTTATTTCCTGTTTTTCAATATTACTGCCTAATATTAATCGGATTGCGCCCATCTGTGTGAAGAAGCAATACCTACTTGTAATAACAACCCAAGTGCTCCGAAGACTTTTTCTTTCGAAGGAAACGTGATTAGAAGGAACCTACTGTTAGGCTTATCCCACATTTTAGTCAAACGTTATATATATTTTTCCATGAAAAAAAAAAAAAAAAAAAACAAAAAAAAAAACAGTTTTTCATTAAACTAACGATTTTTTGATGGAGTGCGGGGATTTTCCCTAGGTATATGTTCCGAAGTTTTCCGGAAAATTGGTCTGTACCTAGCCCAAAGTTAAGCTCAATGTTTGGATGAGACATTGGAAACGTCCGGATTATGAAGTATCTTAAGTGGTTTTGGTTCATTATTTCCCTTCGAAAATTGAGCAACAAAAACTTGTTTAATCCCTATTTGCTGCAACAGCTCTACTATAAGTCACCTTTCATGGATCAAATTGAATTAAATTTATGATCCGGTCTAGATGGGTATAGAAGCTTGGCATTCCCTACTGACAATCATCTTCAAGAGGTAGAACATAATATTTAAGAGATGAATATTCCCCGATTTGACTTCTTCTCCTCTCCCCCATCCCGAATTAAAACATTTAATCTAAATAATCCTCAATAGTCCTCACCTTCACTCAAAGCTTGCCTCATATTTTTTGTGACTTGGAGTCAGCCCACAACTACCCTCCGAAATAGAGGAT
>JAEMON010000012.1:13317313-13333020 GCA_030264115.1 Lygus lineolaris
ACATAGCTTCCTACCTTCGGTAGTGAGGAAGCAAAATACAGGAACATATTTCATTGGTCGAAATTCGCTAATAAATCGGTTATAAAAGCCCTATAATGATAGAAAGCGATTGGTTCGATTCTTTGCATGTATGCAAAGAACCAATCGCTTTTTGGCATTATAGGGCAATTATAACCGATTTATTAGCGAATTTCGACCATGACTATAGTCATGTACGATTGGAACTTTTCAGATGTCTACAAAAACTCTTAAAGACCATATGTGAAATGTGTGCCAATGTTTTTGCTCTCCCAAAATTGCTTTGCGTCACCGATCGATTATCCTACCCTCTCCTACCATAGCGTTGAAGTGACCCTCGTCAAGAGATAAACCAGGTTCGTTGAGATCGGCTCAGTGATTCGAGGGTCGTTTGTTCAGAATCCGATTGGTGCAGTTTAATCAGGTGTTGGCACTCTTGTAAGTTTGACATACCTACTTAAACCTGTTGGTGAGTTATCATAACATTTTGGTAAAATCATTACAATAACTAAGTACCTACCCAAATAAATTTAAAAAAATCTGTTGCAGAGCTTCACACTACTTTTCTTACCTTGTTGCAAATTCTTTGTCCCTTTCTAAGGTTCCATACATAGGTCTATGTAGCAATATTAATGAAAACTACTACAATCAAGCCGAGTTCCCTGATTGTTTCAAGAGTAGTTACCTAGTAGGTGCCTATGTATATTATATACTTACTAGTAGATTTAATTTCCTTAAAAATGTTCTTAGACAAAACTTGATACTTGTTTTGTGGTAGTACCTACTCGAGACAATTTTTAATAATTGTGTTTTTGATTGGGAAACATCACTCAGTTGATATTTTTCAGTTAGATACCTACCTATAGGTAGTTGTAGCCTATTGTTTTGTAGGAATCTACGTGAAAGTGCATTTCATTTAGGGCTTACTTCAAACTTGAAAATTGACATTACTATGCCAAACCCGTATAGCCTTCGAGCTGCTCTGTTATGTAGGCTTATGTCCATAAATATAAAAAAAATCCTCGATAGTGCCCAACATTGTCTCTTCATTATATATTCATCATTAATATCTGATAAAGATATGAAAAAACCCTGAATGATGATTTACAAAAATTATCATGTTTTTAACGACAAATTTTGTATTTGATAATAACACGACCCTGAATCTCCTACATTCCGATGGAAAATATTAATAATTTGGTGTGGGTAGATTTCCCAGAAAATTCGAGTACCTACCTAACTGAGGGTTGAAAATTCGTTTCTGACGCCTTTTTTAATCTATTTTAACGCAACCAATAGTAGCTTAAAATGGATCAAAAAGATACCAAATTAAATTATCTCTCCAAGTATAGGTACATAAATATACATTGGGTAGGTACTGGGTACCTATATTTCCCAGTTGTCCTAGATATAGGTATGTACGTAACTACCGATATTCTCCCTATTTACGTACCTACCTACAAGTTTGATGATTGAACTTGAGTTTGAATTTATTGAAGAAGCTATTGTTTGAAAATAGCTTAATTTTGAACACTGTATAGAAAAAACTGTACTCCAAGCAAAGGCGATGTAATCTAGCGATTGATTCTATTTCGAAGGCGTGGGACGAGTTGAGAACGGGTCATACCATGCTATTTTAGGAGCTACTTCGCCCATCTGTGACAGAAATACAATGGTGGGCATACCGTTGGACTTAGTCAATAGGGTGTGCGCATAGGTCGGAAATTCTCATTTTTTACGTCAAATTCGGGTTTAGCGTTCTCAAAAACCCTCGTGAGCCACTTTTTAACTGGAAATTCCGTTTGGTTGAGCCAGAAAAGAGCTGGAAAGAGACGCGTGACGTCAGAATTATTTGGGCACTAAGGGTCCCCCCCCCCAGGCTGGAGGGAGGTGGTGACGTCATCATTATTAACTTCAAGACCCTTGTATGCTAATAGGATACCCTTCATGTTGCAACATTCCGGAAAGCTCTCGCTAAGATCATTTGGAAAAGGAAAAAAACATACAAATTCTATTGAGAGAGATCAACCGTATTACCCATCGCTGACGCCCACAGATGACAGGAAATCACAAGTAGAGCCAGTCGTGCCATCATCTTCATGTATTACCTGGAAATAAGTTTGACATAATAACACAGATTTGTGATAATTATTTTTTTAAACAAATAAACTGCTTCAATCTCTCCCTGTCGGGGAAAGACTTGGATCGACTATTTTTCTAGGCTACCTTATAAATTTCAGCAATCGTTTTAGAATGGTCTGAAACGGATATCCATAAAGACAACATTAACAAATGTGCATTAGGTACTAAAATTTTGAAGCCATTGCAATGATTGGCTGCGAAATATTGATGTGAAAAATACATAGGTAAGTTTTGTGGTATTGTATGTACATCTAATAGCGCATTTGGTAGTTTAAGGTTGGGCTTCAAGTCTTCACGACTTGCAGCCTTCAACCTCATCAGAAAATCTAATTTGGTATTCAGATGTTGAGTCAGAGGATGACTTCCCATCATAAGTCAACCTTCTCGAGTAGTCTCTCGTTAATGTGAAATGGAATTATCTGACGAAGGCAAAATAAAGCGTCGCAATTGCCAATTACGGGACGACCTGGGATATACGAGTATTTCCGTATACAAGATATGATTGTTCCTTATTGAGTACTTTCGCACACTTTTATGCATTTTGGAAGAAAAAATCTCCGTGGCCGACTAAGCCGTACGTACTAGGCTTCGAGATGAAAATGGAGCTGATACGTGTTTTTAAAGTTGTAGATTGTACTGTTGTTTTACAATAGATATTTTATGAAATTAATGAGTTAATTAAATTAAAGTGCCCATCCTGCCTGACCTATCTATAAATGGTGATCCCACCATCAAGCACAATAAATTGTTATTGTTTGGAATTTACTCAGCCAAGAATTTCGGTTGCAGTCTCTGGTAGCAAATGTGAATTTTAACGATCACAAATCGGAAAAAATTGATACCTATAAAATGCAAAGAAATAATATTGGGTTTGTTGAAAGTTTTGAACTGTTTCCCAATTCTATTGTCACCCCCTAGCTAGGGATTTCTGACAGTAATGTCGATTTTCAATGGCGAACTAGACCCTAATAATGGGATCTAAGAATACATGCCAAATTGTATTGGTCCATTTACATACAAGGGACTCTGACAAAAGGGAGATTTTGAGACTCTAGTTATTTTAATTGTGGTTTTTCTACGTGTCTTTAAATATGCTTGGTGTTGGACGTCTCCTCTTCTGTGCAGTTCTTCTGAATCCAAAAAATTATAAGGCCAGTTTGCCTTTCGTGATTTTTTTAAAATTCCTCCACCGTTTCTCCATTGGAGCTGGTTCTTCAGGGAAGATAAAAACAACTTTCGACAATTTTCAACATTCTAGGTAACGGAGGAGAAATTTATCACAATCTCAAGGGGGCAAGGGGGAATTTTTAATAAGGCTTATTAAAAACCTAATTCTGTGAGGAGGTGAGGAAATTATTTTGTGCTCTATTCCTAATGTTCATTATTTAAAATGATTAACCAAACCAGTTTATTTGTTTGGAAAAATCGTTAATTGACCCGAAGGATTACCTATTCGATATCGAGGATTTTACTATAATCCTACTTGTTGAACATACTTGTCACCTACTTGTTCTTGTCTCCTCACTAGCTCGGAATTGAGTTTACTTTGCCTGAACACAAACACATTGATGGCTGACCGAGTACTGAAGTCTCCACAAGGTTGTGCTTCATATTTAACTTGAAAAGGGTAGGCTCCTAAGAAGGTGTGTTCCGTTTCGTCATTCCGAGGAACAAACACCGCTGTCGTTTGAACGAGATAGAAGATTCATGCAAACAACCAGCTCATCCTATCGGGAAATACCCGGTACTTAAGTTTTGTTATTATCTGGATTTAATTCGTACCAATAATCAAAGAACTTTTCATTACAGTAACTATCGAAAGGACCATACCTAGTAGGTATTAAATATGTTGGTAGATACCTACCTACATAATAAAATAATATCTGCCGGCGTTTTTTTAAATATAGGTAGACAGTATGGCAGTTGGTATATTATACTATGTATACTGCCATACTATATAACAGTAAGGTAGTTTTTTCTTCGGAGATTATTTCTCTTTTTTGTGACGGAGTGGAGAGGACCACAATATTGTTACATGTAAGTGGGTACCTTAGGAAGAAAATCTTTTGATAGCTGGCTGCTTTCTGAGGTAATTTAAATAACCTGGTTTCATTTCTTATCCTCAACATGCCTGAGTGAGGGTACGATGGAAATGTAAATGTAATAAACATATGAAAACGTTTTTCATCTCCAATGTGATTGGGTGGTTTTGATTTGGCCGAGAATCGGCGACGCATCTAGATAGGCGATGGATCTAGGTATTATTTTATTTTACTCAAATTTTCGATCGCTAATAGGGGTATTCATGGTCTGATTCGATCGTCGGATCGCTGCTGCATTTCGATATTGGACGTCGAATCTGATTTACGACGCCTCCAGCCCGTGGTAAATTCGAATCGTCGTAAATCGAATCGGAGCCGGGGCGCATGCGCATTAGCCCACATCGAAAGTCCCAACTCAAAAATTCGACGTCGAATATCCTGGACCATGAATACCCCTAATATTGGCCGAAGTTAGTTCTGAACATTTTGTACCCGTCAATTTCCCAACTTTGGAGTTTGCATCCATTCTTCAATGTCGACTGTTTTTACGCACATTTGAGCCAAGCTTTCAGGGGTTGGCCCGTTCCCACGTAAAATTAATTTATTGAAGTAGGTAGTTGGCAGTCTCTTCGCTTGACAGTGATTCAGTATTATTTCCCAATTATTTGTTTTGATCAATGTAGAAACAGTTCAATTAGTAGATATGTATTTTTTTGCTATACCTCACAAGGTGCTCAACCTCATTTCCATTTAAGCGAATTTTCGAAGAAAATGAAGCTATTGCAATGGCTTCAAAATTTAAATAATGCAAATTTTTGAAAATTTTCTTCATGGAAATCCGTTTCAGACCATTCTAAAACGATTCCTGCAATTTAACACTTTTATATATGTATATATGTGTGTGTGTGTGTCACTCCAGACGATATCTTCGCGAGGAATCGAAATAAAAAATTTTAAAATGTCAATAATATCAAAAGTAAGGATGAGTTCGTTAGCCAGAATTTTTGGAGTACTCCAAGAGGTCAAATTTTAAAAATTTAGTTTCAAAAATCGCCAAAAAACTTGGTTTTTGAGGTTTTTTGGTGTAAATTTCCATCTTAAACATAGGAACATATGGTATATTCGTAATCAGCGTGAAATTTCCTATAAGAATCACTCACCAAATCGATTAAAATCATTCTTTGAAAATTCGCTCATCAACTCATGCTGCATGAATGGGACTTTTTTTGTTTCAGGGTCTGGCCATGTGAGTTCAGTGTGCCAGGAAACGGTAGCTGCAGAAATCCGGGACCCGACGCTCACCCCCAACCCGCAGGTGCATGAGAGTGACAAGGATCCTACATCTGACCAAACGTTCACGGAAATCCCTCTGACGCCTGGCTCTAACGTCTCTGCTCTTCCTTCACAAACAATAAGCTCCGCTGCTCCACCGCCTGTTGGACCTCCTCCCACTTCTGGTCCTCCTCCATCCACAGGGTTCATCAGATCGGCCCCTCTGTCGAGGTACATTCCATCTAACTTCATACAAACATCCTTGCCGACCCCAGCACCTCTGCAGATTTTCCAAGGCGCACCGTCAGCTCCTGTAGGCGTATCGCTTCTCAACCCGACTCAAATAGAAAAGTCTGACGAAACTGCTGCTGCTTCAACTGGAAACCCTGTCCCAGAGACTTCAGTATTAAATGACCATAGAGATTCTGTTATCCCAGAGGCTCCTTCACAGAAATTGACTCCAGTCAGTCAAACTCCAACGTCACATTCCGTTGCTCCCCCACCCAACTTTCCTGTATCTAGCTTTGCTGTATACAGTCAACCCCCCACTCAGCCAGTGAATGTTAATCCGTCTGTTTCCTCACCCCCATCTATTACAACACCTGCCTTCAACGTTCCATTGGTTCCAAAATCAACATCAATTCCTGGATTCCCTGCATCATCCAACTTTGCCAATAATACATCATCATCTACCGTACCATCATCAAAATCCACTGATTTCCCGTTTGTCCCTGTTTTCCCCAAACCCAACAGTGGAAATTTCCTTCCAAACTACCCAATCAATATTGTAAACGAAAACGCCATTACTACTGGACTTGTTCCTCCCCAACTTCGATCTTCACCTAGCCCTCTTAGTTCAAAACATTCTACACCACCTCCTGGGTCTCAGACGCCATTGCTGCTGTCTGCTGAACGTGGATCTCCATCAATATCCCAAATCCCCAATAATTCGGGTTACGTTGATCCATCTCAACACCCTGTTGTATCTCGGTCACCTCAGACTGCGCCTCCGATTAAACCTGGTTCCCCCGCACAAGTTGGTCCACCTCCACAAGTTGGGCCACCGCCAAGAGGAAACTCTTCTGCTTACCCGTCTGCTCTCAGCAGATCTGCTGTTGGCAGAACCGGCCTAGGCCAACACAGTTCATCATCTCTTCGACAGACGACTATTCCAAAAGCTTCATCTGAGCAACAGGTTCAGTTTTTCACTCCAGCACCTGTTGAAAACGTTTTCCCGCCCACTTTTGGTCAACCACAATCGGAAAGCTTTATATCTCCAAGTAACCAACAGACAGATACCGAAAAGCCAAAGAGTTTCTTGTCTTCAGCTGCATCATACTTCAATCTAAGTGGAGATTCGGATGGTGCGCAACAATCTCAACTGAGTGCTCAAAATGATTCTGGATTCTATCAATCTTTGAATCAACCGAGCTTACCTCCCTCTTCGCTTTCTTACTCCGGTCCAGGAACCTCGTACCCTACATCTACACCCCAACTGGGACCCACCTTTCCCCAGACTGTACCAACGTCATCCACTTCAAGTTATTTTCAACCTGCGCCAACATCGCAGTCGAGCCATAGCTTTTTTCAAGATTCCAGCACCTCTGGGAATCCATCAACATTTTTTGCTCCACCACCAGTAGCATCAGTTCCTCCCATCCAATCTGTACAACCACTCCAAAATCAATCCCGTCCCAGTTCAGTTGGAAGTGTATCTAGTCTTCAATCTGCTGGATCATTTCCTCCAGTAGCATCATCTACTTTTTCTTCGACTTCACAAAAACCATTTACTCACCCACCTCCATCCTCCTATTTCACTCCGATTTCTGAACCAAATAATCAACAATCTCCCTCTCCAGTTCGTTCGGTAACGTCCTCACAAGGTTCGCAACCTCCTTACACTAATCCTTCTCTACCAGAATCTACAAATCAGCCACTTTCGTTTTACAACCCAAATAATTTTGCAACACCTACATCTCAAGCATTCAACCCCCAAACTTCTGCTTATCCACCAAAACCCTCAAGCCCACCTCAAACAACTGATCATATTTCCAAAGACGACCCAATTTCTGTGGCAGCCACAAGCACACCAGTCACTGCTCCTAGTGTAAACTCAAACGTCAGTGCTAACTTCTCAACGTTCTCTGGAGGTGTACCCCCACAAAATTTTGTCAGTGCATCTTCATTTTTCCAATCTGCTCCAACTAGCACTCAACCCTCTGCTTCTGATAGTTTCCTCGTTTCCCCACAACATCAACAAACTATCGAAGAGAATTCATCCCATCCTACCCAATTAACCTCGTCTGAGAGAATCACTCCATCGAATACGCCTCCACCAACGTACGGTTCATTGGACACTCGTGATCCAATTTCAAATCCCAATTGTAACGTCGACGATTCAGCACATTCTGAAGCTGATGGAAGATCTATAGAACCGACCTTGAATGGTCAAACACAATACTGTGGCCCCAGACCCACATCTCTTCCGCCTGTTGCGAGTCAAGGTACATTCTATCAATCACTTTTCTTGTGATTATCTACTATGTTTCATACGTTCTCGTAGCATATTGCATCTTCCTCTGTTTCTATATAGGCAACACGTATCGTCGAACGAGTTTGAAGCGCCCATCTTATGCTCCAGTGCCAGATTTAGGAGTCTCCCTTCAACCTACTGAGCTGATGGGCCAATCGCAGCACCTTTCAGGGTCTATGGAAACCAGTGGAACGATGCAAGATGAACCACCCCCAGGACCTACCTCTGAAGGAGATAGAGCTCATTCAGGTTCTCCACAATCCCCCAACATGTCAATGGATCAGTCCATGGATTTCAGTGGTCAGGTGAGGAAAAATGCCCAAAAGCACAAATCATGAGGATTTTGGTTTATTATTTTCAGTAATGAACCTTTGGAATCTAGCACGACATTTTTTTTAACCCCCCTCAAAATTTAATGTTTCACGTTTCAAGATGCGTAGAATAAAAGAAACCGGAGTTAATGAGAAATCGTCTATTTCCACGAAAATAATGAGTTACAAAGTTGAATGGATTTCGACGGTTAGGCCAGCATCAAGAACGTTCAAACAAGAAAAAGTTCTTGTTTGTTACTGATACTAACCGTCGAAATCGATTTAACTGTGTAACTCATTATTTTTGTGGAAATGGACAACGTTTTCTCATTAACTCCGGTTTCTTTTATTTGAAACGGGTTTCCACAACTTCGTCGCGAGTGATTTAGTTCGTATACGTAGAATCCAAAAATCGAATAAAAACAATTCGTCCGTACGCCGTACTCAGGACTTTCCTTAGTTTCCATGGACCAAAATTGATTGTTATCGTCGAATTAGACCTCGCGGAGCATTGTAGGACCTACCGTTCGCTCCTAGTAAGGACTCAAGAGTTGAACGGTAAAAAGAGCAGAAACACAGAATGTGACTAGCAAATCTTCCCGAGTAGGCCAGTAGCCCTGTTCAAAGATCAGCTGATGAAATGCAACTTTTTTCGATTTCACCAAACCAAGTTTCTTGTTTACTTTGAGAAGCTTCCTTAGTTTCTTGATATCGTTATGAATGTATTATGTCAACTCTCGGGTAATAATAATTACAAGCAGATACCTACTCATTGTCCCAGAAAAATTATTGTGAACTTCACAATATATTATTTGTATTTACTATACCAATAGGATTTTTGTAGCGGTCATCTATATAGAAAACAATGTACTGTGTAATAATTTGCAGCGTTTTGTCTTAAAATGGCAATTAGGTGAATGTGAAATGTAATATACTCCATGGTTTTTCCTACAGAGCGCATCAACTGGCGGACACTACCGACCTGCTTTCCACCATTGGTTCTTTAAAAAGGATACCAAAAGAGCAGAATGGCTACCGTTTTCAATGGCAGACTCACTCAACATTGAACAAGCTTTCGTATCACGTAAGTACTTTTACATAAAAGAAATGGAATTTATCAGAACAAGAGGTGAACCAACTGGCGAAAAGGGAAATAAATGAATCTCCTTTATAGTTTAAATAGTTATGTCATTGAAGAAATGGAGTAGAATTTCTGCATTTAATGTTTGATATGGTACAAAGGTCTACCACCGCTACCTCTCTTGTGTTTTAGTCAATCAAGAATCCTTTGTATCCACGGTCCACGGCATTCCCCCTGGGGTCCCCAGCCATCTCGATTTTAAAAAATATAACGGAATATTTAACAAACAAAAAACAATTTACTAAATAAAAAAATTAATATGAATACATAATTTAACGCAGACATAAGTAAGGAATGGCTAGGCTCTTCAGCACAAAACCTTTTACCGCCTCACCCCTTATCTATGAGGCCTATGGGGCTCCTGCCGGCCTGTGGGGCAGTCAATCAAAATACATAGCTTCCTACCTTCGGTAGTGAGGAAGCAAAATTATTGGACCCCCGTTAGTCTGTGGGTCTCTGATTTTCTACTGGATACATAATATACTGCTAGGTGCCAACCCCACAGGCCAGGGGGGGGCTCCACTTCTCAAGGTAACCAGAGAACTGGTAATCAAGTGGGCCCCACAGGTGACTGCGGGCTTCTATAGCTAAAGGCCCTCAGAATATAGAAGAAAGTTCTCAAATGTAATTTTCCATTCTTTAGGCCCCTAGGTAACTAAATACGGCGCCTCTCATTTCAACCTTTTCAATATACTTATGGGGGCCCCTAGAGGTTGCTTTCCCGGAGTGCCCCCAGGGCCCTAACCCGACCCAGTTTGTATATTTACCGATATCCTAAGAATATACCTAGTTATTAACCTGTAACGGTCCATCTATGGGTCTGTGGCTGTTTGGCAACCCCCAAATTTTCTTGGAACATTATCTTTGCCTTCCTCAGCTGAAGTATCCGAAGCCACCAAAGTGCCGACAGACGGTGGCAGGTAC
This sequence comes from Lygus lineolaris, assembly GCA_030264115.1. Classification (NCBI taxonomy): domain Eukaryota; kingdom Metazoa; phylum Arthropoda; class Insecta; order Hemiptera; family Miridae; genus Lygus; species Lygus lineolaris. The sequence goes on from JAEMON010000012.1 coordinate 13,327,697, forward strand.
GACGTGGAAGTACTTCTTCGGAAAAAAACTGCTGTATACTGGGAGGAATCGCCAAGCGAAGTCAGACGGTGTTCCTGGTTCGTCAAATCTCCGGTAGGCGCAAGATTCGTCCCGTACGACGAAAATATAGCAGAATTCTTGGAGGTACGTTGACATTTTTTGAAATGTTCAATTAATAATTGTTGACCTACCTATATATTTTTATAGGTAGGTTTTTTGAGGTGAGAAGTTAATCGGCTCTTCTCGCTTTAATTGGTTGTATTGCCAATTGAAGCGAGAAGAGCCGACTAACTTCTCTCCTCAAAAAACCTACCTATTCACGATGGGCAAACCAACCAAACCAATATATTTTTGTGCTGTCATAATCTATTTGTATCTTTGCTAATTACTTTAATGTGTTATGCTAAGTTTAAAATTCAAGTGTTCAATTCCGTTCAATTAGTTTATTCGTACATAGGAAGTCATTGAGGAAAAATACCTATTTAAAATTTCACAATAAATTCATCATCAATAATCTGCTTTTGTGTAGCCATCAAGGATAATATTGGTGGGTCGAGGGAGGAAGCTTGAGCGGCTATTCTTTCGGTTAAGTAGATTTATGTATTTCCGATATGTTTCGCAACGAGTGTTGCCTCATCAGGGAAATATTTTAAACGGTGTGACAGGTGCGGGCTTGTCCGCCTGGTCATACATTATTTGGTAGTGATAGTGTTAGCATACATTTTTTGGAAGGTGCAGTGATATAATGTGGGCCTCTTAGGAAGAGGTGAAGTAGTACTTATTTGATTAAATTTATACATTTTTGTGTGCGAAAAAGAGAATATTAACTGTTCAACGAACAATCGAGATGAAAACTTTTCTATAGATAGAAAGTTTATATTCTTGATTGTTTATATTTCTGTTCAACAGTTAATAATATTCTCGCCCGCACTTGTCACACCGTTTCAAATATTTCCCTGATGAGGCAACAACACTCGTTGCGAAACATGCCAGAAATAAATAAATCTACTTAACAGGAAGAATAGCCGCTCATATAATCGTCAATAATCATTTCTCTTCAATCTTGTGAATCTTCTTTCGGTTCAAACCTGCAAATTCATGTTGATTTGAAATTCAAATCAACAAATTCATTTTCCATCAACCCTTGGACCCCTTATGTGGAGCGGTTGGTCGTTCAATGCTCTAGAAGGTCTCAGAAAAATTGTAATCTATTCAAAATTGATACGAAAACAATCTTTTTATCGAAAGATTTCGAGCTATTCGGAAAATTGCAACCCCTGTTCCATGTTTTGCAAAAATGGTACCTTTACGGCATAAAAGGTTGAGGGTGACTACCGCCTGCCTCGCCCAAGTGAGCTCAGTGGTGCAGCATTGGCTCTGACTACATTAGGTCTTGCGTTCAAATCTCCTCTGAGAGAAAGTAAATAAATTCTTCAGTTATATTGGAATCCTCCAAGAGTTTCTTATTCGGTTTCCTACCTTTCCTTTTTTGCAGGAGGAATATAAGCAAGGTTGTTTGACTAACGAATGGAATCGGAGGATCGAACTCGCGGATGGCGAGGTAATCATCCTTCATTCTCCCAACACGATAGCGCACCACCAAAGATCATCATCGCCCGATAACTGGGGAAACCCTCCGGTAAGTCAGATCACTCTTCCAGTCTTGGGGTACATGGGGACTCCTCATTGGGGAGTTAAGACATACCTGACAATCTACTAATTAAGCAAAGAGAAACTTGCAAGTAAGTAGGAAAACTGCATAAGTTTGAGGACAGAGCTGAAGCTTGAGCTTTGCACCTCTGAATGGTGCCTTGTGTGCGTTTGGCCTTAACATGCGGCGTGTGTCAGAAACCGAACAAACCCACACAAAATTTGCTCACTATCCGCTTGAGCACTGATCTGAATTGAGCATTAAGGATACCAAGAACCGTCCACACTGTGCAGCTCTGAGCTGAGCATTCATGTTTGGGTAGACTTCCACATCTGAGCATATTCGGGCATTGGAAAAAGGAGGAGGTTCGCGTAATTTCACTACTTTTCCCAGCCAATTCGAACGTAGTTTTATCCATCAAATTTTACTTCACATTACAATTCCAACAGTACCAGATACCTAGTTTCCTGAGAGTTCAGCCGTTTAGATTACATTCATCGGGATAGATCGTAGAAACTTGGTATTGAAAACTTGGTATTAATTTGGTACAGTAGAGCGTCAAAAATCCGAAACGTCCAAAATCCGAACACCTGAGGATTATTTTGAATAGTATTTAATTAGAGCGGAATATATAATTTTGTGGGCCAAACTGTGGTCGGGGGGATGAGTGAGCGCGCTGTGACTGGTGAATGACCTTGCCTATGCTCTGTTCGTTTCCATTGTAGTATACATACATTTATGTACATTATGTACTCTCCATATTTCTTCAAGAAACCAACTACAGTACATGATTATGATGTACATAATATACATTCATACATATGTACTACATAAAAACTATTGTTTTTATTTCCTGTACTGTATTTTTAATTATGGGTCTAAGCGGCATTTCTAGGTTATGTTCCCATATCCGAACAAATCTGTAATCCGAACTACCTATGGATTGGTTCGGATTTTCGACGTCCTACTGTATCAAAATTGCCATAACAATAAATTTCTAAACAACTTTGGTTTCCCAGTTGTCAAGCAGTTTTTCTTCTTAAAGTTCAATTGTCCTGACTGCTGCCATGCCAGACAGGTGGTTCAAGCAGTTTGGTTGATGGCTACGATCGAATGTTTGCATTGTTGAAGTTGGCCAACGATGAGGTTTTTGTACGTCTTTATCTAGATAGGTAGATAGTAGCGCCATGAATAACCAATCACGCGAGCGAACTGAGCGTTGGGAGGGGGTGGGGGAGGTGTTCTGTAACGTTGGACTTATCACAACTCTTGAAAACTACGGTTGGAAAACCAAAACGACTGTTGATGGGCAGAAAAAGGTGGTTACATCCTTGCCAAATTTGGAGAGTTTTTGTCAATGTTGCTTTCTTACAGAACACCTCGCGGGCAAAACATGGCAGCGTTTAGCAAGGGCTGAAGTTATAGATCATCAAGTTTCAAACTCAACTGTTACGTGTTTTTTGAGGTTTTTGGTGTAGGTAAATACCATCTTAAACATAAAACAAATAGAGAATAAGAACGAAACAAATCAAGTCTTTATTTTACTTAAGTAGGTATTTGAATACAAATAAATGTCTACCTGCACAGCTGAACCTTATGGTTCAACATCAAACGAAGATTTGTGAAACGAATTCTCATTAGGTAGTATTGTCCTGAACCAAAAGTCCATTCCATTTGTCCATCCAAATTTCAAAAGTCAACTGAATGTTTTTTTTTGTTTGAAATTATTTTGATGCTTAACATCGATCACTTCTCCTGAAATGCATACATCCAGTCATGTTTTATGTTATGTTAGCTCAAATTGTAGACTGTTCACTCTAAGCCTCTCACGCGCCATTCCATAGAGTTTGGTGGAAGGTTGTGGATGGCATTTTTTCTAAGGCAAGTACTATGTGAGAGATTCCTGAGTGTAATCTACAAGGACGACTTGCATTTCGAACCCGCCAAATGATGTATGACCAGGTGGACGAGCCCGCACCTGTCACATGTTTTCGAAAATTTACCCAGTGAGAATTTGGTCTTACCCAAGTGAACACAGAAGAGTTTCTATTCAATAGCAAACAGTGGAACAGGAAGAACACAGGCTAAATCTGCCTTATAAGGAGGTCAAACGTGGGTACAAAACACAAAATCTACTTTTTGGTTACTGAAGCTAAACGCAACACCATTGTGACCAGAACGGGACTAAAAAGCTACGTTTTTTCAGCGTTGGTTACAAAACACAAAACCCCCATGTACATCAAGCTGCTATGTATATAGAGCTGGGTGGTTAGGAACTCTGCAAAGAGTTGAATGGAATGGCGCATAGGGGCTCACGTATGAACACGAAGCTGAGCGTTTTCGCCCAAGAGTTCACCAAATTAAGGATAAAGAGCAGTGAACAAGATAAGTGGCGACGACCATAACGTGACTAACATAGGAGACACGAGCCCATCTGGAAAATGGTTCTAAGCTTGAACCTCCAGTTGTATCGATTATGGAACCCAAGTACGCGAGGTGGAACATGGCCAGCAGCGAAAAGGCGAGATTGATGGTGTGAACGACTATGTTGCTTGTTGTGCGATGTTTATGCGTAGAGCAGGGTTGAGTGCAGGGGCGGGCTGCGATGCAGGCACCAAACATGTCTGATAGCTTCTTCCTTAGGCAATACTCAACATAGGTGTAGATGCCGAGTGAGAGCAAGATGGCGCTCAGTTTCACATTGGCTCCATGAAGCAGCGCACTGACAAAATAGGTACTCATCACTGCTACAAATGTGCCTGAAATCAAAAGTGGTTCTCTCAATGGAACGATATTCAAATATTTAAAAATATAATAATATATATTATTTTTTTTATTATGAAAGTAAATATGGCTCTACAGTACTACTTTGAGGGACAATTTTCCATTCAAGCATACCTAGTCAATGGGTCTGAGCGTCTCTGGCTTCAAAATTTTTGTAATGAAGATTTTTGAAAATTTTCTTCATGGAAATCCGTTTCAGACCATTCTAAAACGATTCCCGAAATTTAACACTTTTTCATATATATATATTTATATGCCAGTCACTCCAGACGATATCTGCCCGTGGGATCGAGACAAAAAATCCCAAAAAATTTTAAAATGTCAATAATATCAAAAGAAAGTTCAAGTTCGTTGGCCAGCATTTTCGGGACTCCAAGGGGTCAAATTTTGAACATTTAGAGTCAAAAATCGCTTTAAAAAAACGTGTTTTTTGAGGTTTTTCGTGGGAATTACCATCTCAAACATAGGAACATATATGGTATATTCGGAATCAGCGTGAAATTTCCTATAAGTATCACCCACCAAATTGGTAAAAATGATTCTTTGAAAATTCGCTCATCAACTCATGCTGCTTGAATGGGACTTTTTAAAAAATTAATAGATGAACTAAATATCTAATGGAATGGATTCAATGGCGTCACTGTTTCTGAATGTCTCAGATTAGCCAACTTTGCACAAACTCTAAGATGAGTAGTAATCTTACATGAGAAAAAAATAATTGTGCAGCTGGTAGATGACATATAAACACCTTCTGACCTTGATTGTTATTTAGCACAGATTGAGTACCTACTACCTACAACAATAGTAGGTACCTTGTAAAAAAAAGAACCCAGAAAAAATTAACCAGTAGGTAAATATTATTGATTGATGTACATATTAGCTAGGGCGC
>JAEMON010000012.1:13345921-13366573 GCA_030264115.1 Lygus lineolaris
TCCACCATAAGAGTTTACTAAGACAATTACAAAACAAATACAACACAACACATGGACAAATCCACAATAACATTAATGCAAATTAAATCAAATCAAGCTTACACGGAAACCACCTCAAAATAAAATAAAGAAAAACATACTACATAGAATCCAGTCTTACCAAGTCCGTGCACTGGACAGCCAAAATTAGAACTTGACTCTGGCAAAAAAAAAAAAAAAAAATTAACTACATAAGTAAGTCATACTATAAATAGTCCATACTATCGATAGTTAGTGTTTGATACCCGATAGTATTGGAACTTTAAAATATTGATATTATACTTACATTTATTTTAGTTTTTCGTTTCGTGAGACTGGTCCATTGAATTCTCAAATCACTGTGTTACCTATCTCAAACTGGAAAAATGTCATTACAGGCATTGGAGGAAGAAGTGCTCCACGCACCCGATGTCCAACCTCCATCTCCTGCTTTGTCATCTACTCAGTCGGTTGCCGAGGATCAAGGTTTGGAAATTCAAGTTGGCTCTTTGAACGGAGGCAACAGAATAGACTACGTCCTACAAGAAGCTCCGCTAGAAACGTTCAACCAGTATATCTCTGCCGTTCGGAGCCATGTAGTTTACTGGTAAATATACCCAAGCCCTTTGTAAATAATGCCCCTTTTGAATGATTGGTTTGCTCTGCACTAGGGAAATCTAACGACAAAGTCCATTTACGATTCATTCCTGTGGTATCCACGTCTGTAGACTTCAATAATGAATTTATTGTAAGGTGAACATGCGGAAGGAATACCGTGTGTGAAGAATCTCTTCCCTAAGCTGTTCTACAAAATTGTTTTTAACCAATGATAAGCTCAGCAATCAACATTTTTTTCTCATTCAAGGTATACTCAATCTTTAGTTTTTGTCTTGGAAGACTAAATTTGAGATACTCATACTAAGTTATGGCCAGTATCTACAGGGTGTATCAGACTCGACTCGACAAAGTTCAGGGATCGATTCTACCACTAATTTGCAACAAAAAGTCTCTCTTAGCAATTTGTTTATAACCCCGTTGAGCTAGTGAACAATTGAGAAAAATCTGAGCAATAATTATTTAGAAAAATTCAATCAACACACAAACATTAATAAAATATGAGTTGGCTGGGCTGGTATGTCCAAAAGTTCACTAATTTTATGGGATATCTATCATTCAAAATGAACCGGGACTCTCATCATTCGATTCAGCTTGAAAAACTACCTGAAAAACTATATTTAGCTCCTCAAGTCATGGTCAGGTCGTCATCACCCTAAAACACTCGATTTCCTCGAAAACCCCACTTTTTTTTTTGCATTCAAACACAATTTTCTCCTCTAATTATCGTGATGAAATTAATTTTGATTATACCGTTGGAAAGCTGAGATCCCAAGAAAGTTTTTCCTGTAGGTGGGGATTGAAGAACACTACTACTAAGGTCAAAAAGCGGATTTAAAAAAGTGAAATTTCGGAAAATTCTCAAAATTTGACTTTGACCTCATTTTGTAGCTGTTGGAACTGCTCGGAAATTCATGTTTTGGCATAGGAAATTTAGCGGTCTTTCCAACGGTGTTCTCAGATTCACTCATCAAATTAAGGGAGTTATGGCCATTGCCGCAAGGTCGAAAACACGAAAAAGTTCTATTCATGCAGCATGAGTTGATGAGCGAATTTTCAAAAAATAATTTTAACCGATTTTGTGGGTGATTCTTATAGGAAATTTCACGCTGATTCCGAATATACCATATAATTGTGTTCCTATGTGTAGGATGGTATTTTACTCCAAAAACCTCAAAAAACACATTTTTTTCGCGATTTTTGACTCTCAATTTTCAAAATTTGACCCCTTGGAGTACTCCAAAAATTCTGGCCAACGAACTCATCCTTTCTTTTGATATTATTGATATTTTAAATTTTTTTGATTTTTTATCTCGATCCCTCGGGCAGATATCGTCTGGAGTGACACATATTATAAATATATATATAAATAAATATATATATACATATGAAAAAGTATTACATTTCAGGAATCGTTTTAGAATAGTCTGAAACGGATTTCCATGAAGAACATTGTCAAAAATTTGCATTACAAAAATTTTGAAGCCATTGCAATAGCTTCATTTTCTTCGAAAGGTCGCTTAAATTAGTTCAATGAGGAACTTGCATGGTTATTTTTTTATTTTGTAATTTGAAGGATCTTAATGAGGGCTTTCCAAATAGGTGCCATATGTGGGGTTATCCGACGATTGAAAGTTACTGTACCGAAAATGGGTCTTGTATTTTGAACCTAACTGACGTCACCGACCCCCCGCCTGCCTGGGTGGGCCCCTTTTGCGGAGCAGCCGTAATTTCAAGCTGAACATTGGGCACCCGGGGGTGTTTGAAGGCTCTGAATCAGATTTTGAGGTTCAAAATGCAAAATTCCTACCCATGCAAGATCCCCATTGATTAGTTCTGGCTGCTGATTTCACTCTGATTCCGAATATACCATGATGTATACCATGTTCCTACGTTTAGGATGGTATTTCACACCAAAAACCTCAAAAAACACGTTTTTTAGCGATTTTTGAAACTAAATGTTCAAAATTTGACCAATTGGAGTACTTCAAAAATTCTGGCCAACGAACTCATACTTACTTATGATATTATTGACATTTTAAATTTTGTTTTGATTTTTTATCTCGATCCCTCGGGCAGATATCGTCTGGAGTGACACATATATAAATATATATATAAATAAATATACATTTCAGGAATCGTTTTAGAATGGTCTGAAACGGATTTCCACGAAGAAAATTGTCAAAAATTTGCATTACAAAAATTCTGAAGCCATTGCAACGGCTTCATTTTCTTCGAAAATTCGCTAAAAACTTTTGACTGACAACAATAACCTCTTCTATCGACTGAATTAACTATTTATTTTTTAAACTCATTTCTCTGTCAATAGGGAATCCGAAGATACGATGTTGATGGTTCTAAAAGAAATTTACGCTTCCATGAACATCAAGTCCGACTCCCAAGTGCCCCAACATGTCCTACCGTTCGCTATCAACACGGAAGACCACTACAGCGAGTACACCGACAGCATAGGAGCCCCTCCATCGACATTCATAAGAAAATGATCATTTTTGCTTGGTTATGATAGTGTTTAACGTATTTTGTTGATAATTTGAGCATATTTTATGAGCGTTACAAACGTTCAACATTATATTTGTATTGTAAATTGACCAAAATTATATATTTTTGTGAATGTTTTTCTATGCTTACCCGTTTCTTTGCCTTTTTGTCACCCTTCGAAGTAAGTTACCCAACGATATTATATTTATGAAATTACTTGGTACCTACACCGCTTTTCCTTTTTACAATAAAACTCAACAATACCTAATGAAAGTAGTCCCCTAAAATAGTTAGGTTGGTACCTATGTACCGTTCCTCAAAAGGTATCGTTCTCTAAAAATGCTAACCCTAAGGCTAGGTATCTTTTCCAATTATAAAATATAACTTCATCTTCAAAATTAAAAGAATTTTGGAAAAATAACGGTCGAGATCAATGTTTTGATTAATTATTTAATCTTCTAATTCAGTTGAATCTACAATAAGCCTATTTTTGACCTGTATAAGTAGGTGTTCATCTCTTTGCCTTCAACATAGATCAACCCTATAGTCCGTAGTCTTCTCGAATACCTACCTAGTGAGGTTTGAGGGTCCCCCATAAGTTCCCTACCTTCTAATGAAAAATCGTTAGTCCAATATTTTCGTATTGTCATCAACAAGAATTAAGGTTTTCAGACGAGGCTCTACTTCGTTAGGTGTGTAATTTAATAACTTAAAATCCTCAAAAAATTAATAATTATTGTGTCAAACGTCAATAATAATCAAAAGAATGACAGCTCAAGGGAGCATGAGTGAAACTTCATTTTTATCATTTATATTCCTGAATTGATTTTCTAACCATTTATAACATGCCCTTCTTTTTTATGTCTGTGTAAATGCTAAACTTGTAAAAATGTAAATTTCTAACATATATAAGGAAAGAAATTATTTTAAAAGTTTTAAGTAAGTAATTGTATTATTTAGGTAGGTTCCTACCTACGTTGTTGAATTATGTAGTCCTGATGAAGACTGATGGATTAGCCAAAACACAGGTAAGTAGACTAAAAAAAAAATACTCTTTATTTCACCAAACCTCACAGTTAAATAAATCTATTTGAAAAGAAATTAGGTAGGCAGTAGCCTAGGTACCTACTACCTGAACACTATTCTCCAACAAATTAATTATAATCACTACACGACACGGGCAATTCCGGCTACTCCATATTATTCGTTCAACTGAAAGATTTCAGTGAGAGCTTTCCAAAAAGGTGTTATATTATGTGGGGTCTCCGATGTTTGGAAGTGAGCGAAAACGAGTTCGGTAAAAAAGATACAGATGACGTCACCCACCCCACCGCCTGGAGGGCACCCTCCACTCCTCTGAACAGATGACATTTACAGCGAGCCTAATGAACAGTTTTTGAGCTGAAAATGGAAAAAACTTCGGGGTTTTCAAGGGTGCTGAAGTCGAAAATGCAAAAATTACGACACACTGGAATTCCTCATTCACTATTTTTTGAAGTAAAACTTCCATGCTAAATGTTCAAATGAATGTCTTCTATGTGTTTGAAGTGAAAAAGAAAACATCATTATTACTACGGGTGCTCCATGTAGAATTTTTTAGTTCTCTTCTCTACAACCTCGAATCTATACAAGGGTCAAAGTTTCCTATTCTGTGTTCAGTTTGTTTTTATTGTATTATTGTTTTCGCAGAACAGAAAAGAGATTTCACTCAGCCTTAAGTCACAGAGTGGTCTCGAAGTTTTAGGGTATGGACCTAATCTTTATATTGTGATAACTTGATAATTACAATCTTCCTGAGTTCTTCATGTAGGATGATACAGGTCTCTACCTGTATAATCCTACATGGGGAAACTCAAAATAATGTGCAAGTGCAGATTCTTCTCTATTAGGTACGAATGCATCAAGTTATGGAATTGGTTTTGGTGCGACTTTTGCTATAGTGCTGGTTTGATTGTGCTTCGTGGTTTGGCTTGGATTCTTAATGCCTTCCCTCCTCATCTCCCTTCAATCGACAATCCCTGCTGAGATGTCGCTCTATTCTTGGTGCACTTCTCCGTACTCAGACGACATCCACAGGTTCTACAAATCTAAAGAGGAGCACATGCCGCGAATCAAGTTTCAAAGCCCTCAGGCTGAGTCGAGAGCAGATCTAGTAGACTGGATGAGAACCGTTGCTGAAAAGTATGGGTCAGTACCTACCTAGTTGATAGAGAAAAATATATTCTTCAAGTATTTACCTACTTCGGTGGGTTCTCTTTAGTTGGTACCTACTTACTCTGGTAAGAATGTTCACAGAAATAGACATTATTTTTGCTCCCGAGTCTACAGAAGTTAGCAGAAGCTTTGTTTTCACTTTGAAAATCGAAAAAAAATTTTCTCCAGAATAAAAATTTCTACTCGCATTTTACGTTTTATGAGCTTTCTGAAAAAAATTTGGTTCCGTGTCCGCATTTCCTTGTTACAGCCATATTTCAGAGTTTTAATGCGATTTTGTTCAAATGGGCCCTTGAGCGCCCGTATGAATTTCGTATTTTTGAATTTACGGTAGGTACCTACGCTCTTTGCAAGATTATGCAAAGACGGTATCTACGTTCATGATTATGTTGACATTTGTCTAAACTGAGACACATCATCACGATCAAGAGTTTAACACTCAATTTATGTTGAAATTTTGTCTTAACCGACAAACATTAACACGATCAAGAGTTTTGAACTTACACAATTTTCTAGAATGCGAGGAAGCTAGGTATATTATGGCGTTTCCACTTGGCAGAGTAGGTATTTTATTTATAACTAAAATTGCCGAACTAGCACGGATAGTTAGGTAATTTCGAGCTTCTCCATGCTTTTGAAACTTCGCCTCATGGGCCATGGTGATCCTCAGGTGTCTCTGTGTCTTCAGGTGAATATCCTAGCATAGAATACAGATAGGATAGCGGTTCGTCAGGATAAGCCCTGCAAATAAGGACGCCACTCACTAGTGAGGGACGTCCTAAAAAGGAAAGAGAGGAAGGGAGAAATCAGCTGATATTATTGTGAATTGCCTTTTCCTTTGGACTCATATTACGTTCATTTTATACTGTAGGAAGTAGCAACACAACAGCGAAGTTTTCTATGACTAATCCGATTGTGACAAAATTCATATTATATTGGACCTAGGTACCAGTAGGAAAAATGTTGACCTTAGAGGCTGAGGCTGCAAAATAGTGGAAACCCCGAATACAACGGAGTCTCACTCGACCTGAAGGAACGAGCCTTATGGTACCTACTTACCTAAGTAACCATTTTTAGCGATTGTTGATCCTTGCAAATGCAGATGCACTAACTTCCAACAAGTCCTTTCTCCTGATGTCAACATCTGTTAGTTATGGTAGTTCATCACTGAAATAATTATTTAGCGAAAGTTCGACATAAATACTTATTCAAACCTTCGTAGTTTTTCGAAGCTGACAGTCCACCTCGCAGTGTTTATCCTGGACCAGTTCATGGACACTCATAGCATCGCTTCTCAGAAGCTCGGAATGGTTGGCATGGTTTGTCTCCTTATTGCATCGAAATGTGAAGACGAAGTGGAAAGGTGAGCATCCATGTAACTATGAAGTTTAAAAAAATAATAATTCGATACCTATCTTAATACCAAATCAAAGCTTAGTCAGCAACCACTAATGAAGCTTCTGATACCCCACCGCTATCTAGCAATAACTACCTAAAGCTGTTGAGGAACTGCAAAAATAAAATTTACATGCTCTATCTTACTGTAAATGGAGAAGGAGCTATGCCTTCTTCAGATCCCAGTGCTCAATAATAATGATCTGCTGCGAAGGCTACCAGCAGAGAATAAGAAGCCTGGCAGACTTTGGATGAATCTTCAAGGGCAACATCAGAGTTCGGCAGTAGCGATGTCTTGTGTTGAGAAATAGAAGTTCATCGTGGATACTTAAGTGGCTTTATAGTGTCCAACAAAACATAGATAAGAGGTTGTGAGCTGAACAATGAGTACCATCTGTGTACTATCGTTGCATGCTATCGTGATATATTACGTAGGCAGTACGCAGTACTGTTATTTCATTATTGACGTGTTGCATTTCAGAACTCCGAGGATCTCCTCAATGATCTCACTTCTGCCTGAGGATGACAGAGACGTTATAACTGCTTTGCAAGTGATCCATGTGGAGAAGTTCATTCTTTATAGCTTGAACTGGAGACTTGGATGGCCCACAACAGCAAGTTTTGCCGAATATTACAGTCTTTTTGCTGTAAGTGATCTGATTTTTGTGTGTGAAAGTCGATATTTAGACGAAATCGTAGTAGGTACCTACTTTGCTTAAGCTTGAGACATACGTTGTGTTATTCTCCATTATCAATTTGAAATGCTAGAGATAATGGGGAATGATCATGTATGAGAAAATCAAATTTTTTCTGCTCTTCTATTGTTAGTTGGAATAAAATAACACTGTTAATGCAAAGAAAAAATAGTTTATCGTTCTGGTGTGGAGAAAATTCTGAATAAAATCTCAGCTGTTTGAAAAACAAGCGGCATTCCGAGGGCCCTCGAGACACCCGGTTACATGTCACACTAAAAGAGCAACTGAAAGAGGATGCGCTGAAATCACAAAGGGAGCAGTGAAAAAAGAATTTATTTAAATAATTTATTATTATTAATTAATAATTCATTATTTAATCAATTATCTAATTAAGGTAATTATATTCTCACTAATCTGGAGCTAAAACAGTGTTGTTTTTGGAGATTTTCCGTTTTCAGTTTTGTTTGGTTGACAGGCATGGACAGGTTTGGCCAATGACAGACGACACCCGTTTCAACGTAACTTTCCCGCCATATTACAATAATGAACATTTTAATAAATTAGAATTATACAAAGGCTTTCTCATCACATGTCAGGGGAAGAGTTGATGATAACAGCATCTGATGAGCTAATAGGGGTATTCATGGTCTGATTTGACCATCGAATCGTCGAATATCGAATCGATATTCGATTTTCGAAACTCGAGGGTATCATGAGGCTCCTACTCTTTTCCCCCGTCGAAAATCGAAGCTACCGCTAGGATCGCTGCTGCATTTCGATATTCGACGTCGAATCTGATTTACGACGCCTCCAGCCCGTGGTGAATTGGAATCGTCATAAATTGAATTGGAGCCGGAGCGCATGCGCATTAGTTCACTTCGAAAGTCCCAATTCGACGTTGAATATCCTGAACCATGAATACCACTATTAGCTTATCAGATGCTGTTATCTATCAACTCTTCCCCTGACATGTGATGAGAAAGCCTTTAGCATTGTATAATTCAAGAATTCAACAAATTCTTTATTCACTCTGAAAAAAAAAAAAAAAAAATTCTTTTGCCGAATATAAATATTTATTTTTGTTAGAAAAATCAAAGTAGAGATGGATTGTTGGAGGTTGTAAAACTGACATTTTGATTATGTTGGACAACAAATTTCAGGTCGTCAATGGCGACAAGGACTCTAAAAACACTCCTCACAGATCCCTAAAGATGGCGGTGCAGTCTTCCTACGACACGTTCCTGGACAAAACTCTCATGTGCGTCGACCTGGTCAATGCAGCGCCATCAAACAGAGCTGCTGCTTGCCTACTGGCCGCTCGCATTCACAACTCAGTGTCGCCACCCTGGCCCGAATATCTCTGTACCATCACTTGGTATTCATACGAGCGATTGTCTTCTATCGCACATTTTCTACTCAGCTTGGATACCTACGACTTTGAATCTGGTTACTCTTCATCGAGCCCAGAGGCGCATTCTGTGAGGGAATCCTTGGAACAAGATAGCGGTTCTACTCCTTGAATTTTATTTCGCCATATTTGATCTTACTATACTTCCTTATCCGCTAGCCTTTACCAGGTAAATTAATCCTTAACGTTCTTTGATATTTTCAAGACAGAGGTTCCATTAGCTCATTCTCCAGTAATCTCAAATCTACCATACTCAGAAAAATTGTTTACCTTAATAACTGGAGGCCACGTAATATGAGCAAAATTAATGTAAATCCTCTTCCGGAAGTAGTTTGTGTCGCTGTAGTTCTTAATATTGTGTTCTTGTAGCATTTTCATTCTCACGTCCATAAATATGTAAAGTGAAGGCATTTATTGGTAGTTATACCTTTTGAAGTAGTTGCTTTTGATTTCATTGATCAAGTTGTTTTCTTTTGATCCGCAGACAGGTTTTTAGTTTCATAAGTATTTTTCTTTCACATACAGTTTACCTCTTCCTATTCACTTGTATCAGTGAAATCTTGCACCTACTTGGTAAGTATGATCATTTGTTTGTAATTCAATGTTGAATGTGGTGTCAAAATAGCAAGCGCCTACTCGACAATTTATTCTGGATATTTATTTTAACCCTTCATCAAGAACAGTTAAGTATTCCAGTTGGAGTACGATTATAAGCTAAGATTGTCCTGGATTAAGCTGAGTTCAAACTGATGCACAAAACGTGTAAAGTGCCTATAACGTTAAAAACTTCCATTCATGCAGCATGAGTTGGTGAGCGAATTTTCAAAGAATAATTTTAACCAATTTGGTGGGTGATTCTTATAGGAAATTTCACGCTGATTCCGAATATACCATATGTTCCTATGTGTAAGAAGGCACCTACCTAATTCACACCAAAAACCTCAAAAAACAAGTTTTAACATGAATAATGTTTTTGCGGTGGCCTACCAGAGTTGAAAAGTGTCACGAAATTATGTCACGAGGTTGATGTCACGAAATTATATCACGAAAAGGGAAGTAGTTTCCTTTCCTTACCACCAAACTACTTCCCTTCCAACCAAATTTTGAGGTACTACTCTCTCAGCTAAGTCGAAAATGGAGCTCCCAGATCAGCTGAGTCGGAAATGGAGCTCTCAGATCAGCTGAGTCGAAAATGGAGCTCCCAAATCAGTTGAGTCGAATATGGAGCTCTCAGATCAGCTGAGTCGAAAATGGAGCTCCCAGATTAGCTTAGTCGAAAATGGAGCTCCTAGATCAGCTGGTCAGCTAGACGCTAAAACATTATTCATGAATTGTGATGTTAGCCAAAGGCTCAAAGTAGGGGAGAGGCGCGGAGCGCCGAGTTTTTTTAAAGCGATTTTTGACTCTAAATTTTCAAAATTTGACCCCTTGGAGTACTCCAAAAATGCTGGCCAACGAACTCATCCTTTCTTTTGATATTATTGACATTGAAATTTTTTTTGGATTTTGGTTTATTATTTTCAATAATGAACCTTTTTTATCTCGATCCCTCGGCAGGTATCTTCTGGAGTGACACATATGTTGAATTTCAAGAATCGTTTTAGAATGGTCTGAAACGGATTTCCATGAAGAAAAGTTTCAAAAATTTGCATTAAAAAAATTTTGAAGCCGTTGCAATAGCGTAATTTTTTCCTCGAAATTTCGCTAAAACTGTATACAGGTCCGCTTAATGAGAGCTCAAAATGCATCAAGCCGTTCTCATGAACCATAGTTATGGATGTAATGTGCGTATTGAAATGAAATTGAATTTGTCAAGAGGTTTGTTCCAACTGAAAATGTACTATACGAACAATGTACGATTATGTTTGAACAGTGAGTAAAAGTGTGACGAATGAACATATTCAATTATTCTGTTCGAATTGCACATTTCAGTTGGAGGGCGGAAAAATATGCAGACCACTAACGCGAAAAAAATTTCAGAGTGAAAAAACCTCGGCCTCGAAAAAGGCGAAGATTGCCGTGAGTGCAACAGCCACCCTCACTTTTTGCACCCAAAATTAGGGAGGTTTCCCTGCAATCAGTTCGCCTATCCTTCGCAGGAGCAAGAATATTCGAAAAGTACAGTCAGTTGGAATCTAATTCAAGTTCTTAACAGTTATTTCATCTGCACACAAAACCAGATGGAACATCATTGTGTGCAGAGGGTTAAGCAGAACCAAAATGTTCGAACTGCACAGTAAGTTGGTACAAACAGTAGATTATAACTATAGCATTTCCCAGTCAAATTAATTCTTTTCCAAACTAAATTAATATTTTTCCAAACCAAATGAATCCTTTTCCAAACTAAGTTAATCTTTTTCCAAACCAAATTAAACTTTTTCCAAATCAAATTAATCCTTTTCCACAACATATTTCCATATAGTACCTAATCTCACAAAGTAAGCAATATCATCAGAACATCATCTTGGAAATTTAATCAAAATTCGTGTAAATTTTCAAGGAAAAAGCAGCCTAGGTAGCGGTCTTCCGCCAGCTGGTCGCATGAAGGAGTAATTATTAGAAACGCATTAGGAAGGAATATTCATTAGCCTCTTCTTCGGGAGCCTCCGAAGATATCGGACAGAAGAATCGTAAATTCTTCACATTCTACAGCTAAAAACGTATCACGCTTTTCTACAACGCCTGAAATTCGCAAACATTTTCAAAGGATTAATTTGGTTTTAAAAAAGATTAATTTAGTTTGGAGAAAGATTAATCATCATTAAGATCATTTGGTTTGGAAAAAGATTAATTCGACTTGGAAATGCTATATCAATAGCTGGAGATAATTATCTTGTCGAAGATTCACATAACTTATCAATGATTGATAAGTTATCACCGTCTCAGCCAGTGCAGAACCCAACACAGATAAGCAAGTGATTGAGTACAAATCAAGATGTTTGGATTGTGGACAGTCTGATTCAACAGTTGTCTTGAGCGTCAACATGGGCAGCTAACGAAATTCAATTACTGATCTTAGGTCTTAGGTACTGATTTTTTTCACAAAACAAGAACATTTGTTGTTCTCCCTATCATTTCAGCTCAGTAAATAAATAACCCACAAAACCCAAATAAATCACTGCTAATTGGAACTTAGGGCAGGCCAAATAAAGTCAGTTCCACCATCCCATAGTGATGAATACTGCCGTTTAACCGTAAGGTTGTGGGTGAGGCAGGGACGATGTGGTTTTGCACTACTGAAGAGCTGGGGTGGTAGGGGCAACATCCATGTCGGTCCCCTCTAAGGAGAGTGCAACGTTGTAACCCTTGGCCTTCTTGAGTATAGGTTAAGTTATGTTAATCAAGAAGGAGCCGTGTCACAAGTCCGGGAGAGTGTGAATATCGCGTGGTTGTTCTCCCTATCATTTCAGCTCAGTAAATAAATAACCCATAAAACCCAAATAAGAACATTGATGGTTTTAGAAGAAACCTCATTCGTAATAAACTAGCAAACTGCGTTGTTGTTGACGTCACACTGATACATCAAAGGGAGCAGTTTGATAGGGATCTGTACTGTACTACACATTGCCAGGACTGAAGCATGTGGGTACTCACCATAAATATGATGGAAAAAAAAGAAACTTCCTGAATGAGCTTTACGGCAAATTAAACCGAAACATCGATGTTTTGAAACATGCACAGCCAACTATCGATGGGACTTACGCATTGAAACAAAAACATCAAAGTGTCGTTATTCTTACCTCAAAGTGGAAATTGGAAAACTGTTGAGGTGCAAGAGTTTTAAGGTTCTACTGCTTAAGTATTAGTAGTATCCAGCACAAGACATGAGTGAGGACTCCCTTTTTGCTCTACCGTACATGTCAAGTGTTACCGTTGCGTTCTTTCCAGTTTAATATTTACATAATAAACCGTAGGAATCCAGTTTTGCTGCATAAATATACAAAGAATGAATGAATTTTTATTTTTGTTCTTTTCACCAACAGAAAGATTCGTAAGAAAAAGTTTAGACAGTCCAGTTTGGATCGAAAAAATTAGTGTTATTCACGCATTTTTTCCACTTTTTTATTATAATAAACCTTATACATAATGAACATCGATAAACTAACACAAAGTTCTGATAGTCACGTCGTTTTGGGTAATGTCTTCTCAATGAACTCGTGATAAGCATCCGGCGTCATGAGTTTCTTCTTTGATTCTTCAACGCTGGATGGATCAGGAAGGATAATTGCTAGAAACCCTTTTTCGTCAGGATGCTCCAACAGAAGGCTGGGATTGGAGAGAAGATCTTTGTTGACTTCCAGAAGTTTTCCGTGAATCCCAGGCACTAGTTTGTAACTTTTTGATTGGCAGTTGACGATAGCCAGAGAGGTGTTAGGTTGAACTCTTTGTGCATGGTGCTTCCGTTTCCCGGAGATTTTAGTATTGAGAGTGTTCCGATTTTCAGAAACCTGAAATTTTGAGAATGTTGTAGTATAAAGTAGTAGTCGTGTTAAAATTAAAACATATTACGGGTCTAGAATCTATTTTTTTTAAAGAACAATGGAATACCAAAATCAGCTACCTTCCTCTCTGTCACGTGCATAGTGTGACGCCACTGTTTTTGTCGGTAAAGTTATAAACCAAGTAAATCATGGCTATTTTTACACTAATTCAATTTGTCCTAGCGATCAAAATTATTAACGCACTAGGCGATACCATGGGTATATACATACCCCTTGTCACTATTCAACTCCAATATTTAGTCTGAGGTATCTACTGCAGTAAGTCGACTTTTTGAGATCAATTCATAATTCATTTTAGAGTTAAAATTCATTTCCATTCATTCCAAAATTCACCCAAGATAAATTCATTCGTCCTTTTTCATCAACATGTAATGAATCTGTTCATATAAGTTTTGCCACGTTCATCTTTGTTCGTTTTGTCTGTTCATATAAGTTTGTTCATTTCAAATTCACCTAATAATGATACTTGGCAGACGCTACACCTTACTCCTCTCGATTCTCTTCTGTTAAATTTGTTCAAACCAACTGTATTCTGAAAACCATCTATTTAAATAATTCAAAATAATATTCTTCTGTTTGAGAGAAACCTCCCGGAGAGGCGGTAGTACCGGGCGTACTCGCCTAGCGCTCCAATCGACCTTCCAGGTAGTCGTAGTACCGGGAGTGAGCCTCTGGCGCTACCGTCGGCAATCAGAGCCGACAAATGAACTAGAAGGCCTATAGGAGGCGACCGCAGCCGGCAGAATTCGTTATTCACTTGACCACTTCTGGGTTGAAACATCCCCTGAAAGATGTCCTTCAAGTATTGGTCTAAGCAACCGAGCCTTTGCTAAATAGCTGTTCTAAATTGGCCCTATTCCCAAGCTTTGCTAAAAATAGTTTCCAATTCGATTTGGAATATTCAACCACAGAGTGTGAAGGTGGTGACCGGTGTCCTTCTCACCTAAAACAGAAGAATATTGCTACCGGTTGACAGAGTGTCATCCCGGCAGAAGAGTTCCCCCAGTGTTCCCTCTGACTTTCGTGTACAAATCCCACAAAGTCATATAGAATCCTCGTGCAAATTCCGAAATTCTATTCCCATTAGTTTTAAATACCAACTTTCGTGTGCAAATCCCAAGAAGTCGTAGAGAATCCTAGTGTAAACTCCGAGATTCTGTTTTATTTAGTTTTTAAATAATATCAATAGTCGTGAGAAGAGTGGGTGGCCAAATCCTCGTGCCACAAATTGAAGAAGAATCTGGCAATTGAAGAAGGAATCACTGGCAAGTGTTACGAAGAAGGCCCTGAAAATCTATTAAAGAATGAAGAATCTATTAAATCTCATCCAATTCGGAGGAGACAAACAAGAGTCTCCCAGAAGCCATCCAATTGCTCCAACGGGCGTGACCAACAATCAGTCCCTGAAGTTACGACGCATAAAGGTAACCGAACACCCTGCCACTTCTATAAGCCCTCCTAACTAGGTATACACCGGCTTGGCAGTTCTGAGGCAGGAACATGAAGAACCAGACACAACCTTTTCGTCTCTTCTTGAGCTCACCACTCTATTACTTGCATTATATAAATTCAGATAATTCCTCTTTCTGTAGCTGGATACGTGCCAATCAATCTGTATTGCCATTTGTATCTAATTAAATAACATAAGGAATTCATCCCTCGTAATAATTCCTTACAAATCCCCTCTCTCCTTTTTGTAAATAGTGTTTTCCATTAGTATTATTTTAGGTTTGAGCATCCACCTCTGTGGATCCAATTGGTGTGTCCTAACAGGCATTCCTGTGAAACGAATATTGGTGTGCCCGCATAAACGCACACCACCCCACAAGTACCGATGTACTTCACTACTCTAAAAATTTCAAGTCAAAAGAACAATAAATAATGGCCTGTAGCGAGGTACAGGCAAACGAACAAAGTCAGCTAGAGAGTAGGAGCCTCACTTTTTGGCAGAGTATTGCATTTAGTGAGTATAATTTCAACCAACCTGAAAATCGACCGAATCTATTGACGTTTCGTTCTTCAAGAGTTCATGTGAAGGGGCCAAGGTGACCACGCAAACTCTGTTGGAGTGAATGAGAACGCAGTAATCGTCATTCTTGTGCCTGACGTTGACTGCGTAACGAACAGTGAAATACCGCTGGACGAAATTTGAATAAGGGTCCGTCGAACTGTAGCTGTTCACTATATCTGGGATGATCATTCCTGATGAAGTCATGGCAGTGAGTACGCCTGAGAAACAATAATAAATAAGATTCAAGTTGAGGAGTTCATGCAAAGCTTCACAAGTGCAAACTCTTCACCCTCGTGGCGGTCCTAGCTGCTAACCAACTGGTTTTAGGTTTAGCCTGGTTTCACCCACTTTCAAGTGATAACGAATGAATGGAACGCTCTATGGGAGTCATGGATCATGATAAACCAAGCATTCCTTGCAACAATGACGTCATCAAAACTTCAAAATGACATAATTAATAATTAACTATGCATGTCTCGCACGAAAGCAAAATAGGTAGGTATGCGGCTAACGGCCATTTCATTGCAATTGGATCAGATATTTTTCTTTTCAATAAAATAACTACACTTGCAGTAAACTACAGAGTAACAGTTTTTAAATTCGATCGTGATATAGCCAATGAAAAACATCGTGTTGTTTTTTTACATTTTGTTGTACAATAAGCGTTTCTCATCTCCAAGGAGAAACGGATCTTCAGGATTGACCTGTCACGATAACACGGCTATTCATGGTCTGATTCGATCGTCGAATATCGAATCTGATATTTGAAACTCGAGGAATCATGAGACTCCTACACTTTTCCTCCGTTGAATGGTCGAAAATCGAAGCTAGCGCTAGGATAGCTGCTGCATTTCAATATTCGACGCCTCCAGCCCGCGGTAAATTCGAATAGTCGTAAATCAACTCAGAGCTGGGGCGCATGCGCATTAGCTCACTTCGGAAGTCCCGATTCGACGTTGAATATCCTGGACCATGAATACTCCCAATGTTTTGAAAAACAAGGTGTTATGATTGAAACTACAAATTAAAGCTGGGTTCACATTGAGGCGAAAAGCCGTACCAACGTCCACAAAACCGCAACACTAGAGAGTTTTCGCAAGCCAACGGGTGACGTTAGTGAAGGAGGCCCGGGATGATACCCTAGAGCGAGCAAACGACGATGCTAACCGCCTCCTGGAGGGGGGGCCTGGCTGATAAGGAGGTGGCCCGTGGAGTCTTTAGGTCTCCTCAAACGGGTGACTTCAAAAGAGCCATTTCATCGTCGCCTGTTACTACCGTCTCGTCATGGTCACAGACCCCAGCTCCCCCAGGCTCTGCGAGGAGGTTCCACGTCACCCGTCAGTGGCACGCGAAAACTCTCTACTGTGAGAAACGCCGAAAAGAAGCAAGATAACGAGATAGATAAGGACCCGCTCTGATTTGCAGCGCAGAACCCAATACGCAGATCCGTAAAGCCGCGGAATGTAAAGATTTGTAATTGAGGATAGTCTGGTTCAAAACTCGTAAGACCGTAAAGATGGAGAACAGCCAATCAGATTCAGTTGCGGTCTTCAGTACTTAGCGTGTTGCGGACTTCAGAAGGTCGTTGCGGTTTTGCGGACTTCAGTACTTTACCGCGTTGCGGTTATGAGGACTTGTTATGTACTTGAACACCAGCAGCACAGTGTAATTTTGAAGCAATCATTTTACAGGTGTGACAATTATTTCTCCCTACTAGGTAAATATTCAAAATAGCTATTTATGCCACCGTGCATACTACAGTTGAAAGCAAGCTGTACTGGCTTATCCTCTACTCAAACGCGAGCGCCTCCTTGTATTTCGCTTTCATTCCATTTCTTGGCCTCACCGTATCAGATTCCCCAGAGCAGCCACTGCTTTTTATTGGGTAGGTAAGGGGTATTCCATCATAATTGCGTATCATGTTACTGGTTAAATGCCAAATTGAAGCCAATAACATGCCTGTGACACTCATCAGCATTCTATAAACTCAATTTCTCCTAGGCTAGGGCCCAGTATTTCTGCATCAGGTACCTACCTACCAGAAAAAAACCTACAATAAACATTATATTAGCTGTTAGAGAAAACCTAATACCTGTAAAAGCAGGAACACGTGAATTCACCGACAAGCTGAAGGCGGGCTAGGCAAGGAATTTAATAAACGCGATTTTTTGGGCTTGTAACCACCCTTCGAGCATATTTGTGCGGTACGCTAATGCACGAAGATATCAGCACTGAGCAGGATAAAGGGTACCTTACGTTAGTATCAGTATTCTACACCTTCTACGAAAACAACTCACGAAGCACACGGTAGAATCAGTATTCTATGTCACGAAGTAACTATGGGTATTCTATCTTCTGTCTATGGAACAACAACTGACCTAGTACAACACCTCCTCAGAGTGGGTGATTACCTTTTAATTTTGTTGTCCACAGCACTCCTTGTTTTAGAGTCGATAAACGTTGCGTTGTTGACCGACAGTGACCACCACCGAGTAACATAAACTAATGTGACAATCATCTGACTGCAGGTCGTACAAAAAAAAACACCCAACTAACCAACACTATGCACTATCTCATATCTCTGTTTCTCTGTGGCATAGATCCACTTCGTTTATCGTTTCATCGTTACCTATTAAATTAATTATCAATGTCAACTGCAATTTTTCAATTGAGCTAATCTTGGAGCGAAGAGCCGTTTCGGCGTTCTTCAATATTATCTGAACAACCTCTCCTAACTACAAGACGTCTTGCATCAGATTCAGCGAACATTATAATATCCTTCATTTACAAGCATATTTCTACATTCAAATTCTACCACTGTCATTGGAGCACCTGTGGTCAATGCATCATTTTTGAAGGTATCAGGAGGGCTTCTGAGGTACCTACCTTGTTATTTTTATATACCTAATCGGGCTGAGACATCTCCGAAGTTCTATTTTACTCACGAAGGGATTCTGCACTGTTCTAAATCATAATGGTGAGTTACTTTTCATTCATTTGGTCACTTCCTTAAGTAGGTACCTACTAATCATTTTTGGTTTTACATCTCGAAGCCGGTAGCACTAATCATTGATTGGTAGGTACATAACTCTATTAGCGAGAGTACTAGCTACCTACCTACCTCTACTAGGTGCCTACCGTTGTTAACTTTACTGGGGTGTCACAACCTGTCTCAAACGTGATCACCAGGCTTTAAGCTATGTTGTAGATTAGGAAGCAATAGGACTCTGTCTTTTGCCTGTTTTAATGATATAATTGTTTAATTAGGTATACTTATCAACATTAAAATTGAATGTAGGTAAGTACACCTAATTAAACAATTGTCATTAAAAATTTAATGTGTTTCTAGGGTGAGGAAAGTCCTTTGGTGCTTGGGATTGACATTGGGACGACTTCTGTGAAAGTGGGGTTACTCTGTGTGTCTTCCAATAAGATTGTCGCATCTCAAACCAAAGATACTCAGGTGAGTACACATCATTTTTTTAATATATTATGTAGGTAGTTTTGGTACCCTTCTATTGCTATTTATAATGTTTTTGAGTAGGTATATTACATATTTAGGTGCAGTAACCAATCTTTCATACAGGCTGGAGGAGTACGAATTAAAGACTTCATTGTGGGACAAAAGAAATTTCCAACACTTCTTTTTCAGGCTCGTAGTGATATGGCGTGATATAGCTATTGCAATGGCTTAATAATTTTAGGAATGCAATATTTTAAAAATGTTCTCCATGGTAATCCGTTTCAGAACATACTAAAACTATTCCTAAAGTTTAACATTTTTTCATTTATATTATCTCTGTATATGTGTCACTCCAGACGATATCTGACCCTGGAATCTATCTAGAGAAGCCATAAAAATGTCGAAATTTCAATTTTCAAGTTGCCCAGAATTTTCTGAGTATTCTAAGGGGTCTATGTTTTCTATATAAATTACCATCTTTAACATATGCATATAAATGTTATATTCGGGATCAGCGCAAAATTGCATGTAAAAACCACTCACTAAATTGGTCAAAATGAATCTTTGAAAATTCGCTCATAAACTCATGCTGTATAAATGGAACTACAAAATGGATACAATGGATACAAAATCACGTGGAATATCTTACTTATTTTGATGAACCTCAAGATTTTAATGTATGAACAAATGTTTATACTCACTTGTATAATATTGGTTGGTAGGTACCTATTTTATGATTCTGATGTTACCAGGGCTGTTGTGTTTCGTGTCCAAAATTTCCTGAATAATGAATGTGTTTTGTAGGCGAACGTTCCAAGTGAGTTGGGTCATGAAGGCCACAAACAGAATGCTCCAAAGATCATGTCTGCTCTGCACGCTTGTGTCTCTCGTCTTCCGAGCAACCTAACCAAACGAGTCACTTCTATCGGTAACTAAACAATTACTTTGATAATAATCGAAAGTACCTAGTGGCATACCTAATTACGTTAGGTAAAAGTGGGTTGTCATCCCTCATTTTGCCCACAATCAATCCATTAGCGAATTTTCGAAGAAAATGAAGCTGTTGCAATGGCTTCAAAATTTTTGTAATGCAAATTTTTGACAATTTTCTTCATGGAAATCCGTTTCAGACCATTCTAAAAGACCTGAAATTTAACACTTTTTCATATGTATATATATGTTGGACAGGTGGCTCATAAAGGCAAAAGATCACAATTAACTAGTATTACTATAATTGTAAGACTGCTCTTGTGAACCAAATATGAAAATGCGCTCAAATTCACTTAGCACAAACAACACCAGTCACTCCACTCGAACAGAACCACGACGGCGTCTCCAAGCTTCTCTTCCAATCCCAATGTATCCTTCCGCGCGATAGATTCGATTTTGCAAACTGCTCACAGCAATATATATATATATATATATATATTTATGTGTCACTCCAGACGATATCTGCCCGTGGGATCGAGATCAATAATCCAAAAAAATTTAAAATGTCAATAATATCAAAAGAAAGGATGAGTTCGTTGGCCAGAGTTTTTGGAGTAGTCTAAGGGGACAAATTTTGAAAATTTAGTTTCAAAAATCGCTAAAAAACCGTGTTTTTCGAGGTTTTTGGTGTGAGATACCATCCTTAACATAGGAACATATCGTCGCTTAAGAAGCAACACGCCCTATGAACCAAATCCCAACTTTTCGGGAGAAGGAAAACTCGGCGCTCCGCGCCTCGCCCCTACTTTGAGCCTTTGGCTAACATCGCAATTCATGAATACACGTTTTTGGAGCCTTTCATATTTGATTAATTCAGGTACATGTTTCGGCGGTTCTCTGCC
>JAEMON010000012.1:13373262-13389402 GCA_030264115.1 Lygus lineolaris
AAAATAATAAACCGTTGTGTAATAATTTGCAGCGTTTTAGACACGTTTTTAGTTTAATTGGGAATAATTATCAAGATGGAACGCTAAAGACAGCTTTTCCGAGCATGCAGAAGGACCCTATTAACTTTCTCGTCATTTTATCTATTTGATGTAATAGCCTTCGTAAGTATTTTCGGATTATCCATTCATTATACTGACAGGGCAAGTATTGCTATACCTAGAATCTGAATATTCGGGAATTGGACGTGAAGTCTCTTTGCCCATTCAGGCGTTCCTTCGGGCGTGCCAGTGATGGCAGCTCTGGGTGATCTTCAGTGTTCTGTGCTCTCCGTGCTGCACCATCCGGACGATGCCGTCCTCAACATCTCCACGTCAGCGCAGCTGGCTTTCGTCCTCCCGTCGAGGGAACCCCACATCAATCTCAATCACAATGCTGTCGTTGAGTTATGGCCCTATTTTGAAGGTAGGTGTAGGTATGGTATCATAAATTAAGTGTCATCAATTAACAGCAATACAGAATTAAAACACGTATTTTCGTGAGCTCAAATTGATTCTCATGCGATAGAAACATGACCTAACTTTGGTACACCCTGGTTTCAATAAATTTGAAACTCAACTATAACAAAACCACTCATAAGATAGCTGAAAAAGATTTGCATGGTTGACTTCACACTTCAAATTGTAGGTAAGTGTACAAAAGGCGATTAAAATCGATGTTTCGAACACTTTGACGACTCTGGGAAATTTATTAATTAGGTACCTAATTTATTTTATTAATTGATTAAATAATAGTCTTGATTTACAATAAGTATTTTTTCCAAGCTTTTCCAGTCAATAATCCGGAAACAGAATCTGAACGTTGTGTTTGGGGTGTGTTGGTCCAGCACTACCAAGACAGTGGAACCTAGACTTTGAACCAATTCGTTGAACTTTCCTTTAAAATTCAGTTTTTTTTCTATAAAGGATGCTATTAGGATGGAATTGTCATGAGTTTTTTTTAATTTTTTTTTTTTTAAAGATAATGGCTCAAAAGAAACAATAATGAAGTCGTGAGGCAAAAATAGTGTGTCTGTAATTTTAGAAAATTTATTGAAATATTTATTATTGTAATTTGGCGGGAAAGTGACGTTGAAAAGGGTGTGGTCTGTCATTGGCCAATTCCGTCCAAGATGCCAAACGAACAAAACGAAACACAAAGCCCATCACTGTTAGGGCTCCTGATTAGTGAGAATAGAATTTAAATAATAATAAATTGATTGAATTAATTAATTATTAATCAATATTAATGCATTTTTCGTTAATTTTTTAAATTATTACTATTTTCAATGCTCTCAATGCGGTCTCAGCGCATTCTTTTTCGATTCAGTTCTTTTAGTGTGACGTAGTAGGAAAGGGTTTCTCAAGACCCTTGGGAATTTCGTCTGTTATTCAAAGAGCTGAGATTTCATTCCCAGTTTTCCAAGTTCTCCACACCCGAACGATAAACTATTTTTTTCTTTGTATTGGCAGTGTTATTTTATTCCAAATAACAATGCAAAGGTGGAACAAATGTGATTTCGTCATACACGACAATTCCCCATTCAGTTGGGAAAAGGTTTAATTCTATTGGAAAAAAGTGTAGTTCAATTGGGAAATACTATATGAAATCCAATGATTCTTTTTTACGGATGTGTGATTCTTAGAGCCGTTAACAAGAATTATTTGGACCGACACACCCCTACTTTTTGTTAGTCATATCAATTTTCTGTCCTCTCATACGCCCAGTAGCTACGAATGATCCATTGCCACAAAATTCATTTATTCATTATGATGGGACCAATATTCTCGCCATAACACACTCTTTTTGGTTTACCACTAAGGGAGGCTGTTCTGTAAATTTGAGTGCACTCTATACTCTACGTCAATAACTTTGTCTTTTCGGATATCTGATAGGTAGGTATTTATGTTGCGTTATACTCTGTGTGTTCCGTTCCTGACTTATTTAACCAACATTTAAGACTAAATGGCGTTTAGTACCTACTGAATGGCCGATCCTCTTGTGTTAATTGAGCCCCTCTTCCAGGGAAATTCCTCGCGGTTGCCTCGACGCTGAACGGTGGTAACGCACTAGCAACGTTCATCACGATGTTGCAACACTGGATGCTGGACTTGGGGTTCCACGCACCCCAGAGCACTCTCTGGGAGAAGGCTATTGAACTCGCCAGCAAGTGCGAGGATTCCGACTTGGAGGTGACATGCTCTGATACTTATAAATTACTTACTGGCATCAATATTCGTATGTCGTTGCATTTTTTGCGTAATAAAAAATGCATCGTTTTTGGTGCACTTCCCGTGGGCCTAAAAACCTGAAATTTGAATAATAGCTTCCTTATAATGGCCTCATGCCAGAAGACCAGCTCGCTGATTAGCTGAGTCAAAAATTGAGCTCCCAGGCCAGCTGAGTCAAAAATTGAGCTCCCAGCTCAGCAGTAGGTACACCATAATTTAACGTTCAGGGATTAAGAGGATAAAGGTTGAACCGTAGCTTTTTTGTAATGCTCCCATGCCGTAAGACATACGTATGTAATGAGAAAAACATACCTAATACGTTTTTCCCAAATAGAAGAAAGAGCAACCTTTGACCTCCAGCGCCCCCCCGCAGCAGGAACATTTTTCAACCCTTCATGATACGATTGTGGAAAGGCAGTCCTTCCATCATCTATTGGGAAGCTTCAGAACTAATACGATGATGGATAATATAAAGAAGAAGAGTTCCATGGTGATATATTTCTCCACTCCTACAGGAAGTTAGGAATAGTTTGTTATTTCGAATGAAGATATATGGCGTAAGAATCTAATAAAGCAGGCCTCGGCCCCAGCGTGCAGCTGAACATTTGCGCAATGTTCAGCTGTCATTTGCACAAATGTCGGCCCCAGGTTAGGTACATCTAATTTTTACGCGATATCGCGGGCCTCGGAACTAAAGGGTTAAAGGTAGATTGCCTTGCTTTAATTCTTGCCAATCAAGTGGGTACTTTCTGGATTTTGCGATCTGGATTTCATGAAATATTCTGTTTAAAATAGGTAAAACCGACTTTGCTGGGTGAGCGCGGCGACCCCACAACACACGCCTCTGTCTCAAACATCACTTTGGGAAACATCAGTTTGGGCAAAACCTTTAAAGCCTGCTGCTTTGGAGTGATTACTAATCTGCATCGGATGATGCCAAGAGAGCTGCTATTGGAAAACAACATATCACGTATTTTGGGTAAGTTCCGAAACGTACCTCAGCGAGCATGGACTGTATCCTGCCGTCATGTTGTCGCTAGGCTGGCAGAATTTCTTCTCACCTTTGTTAACCATGTGTGCCGTGTCTTGAAACCAGTGAGGGAACCTGCTCAAAGACATAGCAAACTTACTGTACTTTCGGTGACTCATTCTGTATTAGCATATTATGCTTTGTTTCTTGGATCCGAAACAAGAGATTGCGTAGAAGACACCTCGAACATCATGGTATATCACTTACTTGAGTTGAAAATTTTCATTTTGACAGGTACAGGATCGGCTCTGTCTAAGAATAAAATTCTTCAAGAAGAGGCGAAAGCAATATATCAACTTCCTGTAGTCTTCGAATCCAAAAGCGATGCTGCGCTGGGCGCTGCACTTGCTGCTAGCATGTACATGAACAAGGTATCTTAGATCCTACTATTGACTTCTGCCCACATAGCCCACACAGCCTCTGGTGTAATCTTTATACAGGTATACAATTTCAGTTGAATTTAGTTGTGAATGAACCGTCAGTTGTTACTCCAAGGGAATGATATACTCACTTTCTGCTCTAATAACGTACCTACCTATGCTTGAGAAATAATCATAGTTCTGGATTATTTGGGTAATTTTCTCGATGAAAAAAATGTATGATTTATTATTTTTGTGTAGACAATTTTAATATATTTTAATTGGGATTGACCATTGGGATGGTCGATTGAAATTATAGTAGGTAGTGGAGAGTATGCGGGGGGCTGGCTGACCCCGAATTCTAACCCAGTTCCGAGATATTTGTTAATGTGCACAGTTTAAAAAAGAATTCAAAAATTTTTAAATAAAAAAAATTCAAGTTTGAATTCCGTGGGAACCTCTCCTTCATCTCGATCATGTTGGCACCACTGTTCCATTCTCACATTCCGTTCTGGTCCTGCTTCATTTGTGGCTTTGGGCGGGGCCTGAAAAGTAACTGAGAGGCCGTATGGCGCACCCATTGAACTTGACGTAACCAATCTTCCACCTTACCATCAAATAAAAATTCTTCCTCAATCTCAGAATCCCTAGCCAATAGTCTACATTCTAACAAAAAGGACGTACATATCGCCGCCTTGAGCGACAAGGACAACCTATATGATCCCGCACACATCAAAGACGATGCGTCCCAATGAGTATGCATGACCGTATGATGGTGAACTAGATCATTTGAATCAATGGTTTCACTGCTAACATTGACATCTACTCCCTGAGTCTTCATCATTGTAGTGTCCTTCTTCTGCATTAGCTTCGGAATAGCTTGGCTGCCCAACAGATCAAGCTCCAGAGGCACTAATTCTGAAGAAATTCCCCGAGGTTCATACTTGTCGTCTACCATTCCCGTCTACCATTACCAAATGAGATCTTTCTGCATTAGCGAGAGGCCCACGACTTTAAAATATCAGGATGACCAAAAAACATGTTATCAGGTTCTTGTCTATGGGATTTGCTCATGATTTTACATAAGCCATCTGAAACTGGCAAACATTCCACCAACGATTCCCCTAAGGGCTGACTACTCACCACCATCATCCTCACCCGTAACAGCATCCAATAATTGTTGATCCTCGTGAAGAGAAACCACATCCTCCGAGTCAAAGAAGTCTTTGCTACGCTGGAACATCTGAAACATACCTTTTCCTGTAAGCTGATGCGACGCTGTCAACATGGCGTCGTTTGAACTCAACCGTCCAACACTACTGCCTTTCACGGAGGGGGCAGCTCCATCCGTAGAACCCAGATCTGGACCATTATTTTCAGAAAACTCTGACGCAGTTACGTAGTTAAAAATCGGATTTCCGGAACCATAACAAGAGGAAGGAATTGAGAGAATTCGCGGAAGGGGAAGACGTGTGGATAAAGCTACCGACCGCAAAGGAGTGGACACCGGGAGTGGTTACGAAGAGATCGGGGCTGATGTCCTATGAAGTACAAGTAGAAGGTGATGGAAGAAGCTTGAGAAAGCACGTGGATCAGATGAGGAAGAGGGCTGGAAAGCCGAAGGTGGAAGGGAGAAGATGTAGGGAACCAACTACAGAATAATAGTTACAAGTTCGTAATTATACAAGCCGTTCACCTGTTTCTATGTGATTACAATAAAAGTTCAGTTTATGATTTGATTCGAACCAAACCGAGTTCAATTATACTACTAGGGTCTCTATAATATTTTTCCCTAAATCACGAACCTCTACTATTTTAAGTATTTTTCCCGAAGATTCTATCGGCGGATCACTATGTCTGCGTTTCAAATCCCGCACTGTAGGATGACCAAGCGAAACGGACAAAACACCAATGACACGGACCGGGTCGATATCTTCCATCACCCTTTACAGATCAAAAAACGAATAAAACTAATATTACTAAACTAAATATTTTTTTAAATCTGTTCACATTCAAAAAAGGTCTTGGAACTGGGTTCGAATTTGCAGTCAACCTTGTCCGCTTCATAAGTCATACCTTTTCTTTTCGAAAACTTTCGTAGTATAACTACCAATTTATTGACCACAATCTAAAATACCTACATGAGAATTTGAGGGAAATTGGTCAATCGTTTGTAAAATACCGTTCCTGCGGGTTAGCTACTCTTTATCTGATTACGACAAATTCCTTGGGGCAACTATTCAGCTAATCTCCAAGTTTGGTCATCAAACTTGTCCCTGCAGGTGGATCTATACTTTGAGAGCACTGCTGCTTGTAAACTACCTATTTTTGTACGGGGCGACATCCATTTTTCACCTTGCAAAAGTGAACAAGGTTTAGTAACCTTGAAAGCAAAAACGTACTCTCATGTGAAATTAATTAAAATACCGTCAATTTGTGAAAAAAAAATATTGTTTGGTCTTGCCATTGTAATCATGATCTCAGGCGTGTCTTCCATTTTGCCACAATAGTAGCTCGTCAGTACAAAGTCGCTTTTAATCCATCAATAGTTGATACCTGCAGTCAGGATTCTTAAATGGATATTACTGTGGTAGCCCCACCACAATGAAAAGAAACTCCTTTTCTCATATGAACTGAGAATCACATTTCAAACTCCACCTCAAGATGTTCTGAAATAGGCACTTGGAACCAGACTTTACTTACAACTAAGTAATGTTAACTTGAGATTTGTTTTATCAACCCCCCATCTCGTTCCGGTATTTTGTATCTTGTCTTGGGTTTTTGGTGCCTCTTTCATTTTTTATTTGGGTAACACATTTAAATGTGGCAACGCGTGGTGATTAGAGGGTAACGCAATGGGGCCTGCGCATGAATTTGTTTTACAACTTATATTACAAGAGAATGGCTTCAAAGTTATCACAACGGCGTTACTTCACAATTATCTGCCTTCCTTTTTTTCAAATTGAAAACCCCCTGGTGCCAATTTTAAGCTTGAAATTACGGCTGGTTTGCCCAGAAAATGGGTTGAAAGGGAGCGAGTGACGTCATTTAGGTTCCACAAAAGGGGGGGCCTGCCCAGGCAGGTGACGTCAGGGTCAACCTACAATGTCAGTTAGGTTCAAATTACAAGACCCCTTCTTCGGTAACTTTCAATTGTCGGATACCTCTCATACCTTTTTGGAAAGCCCTCATTACGATCTTTCAAATCACAAAATAAAAAATAACCATGCAAGTTCCCAAATGGCTGGTTAGTCCAGAAAATGGGTTGAAAGGGAGAACGTAACGTCATATAGGTTCTGCAAAAGACACTGGCGTCCAGAGGTGGTTGTCTGGGAGCAAAGGGAAAGAGGTAGAGGAAGGAGCGCAAAGCAGCGGGACACACTCTCATTGGCTCTCCCCTCAGTCCTCTTCACCCTTTGGCGTCCACGTCCCTGGACGCGGACGCCGGGGCGCAAGTGTCATATGGCCTATGTTTACTAGTCATGGCAATTCAAATAGCAGAGTTAATAAGTTTTTTCAATTATCCTTTCGAATGCACAGACCCCATTCGCTCATACATTAAGGTTATCTTTCTTCTCTGAACTCTATTTGGGACACCCACCCACCATTTAGGACTTTCCGTGTATCGAGCTGACTTCACTCTATTGTTTGTACTCCGCACGCCACTCTGAGGACTACAAGAACTCTCTCAGTTCACAGAAATTGTGTGGTGATCAAGGGATAAAAAATGAGGTCCCCCATCCTAGTACTGTTCCTCAACAGGCACCTACCTAAGTCCATCGATAAAAAGTTGAAGGTTTTATACATATATTTCTGTGATCATTGCACTACCTCTGCTTTTGGAATCATCAAAATAACGGAACATGTTTATTATTTTTATATTAGCCTCTCAAAGCATGGGCCAAAGTCCAGTTCGCCTAAGAATTCTTGCATTTATATCGTTCAGTATCTAAGCAACAGCTATTTTGTTCTACATCGTTGCTGTTATTTTTAAGAAGCTTTATATTTATATGTCTGGTTGATCGAAAATTATCATTAGTTACCTATATTTCATGTGCTATCAGTTCAGTCTAGTCAGTAGAAACTGTCTGTGGAGTTGGGCTTGGATTCGTGACACTAGATAGGTACCTGTATTAGTAAATGTGAAAAGATAACCCTTGGAAAGGTAATAATTGGTGGTAATTGCTTCCACTTTCTCCATTACTGTGCCTGATTTCCAATGCAAGCATTTTTAAATTTATCAGTTCTTCAGTTTTGGTGAGTTATTTTTTTTAAATACAGGAAATGTATTTTTGAAGACAGTGCTCCACGCTAATGTTACTTCAATTTTTCAATGTCCAACCTGACACTGTTAATAAAATTTCATTCCACTAGAATGCACTGTATTTGGCGTATTCAAGACTTATTCCTCTTCAACATTCACATTCTTATTGTTGTTCTGTTGCTAATTTCGGCCCTGAAAATGCAGGAAAATTGCATTGTGTGTTATGGCCTTTTTAGATAACTAACTTGAATAAAATTTGTTAAAAGCATGAATTAAATAGTAGATAGCACTAAGGGAGAACTGTAGTCTAGAAATAGCTTCAAAACACGAGTTTAGGAGGTCATTTTTTTAAATTTCAGAGAGAGGTTCACCTGTTGTGGACGTGAAATTGTTAAAAAATTATGGTACTTTGAGGGGGTTCGAACCTTTGTTGACACACCAAAATCTGATGGATTCCAGTGGCCTTGTCGCTAACAACCATGGCCGTCGAAGACCAATTGTTTCTCTCTCCTTACTACTGAGGGGATGAGCTTTAGTTCACAACACACACCCCCTAGTAAGCTTGTTCGTCTTCCAAAACATAAACTGTTTACGCCACCGTGGCCTTAAGGTATATTATTGACTCTCGACTATACGTCCCATAAACTGGCAATCACTCTCTCATTCGAATCAACATCTACGGAGCTATTGAGGTACCAGTCTTGTTGACCCGCCATTTAATCCAGCCTTAACTCCATGGACCCTACCCTTACATTTCAAGCAATATTATAGACTGATTTAATTTTGTTGCCCATGACGTAGTTTTGTGTAGCAATTAAGCTTGTAATTGTATACGCCAAAGTTTGTTCAATGTTACCAAGTCTAGAAATATTTCAATACAGCGTCAATTTGTTATTCTGTTGAAATGACTTCGTTTCAGTAATTGTTAACTGCTTTATTTTTGTGTTTATATGTTTAGAATTCTTTAGTTTCATTGACGTCCTATGTCAATGTTGAATACCATACTAGTACGTCAGTGTTGGCAATCGACAACGTTGAAGAGTTGGCTCGTTGTCATCCATTCACTAAAATCTTTCCTCCTCCACGTGTTGTTAAAACTTTGCTTAAATTCACTACCTACCCACCTATCTTCCTATAAATTGTTTTACCAAGGTCTTTTGAACGTGGTCAATCACTAGCAATATTCATGGCACTATTGCACAATTTGTAACTTGCAGACAATAATGAATTCCAATGTTTGTCTATGTAGTTTTAGATCGGTGTTGTGGTGCACTATTGCACTTGGGATTGTTTCTCAAGAAGATATTTTGATGTGTAAGAAGATACTTCTTTCCACCATTCAAACTCACAGATACTTCTCTCGTGATAATAGACAGTTCTTGCAGGTGTACGAGTAGGGAGCTCAACGAATAGAAATCAGTTAGTGGGCATGCGCGTGAGTAAGGTCATCTCGTAGCACGAATGGAATTGCCCTATTCGTCAACGAGTGGGGCTCCGAATGAACTCCCAAAAACGAAGATAACCTTCGTTGAAGGTAACCATACTGGCACCATGGATTGAATTGAAAAATGGCTTTATTTTCGATTGTAGGTAGGTATACAACAACAGATACAACTTAAGAATTAGTGGGTACACGTAATTGGTAAAGGAAAGGAAAAAGGATCTTCCATAACTACCTACCGACTTCCACCCATTTGCTCAACAACCCAAACCAACCCAATAATGTTGCTCCTGAATGGCCAGAAATTTGTCCAAATATGACAGTCATTTAGGGTAAGACAACAAAGCTGTGACACCTGGTAATTTATAACAGCTCTCAGGAATGCTCACCACATCGGGTATTCCAAACCAGCCGTGGTCCCCGCCGATTCTACCGAAGCTGGAGGTAGGTTAGCCTTCCATAATCAGGTCCCTTTCACTACCATTCACCAAACAGGCCTCATACAGTTCTTGATATTCATTTTCGATTATCGAGAGAAACCCATAAGAGAAAATTCTAAACAACAAGAACTTTAAAGTCACTACTTGAAATATACGAATTCCATCCAATTCGTACGTTTAACGTTGTTTAACGTCTCGTAGGTCGACTCGTGTCCCGACTCACGCACTCGTACAATACAACTCGGGGGTTAGCATCTGCTCGTGCTCTCCCTAGTAACATCCTATTCAGAATCCTGACTCGCTACTCGTTTACCTGCAAGAACTGTCTAATGAGAGATAATACGGGAACAACGTCCATTCAACTGACGTAATAGGTACCACAATCCACCTCTCCTTTTATATAGCTACGCTCTTGAGCTTCGATATTGTATTGATTTTCTCCTGATTTTGCAACGTGAAAATCAGGGTCCCTGTTATATGTGCTCGATAGAATACAGTCTCAATTGATTAAAAAAAGGAATGAAATAAATCAATAACGAAAATCGTACTGCCAATAGAATAATCGATAACGCCATAATTACTGTAACTACTGGTGAATATTTATGATAGCTTTATAGATATTAGTGATGTATGTAACTGCAATAATTACGATGAATAAGAAGTGATATTTTGATGTACCTACCTATTTACTGAATGCTTTGATGTACTGTGCAAAAAAGTATACGGATTTTATGCACTCGATTCTTGTTTTATTGCACATTTCATAGTTTCCTCATGTTCCAGTGATGGATTTCGTGCTTAATCTGGTATTAGTCATTGGATTAGTCAGAGGTATCTAATCGTTGAACAGGATATTGAAGGTTTTGTTGACACCATGATGATCTTAAATTTTTAATATCCACGAAACTTGAAAATTATCGGTTTCACACACTGTAATAGGAAGTCTGAGTCACATTGACATCGATTTGCTGTAGGGTTCAGTGAAGATGGACATAGATTCATTAGATTCTCATGATCCTTCACTATTATTGACAGAATCCTCGACTTCTCCTCGTCTTTTAGGCAATAGACAGTACTAGCAATAACCACACCTAAGTGGTAAACTTCTGCCCTCACCATGCTTGGCATTTGTAGGCCACATTACCTGAAGTTAGGTACTCAGGCATGGATTTACCAATAGGCCAAGGCCTATGCCTATGCTCACGGCACCAAAGAGCGCACTTTCATTAAAACAAAAAAAAAAAAATATCGGAATCAAATTTTTTTTAGTTTGCATTAAAAAAAAAAGATTCTACTCATACTATCATCATACCGTGTTAATATTATTAGGCCAATTCTGACTCATACATCATAGACAAATTTGCTCGAAAGAAAGCAAGAAGGAAGGCTTTGTAAGTTTTTATATATTTGTATTGTTCACATTTTGTGTATTATATAGGTAGTTAAAGTTTTTATTTCTACCTAAAACTGATTGTTCACTTGGCTCAAAGATTTATTATTTCCCTTGATTTGCCTTGAATATTAATTACCTTTTCCAATTCTGTTTTGTGTTAACACAAAGAATTATCTTCAAATAAATGTTTAGTTTTCTGTTAACAAGTTAAAAAGTATTCATTTGAACATGGTGAAAAATGATATATTTATTAACTATCAAGAGATTGTATTTCAGACAACAGAATCCTTCTATCAGTGTATGATTGAGGGTGGAAGGGGGGGGGGGGGGGGGGGGGGGGGGGGGGGGGGGGCAAATTTATCCGGGCCTAGGGGCACTGTAATGGTAAATCCAGCCCTGTACGTACTGTCTTCATCGCTGTCTCTCTCAAGCAGCCACGAACATGAGTGTATGAGTGTGGAGGGAGTTTTTTTGAATGGATAGTCCATCATCCAGCTGGATCAAACGATTTGCCATTTTAGAGGTGACAGGCAATACCTTCAGCTAGTGAACTCTATTACTACTGATGTACTGCATGTACTTGAGGCTTATAAGGGAACTCAGCCCACATTTTTGTGAATTGTTCATAAATAATATTCACTCAGTATATAAACCTAAGTCAGTCGTTTGGATAGGTAGATACCTCCACAAAGTGCCTCATTCTGGCACCGTCTTCGTGCTTTACGTTCTTAAAAACAACCGGGAGCCTTGTTTCTATGCACCTTTTGGGGGGTTTCTGAGCCTTCCCTTTACCTACATTGGACCACTGTGTCGTGTCGCAAGTATTGGCAACCTCGAGGCTCTTCAAGCCACAGGCAATAGGAACAAGGCCTAGTTCAGCAGCCTGCGTCACTAATCATCCGTGAAGGTGCATGTGATTCTTCGTGCTAGCTCTTCTATTTCCGTGTCGTACACAAAGGCCTTCATGATGGGGTCCAGTTTCCTGTGCTGGTGTTGAAGAATTGAGATTTTGTCTTTTGGCACGACACATCGGATTTTGTCGTTGCGGCACCAGTTGCTCTGGTAATACTTGTTGGCCAGATCTTTGATGAAGAAGGCGTATTTCGCGTCGAGACTGCCCATCATACCGTCATCACAGGGCTCCTTACACGAGATTGCTTCCATATAACCTTCAGTCAAAACTGGAATGACGTAGTTCATCTGCAAAAACCGTAAACATAATTATATTTACATGGTTGTAAGAAGAAATTATTTTAAAAATAAAAACACTACAGGTAACGATAATGGGCTGGTAGAACGGTTTACGAGCAGTTACCTAAGGTTTTTCATCAATAGTTGAACACAGTAAGTTGTTGATTAACTCGGTTCATAAGAGAGTGATGGCCCAAAATAGCTTTGAATCGAGAAAATATCCGTTCCTCTATTTTTCTGAGGAGTTTATTTTTAGAGATTTCAAAACAAAGACAATGGAAAAAAGATGATAAAAAAAGATGATGGGTGTGATGGGTGTGCCCTACAGAAGAAACACGTCAATAAGTAGGTACCGTCAAATGCCCATAATAGGGACAAACTCCTCAATAGGGACAGAATTTGAAAAACGAGATCTTATCTGTCCCCTATGGTAGTGTGCTGTACTAAAATTCTGACTTCCGTGTGTAAACATACCTTCAAGATGTTCTCTGCGGATGTTCATTGAAGACAAAGAAGAATTCTATCTTCCGCGCGAAATCTGCGACTAATAACGCTCGTCAGCTCCCAAATAATTTTTTTTCTTCAAAACACTGAAAACTTCTTCTGGAGCTTCCATACCCACGTTTTTCAGTAACTTCTCGCACTTATTTACGGATTGCTAGGGATTGTACGGGAGAACTGCTGTTGCCAGATTTCGAATATGTTGTTTCCATGAATTACAATGTTTATTTTGGTTTAGAAGGTCATAATTAGAGGTGAAGTGGTCCGCATTAGGGACACACACTTTTTCGTCATTTTATCATCAACAATGACACTAAATCGATCTCAAAAGCCTCAGTTTCTGCTGGCACCTCATAGCGTCCCTATTTTATGTTGTTTGCATAATTTCCAGGTGCAGTACGATGCTGGCCACCCTACGTCTTCAATTCTAATTTACCACAACTGTTATTAGGTTATGAATTAAGAAAAAATATATTGTTTTAACGTTTTTTGAATGAACAATTTTTTTTAAAAAGAAATACCTTGTCCCTATTGAAGAAATGGAATATTTGAATTGGTTTTCGGTGAAAAACACGTCGTGTCAGTTTAGCGGAACCTATGAGCCTGAATCAGGACACTTTTTGACAATAAGAAAATATGACGGCAAATTTTTCTTCACAATTTTATGACGTCATTGTTTCTGGAATCCAGTGAGGAGCACGATCCAATAGTTAAAAACGCGGAAAACCAATTTCCAGTACTGGATAACCTATGAAAACCTCTAAAACCCGTCCCTATTGTGGGCCCTTGACGGTACCTAAGATCTTCTGCTCTACACAGCGCACTGGCTAATAATGGGTACCTAATGAATGGTTGATACTCAATCACATTATCTATTCTGATTGAAAAAATCCGTCTTACTTTGTGAAAGTAGTGCATAATAAAGTTTTCTGGATTGGGTTCCACTTTTCTTCGTTGCTCATCCAGTATTAGAACTCCAATTTGAGGTCTTTTCCCCTGAGCTGTCCGGAGAGTTTTTGTGATTTTCTTGGCTACTTCAGCTCCATCTTCCGTGAAAGTTAGGAAAACATTTACTTTCGGCGTGATCTGTAAATGACGCAAATTGTGAGATTTCTGTAAGATACGTACCTTCCCATAAGTTGACAATAGAAAAGGGACACTAATCAATTGTAGGTCACCTAAAAGCTGAAAGCTAGGTATTATGTAGGCAGGTAGGTACAGGGTGTCGCACGTGGATCGGGTGGATTTTAAATAGCCGCCAAATCGTCAATTTTGAAGATATAGAGTTGAAATAAATTTTAAAATGTTCAGTCACAATGGGAATCTATTGAAGAAAACAAATTATGTTAATTATGAAATTAGTGATGAGTGACGAGACTCATTTTCACCTTGACGTTAACAAGCAGAATTGCCTGTACTTGGCCAACTGGAGCCTGGAATGGCCTCCCCACTCACCGGACATGACTTTGTGAGATTTATTTTTATGGCTTTATTTTAAATCGAGAGTTTACATAAATAAATCCCGCACCCTTCAGGAGTTGAAGGCTTCGATTGAGACGGAAATTCGATCCATTCCAACCGATATGAGCGGGCCAAACGTGAAGGACCGACTCCAAGAACGCATCGCCCAGGAAAGAAGACATCTAATGTACCTAGATAATCTTTCATAATAAATATAATTTTTTTCCTTCAATAAATTTCCATTGTGACTGAACATTTTAAAATTTATTTCAACCCGATATCTTCGAAATTGACGATTTGGCGGCTATTTTAAATCCTCCCGGCTTATCTGCGCCACCCTGTACCGATCTTTAATGAGTCCTAGAAACTCAAAATATGCAAGAAAATATGTTGTAAAAACATGAATAGTGAATGAAGCTTCAGCGATTGTTGCTTTGAATATCTAAAATGACCGGTTCGTCTAAAACCGTTAAATTCTAAAAGCACTGGTAGTTTTCATAGTGCGAAGGTTTGATATTTATCGTTATTTCTCTACCTCTTGTTGAACTGTTCAAATTTAAACATCCACTTGAAGATTATTGAAATGTTGCCCAAAAATTAAAAATAACCCTGAAATACTCGTACAATGATCCGCATAAAGGGCCTGGGAAAAATTACATCATTCTGGAGAGGAAATATGTATAAAAATCATTATTGAAGCAAAAAACAGGAAAAGTTCTGGGAAATACCGATAAATATGATAATATCTGACATTCTTGTAAACAATAGGATAAGAAATGTTTTTAATGGGAAAAATCGTTGTATGGAATTTCAAATTCTCCGCCTCAAAATCAGATCGTAACCTACCTGAAAACCAGATTTTGTTCCCTTGAAAAGATAAAAAATGAAAACCTACAGCAGAAATCCGTATAATTTGATCATTAGTTCCAGTCATGTAGGGTGTAGGTTTATGACTGGATATTAAGCGAATTTCCATAAAAACGACTTTGTTGGCAAATAAATTAGGTACATTTTAGGGTAGGTGATTTGATGAGCGATTAT
Source organism: Lygus lineolaris (assembly GCA_030264115.1). Classification (NCBI taxonomy): domain Eukaryota; kingdom Metazoa; phylum Arthropoda; class Insecta; order Hemiptera; family Miridae; genus Lygus; species Lygus lineolaris. The sequence goes on from JAEMON010000012.1 coordinate 13,388,652, forward strand.
TTGGAAATTTTTCGCGATTTCCTTGTACCGTAAGATGGTAAATTCCCCCAAAACTTGAAACATTTTTTTTATTTTTTGAGAAATTCGAAAATTTTCATGATTATTAAAAGAAGAAAAAAATAGGTGCTCACTCTTGGTGGTCCTGCAGGTACATTTCTCACAACAGCCGCGCCTTGTACTCTACTTTCTTCCCTATGACGAGGAATCGCCCATTCGACTACCTTAACTTCTCCTTCTTCACCCCTCTCCTTCTTCTCCTCGATCTGTTTAATCGTGAAGAAGAGTTGAGAGTTGAGCTCTTTCTTCAATTCTTCATACTTTGGCGGGTAGATCAGCCTCCGGGAAGGCTCCATGCTCTCTTCGGTTTCGGTCTCCTCAAGTTTAGATGCTAGACCTGACAAATTTAGTCAAATTTAGTTTTGTCCCATACAAATTTATTTTTTTCCAAGTCAAATTTGATTTTTTCCTTATATATTTTAGTTTTTCCCAATCAAATCTAGTTTTTTCCCAAACAGATTGAAGGTAGATCCTATCATAAGGGCTGTTCAACTCCTTGAACTTGGTTGAAAAAAAGTCCCATTCATGTAGCATGAATTGATGAGCGAATTTTCGAAGAATGATTTTAACCGATTTAGTGGGTGATTCTTATAGGAAATTTCACGCTGATTCCGAATATACCATGTGTTCCTATGTTAAAGATGGTAATTCTCACCAAAAACCTCAAAAACGCGTTTTTTTGCGATTTTTGACT
>JAEMON010000012.1:13402010-13416557 GCA_030264115.1 Lygus lineolaris
ACATAGGTACGTATATTAAACAGTAAAAACACGGTTTTTGAGATTTGTTTTTCCCGTGTCATTCAAGGCCTTGGGAAAACTACCTCAGTGGTCTGGTGGGTATCTACCTATAAAAAAGTCGTCTGCCAAGCTGGGTGGGCAGTAGGCATGAATATAATTCTATATTCGTATGAATGTATGAATATAAATATAGAATCAGGTAGAGTCAAATTGATAGACTAGTTCCGGAGCTATACCTGACAAAAGATTTTAATTTTAATTGCTCCTACTGATAAAATTGTGACGATATTGATAGGAAATCGTTTTCGAGCCAGCCCCTCTACTTCAGCGAAATTGGTACTTTGGAGCAGAGAAACTGTAGTATCAAGAAATTTACGTTTGCTTATGCACACACGCTACTTGTGGTTCGATGGCGATGAAATTATTGAGGACGAATCTAGGGGCTAATCCGCACAATCCATGAAAACTGCATTCGTAAAGTTTTGCCAGGGACGAGAAATTGGCCGCAGATAGACTCTGAACCAAAATTGTTCAGAAAGCTTTGAACCGCAAAAAGCAAGTGGGAATTTTGATTTTGGAGGTCAACTTTTTTTTTTTACTTCTTGAACGAATAGGTACCTAGGTGATTTACTAACTGCCATGGATAGGTTACTTAAGATAAAGACGGGTGCAAAAGGTAGGACAAGGTTGGGACGGTTAATGATGAACAGCTTCTAAGGTTCGAACTACCTCGTAACATCTTATGGTGCAAAATCCAAAATGTAAGTACTTACTTATACAGTAATTGGGAAAAATTGCATTTTGAGAATAGGAAAATGCCGAGTAACCTGTAAGATTCCAAACTTTCCACTATTGGAAAAAAAATTCCACATTACGCCCACTCCTGATTACTAGCTTTCCATATTGGGTAAAAAAAGGTTATTGCAGAAAATCGATTTTCTCTTATTAAAATCTTAATTCCAAGCCATTTTTTTATGATCCTCTCCAGAAAGAAAATTTCCTGAAATCACTGGTGACCAAAAAGCTCCCTACTATCGTAGAAAGAAAAATACGAATGAAAATGGTTGGGATTTTTGAAATAGCACTTTTCGACTATTTGTACGTCTACCTTAGCAATCGGTTCAATCGTCCGAAAATCGGAGCGGTGGTGCCTTTAACCCTTATAGGTTAGGTTGTGCAATGATTCGAGGAGGAGCTGGTAGCAATATTTTTCCGAACAGCTTGAGGCGCTTATTAGAAGCACGAAAATTTGAACGTATTCTGAAAATTGGCTTTTGGGAAACTATAGCATATCTTTTGATGTTTACAGTAGTGATTCCAGAAGTTAATTCAGAATTACAGTAGAATATTTACCTCCCTGTATTAGACAACGACGATGTGATTATACTCAAATTATAAATCGTAACAATCCCTGAACTAAAGTTCAACACAGCGCTTAAATTTTGTTTCGCATATTCATTGGATTTTCAAGTAAATTTTTCAAATAAATGACTACATTGCCTCTACAATACAACAATATGGGCTAAAAGATGTACCTACTGAGTGACTGAGAGCCAAATTTATATACTTAGTTCATTGGAAAGGGTTTCTGGTTTCGCGGGGTTCTGGGTTCATGAATCGCTTTCTTACAATTTTTCACTCCTTCTGAAATAGTTCGGAAGTATTCCCCGGATTTTATCTTTCCGGGAGTTTCAGAGCTCAAGGAAGCAATAATACACTGACGAAAAATAAAAGCGAATAAATGAAAACAGGATAGGTATATAAGACTGACGCGATGAATGAGCCAAGAAAACGGTCCATCAAAGTTCCAGCAAATTTTCGCGGAAATCAACGTTTGGAGGATTTTACTCGTGATTTTACTCCTTGTGGAAGGAGGGGGAAAATTGGTAGGATGAGTTGTGGTGTGATGTGTAATAAATTCAGAGCTTTCCAACGAGTGGTGAACGATTTTCATGCGATGGAAAATGATTAAGTTATATTTCCCTAGCAACGATTGGTTGTACGTGAAAATCATCAGAAAACTTTGGGTCGCATTTTCGTGACATGTTTCGTAACGTTTTTGTGACATTTTTTTCGTAACGTTTTGAAAACTAAGTTGTATTTTAACTTAACTTTATTGTTTTTTTCAATTTAATTTTGTGACACCCACAATAACGTTTGTCACGTGAACTTGTTAGACTACATGGACGAGGCATGTGGGGGGAAAGCGACCTATATATGTATCTATAGTATTGCCCGATCTAATTCAACCTTTTTAAAAATGAATTAACCTTTTTTTTTCAATTCAATTAAACCTTTTTCCAATTAAATTCACTTTTCCCCCAAATGAATTCAACTTGTTTCCAATTTAATTAGACCTTTTTCTTATTGAATTCAACTTTTTTCCAAATGAATTAAACCTTTAGATTTTAGTCTGAAAAAGTAGTACCTGGGTATGTAACCTCCCAAACTTCGTAGAAAGAGATTACAAAATAATTTTAATAAAGCTAACAAACTTAGTGGAACATTTTTACAAATGACAAATTACAAAATATTAGTAATTGTGGAAAGGTTTTTACAAATTTCGCAAAATATCACGTAGCATACTTTGTAGGATAAAACAAGCAACATTTTGGAAAACACAGGAAAAAACATTTTGGAGGAAATTTCCCACTCCTTACCCTCGCCACATCCACTTTTCTAATGAGATTTCGGTACTACTCTATTTTTCAGACTAAAATCTAAAGGTTTAATTTAATTGGGAAAAAATTGAATTTAATTGGAAAAAAATTGAATTTAATTGGAAAAAGGTTTAATTAAATTGGAATAGATTTGAATTCATTTGGAAAAAAGGTGAATTTAATTGTAAAAATGTTTAATTCAATTGAAAAAAAAGGGAATTCATTTGGAAAAAGGTTGAATTAGATTGGAAAATACTATATAAATACCTGCCTCTCTTTGTTGCCCAATCGCAACCTCAGAAATCAGTGTTTTTCTCAATAAAAAAATATGGCCTTTCACTTACTTAAGGAACCTGCTTGACTCTCTAATCCTTCTCAAAGGCTCTTCTGGGATGACATCGCTCGAAAATTTAATTGGTTAGCTCTACTAAATTTAATTGAAGAAGAGAGCGTACTATGGAGGGTTGTCAGGTGGATTAGGTAGTGAATGGACTATTATTTGGTAGCCTCAGTCCGCAATAATTTCCAACTTGGTAACGTCCCCAGCCCCGTGGGGCCTCTACATGAACCTACCTAATGGGTGCTTGGAAAACTTCAAACATAGAACTTGACTTAAGATTAACCAATATGAATGTATGTTCGTGCATTACCTACGTTCGAAAGCAACAGTGGTAGAATTATGAATCTGTTGTACCTAGATACCTATAGATCTTGGAAGAAATCATATTCGAATTTCAGTTTTCCACATTTTTGTCAACGATTTGTTTTGGATTTGGCTTTGAACAATATATGTAGGTATATCGTAGGTTTGGATTAAATTTTAAATTTAATTATTCCGTGACCATTCTCTCATCATTTTTTTTCTGAGAGATAACGACTCAAAAGAGACAATAAAATTCGTAAGGGAAAAATAGTGTACCTACCTGTTTTTAGAAAATTTATTGAAATATTTATTATTGTAATATGGCGGGAAAGAGACGTTGAAAAGGGTGTTGCCTGTCATTGGCCAATTCCGTCCAAGATGCCAACCGAACAAAACGAAACACAAAGCCCATCACTGTTTGGGCTCCTGATTAGTGAAAATAGAATTTACATAATTAATAAATTGATTGAATTAATTAATCATTTAAAAAAGTTCAAAGTTTCAAAGTTTAAATCATTCCTATTTTCACTACTCTCAATGCGAACTCAGGGCATTCTCTTTGGGTTCAGTTCTTTTAGTGTGACGTAGGAAAGGGTTTCTTAAGAATTCCGCCTGCTATTGAAACAGCTGAGATTTTATTTCCAAGTTATCTCCATACCCGAACGATAAACTATTTTTTTCTTTGTATTGGCAGTGTTATTTTATTCCAAATAACAATACAAAGGCAGAAAAAATGTGATTTTTTCATACACGATCATTCCCCATTCCCCATTGTCAAGTTGGTAGTGAACAATTACTTGCGGTAATGGAGTTTCCTGCTGCTGGTGCGTAAGGTGATTTGGATAAAAATCTGTTGCAGCGTTTTACCGCAATTTTAAGGATTTGGTGTCACACACATCGCCCTATTCCTACTGAATTCGTATATTCGCGCAATTTCCTGACATATTTCCAAGTTTCTCGTTCAGTGACTTCCCTGGACATTCTATACATCGAACTAGGCCAACCTTCGTGGGATTGGAAGCTGACAAGTTGGGAACCGTTAACTAATAATATCAAATTACAAGAGACGGTGTGAAGGTTGTTTGCTGTCTTCAGGGGTCCGTTTTCAAAGCTTTTTCTTCTGTGTACCCGATCGAGCTTTCCCCTGAGTTCATTAATAGTTAACTTTGCCTACTTGTTTCTCCGCGCTTATATTTATTCTTTACTTGCTGCAACCGTGCTTATTTTACTAATAACCAAGTTTTCTTTCAAAAGCACCTAGGTACTAGGGATGCAAAATCGGTCGACAACAATCGATTTTGAAAATCATCTCTCAATCGATAGCTTAAAATCCATTGCACCAATTAGTTGGGTGATAAAAATAGATTTTTCAAGAAACTTATTATTTTTTTTATTTTTAATAAAACAAATGTGTGAATGTTTTGGTGGTTTGGTATTTTGCCTATCAACATTCGGTAGGTTTTTATTTATTTAAAATTCAATTTTTTTCAAACAAAAATGATGGAACTTCCAACGGGTGTATGAAAAATAAAATTAAAACGGCTGGGTCATTCAAGAATTTAAAAACTTGCTTGGTTCGGAATATTTCGGTGTGTGTGTGTCATTCCAGACGATACCTGCCCAAAAAATAGAGAAAAAAAATCAAAAAAAAAAATTTAAAATGTCAATAATATCAAAAGAAAGGTTGATTTCGTTGGCCAGAATTTTCGGAGTACTCCAAGGGGTCAAATTTTGAAAATTTAGAGTAAAAAATCTGTAAAAAACGTGTTTTTTTTTAGGTTTTTGGTGTGAATTACGATCCTAAACATAGGAACATAATAAGGTATATTCGGAATCAGCGTGAAATTCCAATAAGAATCACATGGTGGGTCGGTCAAAATTATTCTTTGAAAATTCGCTCATCAACTCATGCTGCATGAATGGAACTTTTTTGCAATCGATTTTTGAAGTTAAAAAAATCTATTTTTTGATTCAATCGAAAATCGATTTGCATCCCTACTAGGTACAAACCTAGTATTTCATTATTCACCAGCCATATTCTCACTTATCGTGTACCAAGCGTTTTATCTAAAAACGCTAGTCGGGTGGTTCACCATTTCCGTAACAAATCTTTTTATAATCGAGAAGGGAAAAAAAGTCTGCCAAGTTGGTTGGTCAGTATTCAGTAAAATCATATTCCTCTTGGACACATTATGTTGATCTTCACGATCGCGTTGATTTTTTCCTAAACTGGAAATTTGTGTTTTTTTTTTGTGCCTACTGATTCGATCGAGACGGAAATCATCGATTCATAGGTTATAAACTGTAAAACCTCTGAAAATGTCTTCAAAATCGGACGAATATTTAGTATAGGTACCTTTCTATTTTAGTTTCGCCCGGAACAAGGAATTTATTGACTGACTTTTAATTTTGGCGAACCAATACATTTTTTAACCCCTTAAAGGCATACCTATGAATAATTCATTGGTCTGGCTTTCCTACCTTATAAACAGCGAAGAAAGAAAGTTTATTGGAGGATGAGAGGATGAGTTTATTGTTAAAAGTTGGGTCATAAAGGCGAGAAAGGGTTGGCGTGACTGACGTGTTTTAATTTTTCGTATCAAGAGGATGATTATCTGTTGAGCACGTCAATATTCTTAGAAGCCGACTTCATTCCCAGACTTTTATTGAGTCAGCTGGACGTCTCGTTTCTTCGAAGAATTCCAAAATTCAAATAAAATACCTATATCCTTCTATGACTGATGCTGAAGCGTGTTATTATTATTAATAACGAGTTTCGATCAGCTTGAGTCCTGCGAGAAAGAAGCTGCCTTTAAATCTGATATCCCAGGATGTCGTTTGATCAAGACTCAACTGATTACAGCATGATGAAGGCGCCATCCAAGTCAGGATTAGAAAAAATCGACAACATGGTTATTTTGTATCTTTCCAAATTATTGATCTCAGTGAGAGCTTTCCAAAAAGGTGCCACATGAGGGGTATCCTATGAGCGGAAATGAGTCTTGAAATTAATAATGATGACGTCACCGACGGCCCCAAATAATTCTGACGTCACGCGCCTCTTTCCAGCTGTTTTCCGGCTTAACCAAACGGACTGTTCAGTTAAAAATTGGCAAATAGGGGTTTTTGAGAGCGCTGAATCCGAATTTGAGGTCGAACGATATAACGACTCTATCTACACTCTATGTTAAATGCGTGGAATTAGATTAACTTGTTCATACTTGTAATGTGGCCCACTGGGATTCACTGCGGGAGATAAGATATTTCACCGAGATTTTAGATATGTAGAATGTTGTACCCAGAATGGGTCACAATACCTATTGCCTACTGAGTGTACTCTCATTCCTATACCTATTTAGCCTATGGCGAGGGAGGAAGGAATCGTTAAGTAACACACAGAAATAGACGAATTATCAGAATTATTTGACATATATTATCCTATGAATAGGAGGCTCTGAATTCTAAAGGGGGAATGAAGATTATGAAGGAAATTCCTATCTTCAGCATTTTTGAACCACAAGGGTAAGGGAAAGATAATATATTTTGAATAGAATCGAGAGGAACTTACGTGTTTGGCTGGCAGGCAAGGACTAAAACGAGTGTGGGGGTTCAAGGGTTGGTCCTTCAAGTGACAGCTCCCCAGAGCTGTTCTTTGAAGGAACAACCCTGACTCCGTCACATACTTGCCACTTTTCTTCTTCATTTCGTGATGTTTGGAAAAGGCGGTCAAACTTTTGTGTGCTGCTTCAATGCGGTGCACAACAGGTGAACTATGATATTTTTCATTCGATTAACTTAAATATTGGCGCTAAAATGGCATCGCGATTCAGATTCTAAATGCAACAGTTAAGTTTGCAGGATTTCTTCCCGAAAATAGTCACATCCTGTAAGGGAAAAAAGTTCCACTCATGCAGCATGAGTTGATGAGCGAATTTTCAAAGAATCATTTTTACTGATTTGGTGGGTGATTCCTATAGGAAATTTCACGCTGATTCCGAATATACTGTATGTTCCTATGTTTTTTTTAAACACCTATTTTTGACTCTAAATTTTAAAAATTTGACCCCTTGGAGTATTCCAAAAATGTTGGCCAACAAATCACCCTTTCTCTTGATATTATTGACATTTTTTTGGAATCTCTATTCCAGGGTCAGATATCGTCTGGAGTGGCACCTGGGGGCCTGTGACTTATTACCTAAATAAATGTAATACATACATTCGCTCCCCAGATCCATTTTCATAATAGCATTTCATTGTTTTCAATTTTTACTGTCCCTATTTACAACCATCAAAAACATCAAACCCGTCTTTATTGACCCCGGTTTAATATTGACGGTAGTTGAATATTAGGCCTTATAGTACATACTCAGTTTTGTCAAACTCACTTTCGCACAGGAATAAAATACACAACGGACTCCACTATATTTAATGAATATTAGACTAATTTGGCTCAAAATAGTCATATTATAGGTAGGTACATATACTTAGTAGAGGTAGGTATCGTTTAAATACTCAGTCGTTCCGACTCAAAAAAAATCTTCTGTCGGTCCGAGGAAATCTGAAACAGTGGACTTATTTATCCCCATCTGCAATGTCGTTCCGTCATCAATTTTTTAGAACACCCCGTTTTTCATTTCACCAAACAATTACCTCTGTTCTATTGACACCTAGTTAGCCGTATAAACTACCCTTCGCATTAGTCAAACGAGACGAATATTGCTCGCTTGTTGACAAAATACACTGCGAGCTTTCCTCCGCCTATAATGCGGGCTTTCGGGCAAGTCGATGACTTCGGTGGCAAATGGGAATCGATAACTGAAAATGAGCGGGCTTTGGGACTCTGATTGTAAGTGAGGGCGTACAATGGTAAGCCGACACGCTCGGGGGGTGAGTGATTATTGTTACCTGCTGAGCTATTCAGTTTGAACGCGCTTCCATTGAATGGAAATTTCGAAAGAAGAAATGAAAAGGCCGTTTTCACGGTGGATTTTATACCATGGAGGATTCTCAATCGGAAGGGCCTACGAACGGGAACGGCGGTTTCATGCGAGTATCAATCATATTCGGCGAAGCATGTCCGAGACTACAGAACAAACCAAACCAGGTAAATCTCGGGATGGCAATCTAGGGGTTATAGTTTGTAATAATAAAACAAAAAACTTCAGTTTTAGCGAATTTTCAAAATTTTAGTACTTAATGCAAATTTTGAAAATTTTCTTCATGAAAATCCGTTTTGGATAATTCTAAAAAGATTCCTAAAATTTAACACTTTTTCATAAATGTTTATTTTTTGTGTCATTCCAGACAATATCTGACTCTGCAATCGAGATTAAAAAAAAAAAAAAAAAAAAAAAAAATCAAAATGTCAATAATATCAAAAGAAAGGATGAGTTCGTTGGCCAGAATTTTTGGAGTACTCCAAGGGTTCAAATTTTGAACATTTTGAGTAAAAAATCGCTAAAAACCGTGTTTTTGAGGCTTTTGTGTAAATTACCATCTTAGACATAGGAACATAATATGGTATGTTCGGAATCAGCGTGAAATTTCTTACAAGAATCAACCACCAAACTGGTTAAAATGATTCTTTGAAAATTCGCTCATCAGCTCATGCTGCATGAATGGGGCTTTTTTCTTTTTAATGCATTTAACGTGCCAAGGAAAATAAGTATTGATTGAAAATGAAGAAAGAATCCAAAAAAGTTCATTCAAAAGAGTTATGTTTGCGGTTCATATTGCGAACAATACCAACCACTCTAGTCCACCCTCATCCCTTCAGTAGATCTGCTTACAAAAAGTCCGTTTTTTCATACCTCATTGCTGGTACTCCCTCGGAATGCGATGCGATGACATCCAGCATTTATACTTTTTAACATTATTATTATTACTTTTTGTTCAAAATCGTTAAGTTATTATTTCCCTTTAATAGTGGGTAAGTGGAATACCTAGCAATATATATAGATGTAATGAAATGTGAAAAACTAGTGATAAACTGTAACTATATAAAATGTTATTAGATAAACTAAATAAAATGTATTTGCACATGCAACTCCCCCCCTCGGCACAGATCCTTGATCTATGAGGGGGGTAGTTTTCATGACCCGTCATGTTTTGTAAATCTAATGTAATGTAAATATGTATGGAAATAAAATTATCATTCATTCATTAATTCATTCGTCAATGTGGTAAGAAACTATGAATCCTCACTTGTAGTCGGTGTGGAATTAATTTTTTTCATCATCGTCAAATAGTTCAAAAAAATAACAATAAAAATTTGGTGCAATTGGGTTTTTAAATTTTTGTCCACTTCTTGTCAGCTAATGGGGCGTCCCCCTGTCATCTATTGGAGCATTCGTTCTCGAAGGGTGTCAACTAATGGTACAAAAAAGCTGGATCGAAAATTATTTAAAAAACCAATGAAATTCACTGACTTTTAAAAATTTAATGAGCTAGTTAGCAAGCTGAATAGTTGTTTCACCAGAAAAAGTAAAGATTGCATCATTAGGACCAATTATAAACTGGTCAGCCTTGAAATTCGAAAAATTTTCCTTAACATGTCAGCCACTGGTACATTAATCCTATCCATTTTACCCAAAAGTACGTTGAGGAGATTGTATTTAATAATATTGTGTTTAATTATATCGTGGGTAGTTACTGTGAAGGAAAATGAATTGGAATGCAGAGATCTCTGAAGACAAAAAGATTGTACAGCTCTTCAAAATAAAAATGTTAATATTATGATTCAATAGGAGGTTTATAATATTAGGTTATCCACCAATTTAGAGCAAAATAGGTACCATGTAAAGTTGATGTTTGGAGGATTTACTCGTTTACACGCTACTATTGATCCAATTAGGTACAATTAAATTCATAGTGGACCATCCAGGGCCTAACCAGCGGACAATACCTGAGATGTCATCAAAATCGGAAAATTTAGGAGTTTGGCGTGGTGTGGCAAGGATTCGTAAACATAATAGACAGACAGATATTACCACACAGACACGAAACAAAAATGGTCGACATTCTAAAAGTAAAGTCTAGAGTAAAAATATAAGTAATCGACGTACGGAAGTACCTAAAATTGTTATGCTGAGCAGGAGGTGATTTTTGGGACTTTGGCGCCATAATAATAGGTACCTACCTAATATAAAAAATATCAATTTTCACTAGCATAAATAAACAACTATGTTACGTTACGTTTCCAACCTTTCTGAATAAATAACTTATGGACCTACAAACTTCATCAGTTTTTGAAGAAATTCTCAAGAATTGGTAACATTTATGTAATTAGCATTTTTCAGGGATTGGCAACATTCATTTAATAATTAGAAAGAGAAATCCTTGAGATTGAAATAAAAATTAGGGAATTTGTTTTCAAAAATCTTGTTTGTTTTGGAAAACAAGATTGTACAAGGTACACTTGTCACGAAATCGTAGGGATCGGCAATATGAATCTTACGCCGGATGGGTCAGTCGGTAAAAATAAACCGGGTGTTCCCGTATCGGCTGACTAGGGATAACATGCGCTCCAGACAGTGGTCGATTCGCCGGCCAAAAGGGTACGCACGAGTCCATTGAAATATGAAGCGACGTTCAATACTTTATTAAGTTCAATTATTTTGACATTCAAATACGTTCCAAAAGAGAATTCAAATAAAATAAAAACATTAGAACGTAACAAAAAAGTTTTTTCACATCTCATTTGAATTTCTTTGATCCACTTAGGCATTTCGATCAGCTAGTATAGGGTATAAGTTGTAAGTATATAGGTGTTCGTTTTCAGGAGATACATACTTTTTGAATACTCTCGATGTATTTAATGTAGTAGGTACATACCTACCTACCTTGTTATGAATATTGTTGTAATAATAATTTAAAAAACGTCTTAAGAACGCATCGCAGTTGCCTTCTTTGGCCGTTCACACTTATAAGTCGAAACGAAAAAGCCTTCTAACAGCACATGTTTCCATTAACAGTCTGTTGTTCCCACTGATGAGATGAGACAACTAGGTACAATCTTATCTGTAGGAGACGCAGGGTTCAAAGGGTTGTAATACAATGGTACAATGATGACACAGAGAGCGTGGTCTAGATAAGACGTGTTTTATAAGGGTTATATTTATATCAGTAAGTGACTAAATCAGCGTGTGTATTTGATAAACCCAGTTCAAAGTAAGAACGGTGAGGAAGGTCGGATCGTTGAAATTTCTACTATAAGAATTTGTTATTCTTATTTTATTATATTCTGTATTTATTACGAAAGTATTATTACCTCTCACATACAGTCTGGTACTGAGAAGATTTTATTCATAATATAGTACCTATTTTAACTTTTAGTTAAACCTTTTTCACATTGATTTAAACTTTTTTACTTTAAATTAAACCTTTTTTTAACTTCAATTAAACCTTTTTAGCTTCCATTTAAACCTTTTGCTTCCTCACTACCGAAGGTAGGAAGCTATGTATTCGTGCAAGAAATAAAAAAAATTTTTGTCCTCCAAAATCAAAATTTCCATTTGCTTTTTACGTTTCAGAGCTTTCTGAACAATTTTGGTTCCGTGTCTGTCTGCCTGTCCGTCTGTCTGTAGTCAATTCCTTGTCCCAGGCAAAACTATATGAAGATGTGGTCCGAATTTGATGAAATTTTCAAGGATTGTGCGGGTTAGTCCCGTGACGGTCCCCTATGAATTGCATCGCCTTCGGACCACTAGTATCCCTGGTATCCCTGTTCCAATTGACCTATTTCGCTCAAATTTGCAGGGTAGTTTTGGACTGACTCCAAGACAATACCCTATGAATTTCGTCACGATTGGATCAGAAATAGCTACTGCGCAAGCGCAAACTTGAAATTTGTTGTCATAGGCGTATCTCTAGAACTACTCGACCAATTCCGGTGAAATTTTCAGGGATTACGCGAGTTAGACCCTAGAAGGTCCCCTATGAATTTCATCGCCATCGGAAAACTAGTAGCATGTGCGCATGCGCTAACGTAAATATCCTGAAACTACGATTTCTCAGTTCCTTAATGGACGGATTTCGCTCAATTTCAGAGGGTAGTTGAGGGCTGACTCCAAGACAATTACCTATGAATTTCGCCACAATTGGACAAGTAATGGCTATTGCGCATGCGCAAATTTGGAATTTATTGAAATTTATTTATAGGCATGCTCCTAACTCCAAAACTATTCTACCAATTTCGTTGAAATATTCACTAGGTAATTGGTTTTATACGTCCATGGTATAAAAGTGAGGAAGCTATACTGCCCACCCAACTTGGCAGACGTTTTTACTTTGAATTAAACCTTTTAAGCTTTCATTTAAACCTTTTTTACTTTCATTTAAACATTTTTTACTTTGAATTAAAATTGGTCCATTACATTTGTTGGTCTCAATGTAGAGGTTGGCCATTGACTGCACTGGGAAATAACAAGTGTACATGAGTCTGTCACATAATTTTGACAATCACGGGGGGTAACGGAAGTATCACTTGCTGCATTAATTGAGGGTCAGATTTCGTGGCTCACACGCTGTTAGGGATTTCATGGCTTCTTCTACAATGATGATGAAGTTCCTACCACCTTTGCTGAACCCTGTGGAAAAGGCGATTTCCATGATAAAGTATACTGCAAGAGACATCCTGAGTCGCCGAGAATTGCACCGTCTTCCCGAAGTTATTGCAGCAAGTGTTGCTTCTGTTGTCCCCCCCCCCCCCCCCCCCCCCCCCCCCCCCCCCCCCCCCCCACATCCCCCATGATTGTCAAAATTATGTGACACTCATAAATGTACTTGTTATTACTCAGTGCAGTAGAATGGGAATGGAAAATTTTAATTCAAAGTAAAAAATGTTTAATTGAATGTAAAAAAGGTTTAAATGAAAGCTAAAAAGGTTTAATTTAAAGTGAAAAAGGTTTAAATCAATGCGAAGAAGGTTTAACTAAAAGGTAATATACTATATTATTCATGCCTTCCAAAACCCATCGTTTAACTTCCGTTGAACGGCTTTCGGATGTAAAATAAGTAAATATCGTATTTTCCAGTCACGAAGGAGCAAGATGGGGGGCAACTTACCAACAACCATCTTGAATATTTTCTTGTCTATTTTTCTGTCGGGCCCAGAAAACCAATTACGCTGAGCTTCTGAGCTTCCCATGATACGAAAACATTTGTTTTCAAACTATCCTCATTTCCTTTCTTGCAATTGTGGAGTATAGAAAACCTAAGTCCAATGTGATTCCTCCCGTCCCATTTCATCGTTATATGTAAGCTTCGGCCGTATCAAAGGAAGCGAATTCCAAAGTCCGTTATTGCTTCAGTTCCAGAGCATCGATTGAGCAGCATCTGGAAGATCCATACAGAGGCATAATGTATGAGAATGGGATGAATATCTCGTATTCCATTGCAATCTCCTCTTTATCCTTCTGTATTTGACATAAATATAGCAAGTATACGGAGTAGAATTAGAGCCTTTGGACTTGAATATTGCTATCTAGTACCTAGCGAAAGCTTCGTTATCGCTTCATCAGGAGGTGATAACAATGTGTTCGCCAAAATCAAAATCTCCATTCGCATGTCATGTTTTTACGAACTTTCCGAACAAATTTGGTTCCATGTCTGTTTTTGCCCATGAATCCTGCAATTCGCATAAATTCTTTGTCTATCTCTGTAAGATGTGACATCAAAAGACTAACATCGGTAGGATCTCTAATACAGGTTTTCTCCATCGATATTATCTGCCTCAACATCGATGTTGGAATAAATTGCACAAAACCCACCCCTCATCTTCAAATCTAGATGAATACCATCAATATTTCACTGATGAAGTTTGTTAGAAGCGACAGTAATGTTTTTGAATGTAATAGGAGATGCAAGAAAAAATATTTTTATAGCTCACCAATTCTTAAAACAATTCCGACTCAAATTAGTTTGGATTGGAGCGAATCATCGATGTTCGATAAATCAGCTACCTCGAACTAACTCAAAATCGATGGTAAAAACCATCGAACATCGAAGTCAAAACATCGATGCTTCGATAACATCGAACGCCGATTTTCCTTTCTTATCTCTCTCTCTGTTTTCCCTCGAACCCTAGCCAGTAAGGATGCAAAATCAGTCGAAAACAATCTACTTTGAAAATCATTTCTCAATCGAAAGCTTAAAATCAACTGCACTAATTAACCGGGTGAAAAAAATCGATTTTTAGAAAGAACTGATTAAATTTTTTTTAATAAAAAAAAAAAAAAAAAAAAA
>JAEMON010000012.1:13426931-13442365 GCA_030264115.1 Lygus lineolaris
ACCAACTCATGCTGCATGAATGGAACTTTTTCTTCAAAAAATGCCATTTTTTCCCTTTAGCTTCCGACTCTACCAAGGTAGCGGAAGCATTGTTTTTTCTCTCATGGAATAATGCGAATTTCTTGCTTATGTATTGTGTAATTTTATTCCTAATAAAAAGTTTTGATTTGCTGTGAAAAACTGTCACTTTGGTTTGGATGATTCCCTCCTTCTTTAGAACATTTTTAGTTTGGAAAATTCTCAAATTGGTTTGGAAAGTTTTCAAATTGGTTTGGAAAATTCTCAAATTGGTTTGGGAAATTCTCCTTTTTATAGAAAATTCTCAAATTGGTTTGGAATATTTTCAAATTGGTTTGAAAAATTCTCAATTTGGTCTCAAAAATTCTCAATTCGACTTGGAAATGCTATATGCACAGGCCAACCAGCAGGTCATCCTCCACCAAAATCGCAACCCGCGTGTTAGCATATTCGGAGCATTTATTGAATTTACCTTGAAAAGCGTTAATGATGTTGGATCAAACTTGTTGGGCGTCTCTCTCTTTCAAGTTTTTAATAAGGGGTTTTCTGTGGAGTAGATGAAGCGTCAGATGAGCATCAGAGGTATAAGGGAAGAGAGGGGCTTGTTCGACCTTTTAGAAACCAAACTGAAGGGATTTCTCCCTTGGTATGCCACGACCTTTTAGATCATCATCCCCTATCCCCTCCACCGGAGAATAAAGGTATCCAAATAGAGGTAGTAATATAGGTTTTCAACCAACCGCTCCCTTTGCCGGGATTTTCTTTGGAATGCGGATAATGGAGCTCTATAACTATCTCATCTCGTCTACTATTATCTAAATAATAACAACATCAAATTCCGGGACCCAGGTCAGTTTCCCTATTCAATAATAGGAGAAAATCTTGATGCAGAGACTCAAAATTTCATGTAGTGTGCACTGTAAGGCCAGTATCTCCACGATAGATATATAAATATAGTATAATGCTTTTGTAGTAGACCTTACTATTCAATAATTTGTATTCCAGTTAAACTCTAATCAATAAATCAAAACTGATCATTTGATTAATCACGTATCTCATGGGAGCGTTCGTGTGCCTCAGTATTACAATACATTAATAACAAACTGATGATTGAGGCAAGATAACAAATAAATTTTTATTTACAATTAGTCAAATTATCACCTATACATCAAGGTCGACGCATATTGCTAACGGATTTAGCATAATTCTGAATTATCCATGTTGCTTCCCCACTATGCCCATCACAGTTCCTGAGGAATCATACTGGTTAGTCCGAAGACTGTAATATCTAGACTTTGCGCATGCGCAAACGTGAATTTTCCCAAGTACATCACACAACATACATAATGGCTTTAGCTGAAATGTTAAGGGTAGTTGAGGGTTGCTCAAGAACTTCATCGCGACCGTATCAGTGGGAGCCACTGTGCATGCAAAAACGTGTTGATGTTTTTATCTGTTTGGAAAAATGTAATCATTATTAGTGAACTTGAATGTTTATTGGTCGGTTGCAATCGCCCCAAAAATTTTTCTGGTATGAAATCTCAGCTGTTTGAATAACAGGCGAAATTTGGAAGGCTCTTGAGGAACCCTTTCCTACGTCACACTGAAAGAACTGAACCGAAAAAGAATGCGCTGACATCGCATTGAGAGCAGTGAAAATAATGATCATTTAAATAATCAATTAAAAATTAATTAATACTAATTATTAATTAATTAATTCAATTATATTTAATTATTCACTAATCAGGAGCTCAAACAGTGATCAGAGCCGAAAGGCTTGGTACCTACAGGGAAATACAATTAAAATTAATTGATAAAATGTTGGCACCTACCTATAGACATTCAGCTTGTGATAGTCTCAAAGCCTACTGGAGCTCAGTTATAACAAGAAATAATAAGATAAAGGGTGAAAAAGTGTATACCTTTGGGGCTGACTGCTGCTAATGTAACAAGTGGCCTTGATAGCTCAACTGGTTAGAATGCTGGGCCAGGAATCGAGAGGTAGCAGGTTCGAGTCTTGCCAAGGGCACATTTTTTCACCTTAAGAACTGTTTCCACTAATTCAAGTCAATTTTAACCCTGGATATCGCCATTAATACACCTTGGGGATTTAATATTGATCACGGCCGAAAGGCTTGGTATTTACAGGGAGGTACAATTAAAATTAATTGATGTAAATATACGTCCATTATACGGTGAGTGAGGAATTAATACTGTTACCCACTTGGCAGAAAATATTTAACTCGATTTCGAAATTCTACGTAACCTGAAACGTAAAACACCCAATTGTGAGGAGGGTTTAAAATTTCTTTTTCATGCTCGATTAGAAAGGTTAAAATAGAAAATAATGAGCCAAAGATGCTCGATTCCAAAGGTTTATTACTGAAAATAATGAACCAACATTCCCATAAAAGGTGAATTCCCTGGAATTTGGAGGATTTATGAACTTACTGTACTCAATACCATAAACGGATGTTAACCGATAAACCGGAGAATTACGTGCTCTCGGCCTCACCATGCCTGAGGCCTTCATCTGGATTAGTTCAACTAAGTTTTTCATCCCCCTATTAAACTCCTGGTGGCTTTGTGATCCATAAAGTTGATCGCCCAGCATTAAAGGGATGATTCCATTAAAGGCGCCTATAAGGGGTTTACGCCTCGGGTTTATGGTCTCGCTGTAGCCAAGGAAGGGCTTTCAGAGGCACCAATGCCCTTTCACGTGATTGAGTGAGATGACCGAAGAGGAAAAGTTGGATTTGAACTACATATTGCTTGTCTAATAGACAATGTCTATTCTACTTTCTAGTACTTTTCGATGCTTTGTTATCAGCACTTTAGGATTTGATTAGACAAACTTCACAAAAATAATGTAAAAACAAATTGATACCCCTATTGTTGACCATCGTTAACACGAATCCCTCAAATAAACCGTTAGGTTGGTTATAATAATATAGTATTCATAGCTTCCTCAGCGTGGTGGCTTGGACTCACAGAATCAGTAAACATTCATAACGAAATCAGCAGAATTGAACTCGTTCCGGATTTACAGCTATGACAGCTATGTTTTCGCATGCGCAGTAGGTACTCAGCTGTTTATGATCCAATTGTGACAAAATTCATAGGAAATCGTCTTGGAGTCTACCCCCATCTACCTTCTGAATTTGAGCAAAATCGGTCCATCAAGAACTGAAAAACCCCCACTTGCTAGATGCTAATATGGGTTCGATGGCGATGAAGTTAATGGGGGACTGTCTGGAGGCTACCCCGCACAATCTAAGAAGATTTCAACAAAACCGGACTCGGAATACAGGTAGGTACAGTTTTGTCCGGGACAAGGAATTGCCACAGTCAGATACGGAATCAAACTTGTTCAGAAAGCTGTGAAACCCAAAAAGCAAATGGGAAATTTGGTTTCGGTCCAATAATGGTCCAAATCCGCTCAAATTTTTATGATAGTTCGAGGGTAGTGTGCCATTTGAATATTGTTGCATTCGGAACAGTCATAGTGACTGAGCATGCGCCAATATGTGGAAACCGTCTAACTGCCAAACCTCACAACTCAGAGATAAAAATTTACTCAACTATTTACAGGGCCAAGCCATGTTATCCATTGATTAGCTACCTACTTCAGACTAGTAAGACTCTAATCAGCGTTGCGTCAATAACCGTCCCTCGTACAGTCTCATGTTCCAATGTAACAATCATGGAAGTTACTGCCCACCAACTTGTCGTACTTTCCCTGGGCTGATTGCCTGGCATTCCTTCTAGCGAATTTCCTAAGAAAATTCAGCTATTGCAATTTCTTCAAAATTTCAAAAATTAATAATGGACATGGACCGTTATATTTGTAACATCATCACATAATGCCCAAGTACTTAGTTCGATGACCTAGTTGGAAGTATCGATTGTTCGTTAATTTTTCTTTTTTTTTTGGCGATTTTTCAACAGTTCAAACGTATTCAATAAATTAATGTTTATTTTTGTTCGTAAAATGTTAATTTATTTGTGGAAAATAAATGTGAATGTAAATTGTTAATTTCCATTTGGAAAATTTCTCAATCTATTTGGAAAATGCTTATTTCAGTTTGTTAAATGTTTGAATCTATGTGGAAAATGTTTACTTTAATTTGAAAAACGTTACATTCAATTTGAAATATGTTTATTTTCATCTGAAAAAGCTATATAATATATAGCTTTTCAGTTATATTATATATTATTTATATATTATGTGTCACTCCAAACGATATCTAGCCCTGGGATCGAGCTGAAAAATCCAAAAAATGCAATAGTTGATAAAAGAAAGGATGAGTTTCGGCCAGAATTTTCAAGTACTCAAAGGGGTCAAATTTTGAGAAATAAGGGTAAAAAACATGATTTTTGAGGTTTTGGTGTAGATCACCTCCTTAAACTTAGGAACATACATGTTATATTTGCAATCAGCATGAAATTTCCTATAAGAATCACCCACAAAACGGTCGAAATGATTCTTTGAAAATTTGCTCATCAACTCATGCTGCATGACTGGAACTTTTCTCTAGCTTTTGGCAAGGGATGTAGGTATAAATATTCGATTCAATCCCTTATGTTTCCTCGACATTTACATAATATTATGGTAATGCTTTCGGAAGAATATCCGAGACCCCACGGACTCCTTCAAAGGTAAACTACGGTCACCTTCATACAAAAAAGATTTTGGCGTTGTGCCTCGAAACTACCGCTCTAACGCCCCTCTGTTGAATATAATCCGTTTGCCATCACGCTTTTTCCGGATGTCATTCCATCAACCCGAGAAGAAAAAACGAGGGGCTTATATTTTTCGCTTCTGATCGGCGAATGATGTTTCATGGAGCGAGAGAAGGGACAATACTTTACACTAAACCTACGGGTCAAGTACCTAAGGAAAGTAAAAATGGGTTCGATCACCTTCATCTTGTATTGAGGAGTTTGGTTTTTTGGATGGACTTCTGTTATTCTATGAGTACCTATACATTTTGGTAATTCAGAATTATACAAGGTGGCCAAGTTTGAATGATCCTTACTCCTATAGACCTCATAATAAAGTACTAATAAAGATGTTATAGCTCTATGATATTCTGTATTAAGTAATTCTCTATCCATCCCAATTTAGGGTTAATAAAAACGTTGTCTAAAAATAATCTGATACATTTAGCGAATCTTCGAAGAAAATGAAGCTATTGCGTTGGCTTCAAAATTATTGTAATGCAAAATTTTGAAAATTTTCTTCATGGAAATCCGTTTCAGACCATTCTAAAACGATTCCTGAAATTTAACACTTTTTTATATGTATATAAATATATATTTGTATAGCTTTCTATGTTTATCTATATGTGTCATTCCAGACGATATCTGACCGAGGAATCGAGCTAAATATCTGAAAAAATTGCAAAATGTCAATAATATCAAGAGAAAGGTTAATTTCGTTGGCCAGAATTTTTGGAGTACTCCAAGGGGTCAAATTTTGAAAATTTATAGTCAAAAATAGCTTTAAAAAACGTGTTTTTTGAGGTTTTTGGTGTGAATTACCATTTTAAACATAGGAACATATATGTATATTCGGAATCAGCGTGAAATTTCCTATAAGAATCACCCACCAAATTGGTTGAAATTATTCTTTGAAAATTCGCTCACCAACTCATGCTGCATGAATGGAACTTTTTTTTCATACAAAATCAACTAGGTAAACTAATCGATGTTCATTCTGATTCCCCAAAGCTCTGGCAAATCCTTGAATCCTCGTCACATCTCGTCTAAGGGTGGTGGTGGCTCTCAAGCACGTACAAGCTTCTGACAAGTTCAGCTCCTCTAGAAAACCAGTCACCAGTCAGTCTCCAAAACCTCCCATCTGTCTGCCCAGACGACGCTTGACAGCCCAACTTCCCCACTAACATATATATTAAATTCCTCGGATCTCAAGAGGAGGGTTAAATCTTTCGAGGGGAAAATATTAAGTCGTTAGGAGGCCTTGACGTTGACGTATTGAGGTCGCTTCTCAGTCTCGATTCGTTTCAAATAACGTGTGATAAAAGACACAGCAAAATAACCCGTCAAATGAATGGCTGTCTAAATAACTAAAGACAAATTGCATTCACAAAAGTTTTACCGCTAAAACGGAAAAAAATCACGGCATGGATATGTCTATTTGATTTTCAATACATATTTCATGAGATGTTTTGATAAAATGAGATTTCCAAAACGTGGCGAACGATTTTCCTGCCATGAAAACTACGGGAGTTACACTTGGCTAGTAACGCATTGGTTGTACGTGAAAATCAGTGCAAAAAAGTTCCATTCATGCAGCATGAGTTGATGAGCGAATTTTCAAAGAATAATTTTAACCGGTTTGGTGGGTGATTCTTCTAGGAAATTTCACTCCGATATATGTTTCTATGTTTAGGATGGTTAATTTACACCAAAAACCTCAAAAAACACGTTTTTAGCAATTTTTTCCTCCACATTTTCAAAATTTGACCCATTGGAGTACTTACAAAATTTTGGCCAACGAACTCATCCTTTCTTTCGATATTATTGACATAATATTAAGATTTTTTGGATTTTTATCTCGATTCCAGGTTCAGATATAGTCTAGAACGGATTTCCATGAAGAAAATTTTCAAAAATTTGCATTACTAAAATTTTGAAGCCATTGCAATAGCTTCATTTTCTTCGAAAATTCACTAACCGAAAAACCGTTGCATTTTTATAGTAGAAACTTTCGTATTCGCTTAGGCCAGCCAATAGTCCGGAGGAACGGAGGTACACATCAACCATAAAGATATGGAGACAACAGGCTCAGACAACAGTTGCCAAAAATAGTCAAATACCAGGCTCAGACAACAGTTGCCAAAAATATTCAAATACCAGGGTGACCAAAATTTAATGGATCAACACTTTATTTCCCTCAAGTTATCTAACAAGTTAACTGTTTTTTTCATTGCAGATTCGGATTCTTTGTGAAATTTCACAACAAACTTATTCCCCTACATATTTTTTCAGGTTTGTGGAAACGTCCGTAGAATGACCGCAAGATGCGCAAAACGTTAAAAGTGAGATTTTCCTTTTAAGGCGAAATGCCCCGCGTTTAGTTCCAAAAGCTGCCACCACGTTGCGCTTCAAAATGAACGAAAATTAGTTTCCATTTTTCTCTGGAACGAGTGGACCGATTTTCATTCTGCAAAACTTTCGATTTAAAAAAAATTGTCTTCCATGGTGTGCAAATATTTTTTGCTCAATTTTGAACATTTTTTGAAATGTCAGTTATCCATGACATAGAGTTTTGCTAACAGAATCCAAATCAATTTCCAGATTCAAAATCGGATTAATAGATCGATCGGCCTATTAGCAATACGAATTACAATAGACGCTCATCAAAGTTCTTCATTGTGCACACCATGGAAGAAAAATAAAAATAAATGATAATTAGAAACTGAATGTACAACCCTAAGTTTGGTGATACCATTCACAAAAAGCTTTGCAGAATGAAAATTGGTCCGGTGTTCCATAGAAAAATGGAAATTAATTTTGTCTCCGATATTACAGCCATCTATCGAAAACATTTCTCACTAAAATGAGGGACATTTCGCCTTAAATAATACTTATGCCTAATTACTTAGTCTTCAAGTACCTTTGGCTTTTAGGGGTGAGTTGTATTATTTATTTTGTTTCCTAAAAATGTTCTTGATGTATAAAAATAAGAATATGATTCCTATGTGGCTAGTGATGCAGTCTTTCCCGCCCACAATGATCTCTTGGCGCTCGAGCGGCCATTATTATTATTATTCGCTTCTTGTTTTTTGGCTGGAGTATCCTGTGCTTGGCATGTTTTAAATTACATTTATCATTTGATCTCGTCATTCAAAGCTTTATTACTTGATTATCCCATCTTCATCAGTTCTCATGTGCCCATACTGTAAGACTGGGCTTGACATGTCAGTTAACGATGTCCAGGAATTCCGTGATAGACTTTCTTCTCTCTTTCTTCCTTCTAAATTCTTCTCTTCAGCCCCTTCCGAACTCTCATGACAATGATTTCACGGGACGCTGCTTCGCTCCCCAAACCCTTCCTGAAATTCTTTCGTCGTGAACCTCGGTTTTCACCCGCAAGCCGACATCTTCAAGGCCGTACGAGCTCGTGACGTGTTCTCTTTATTCACTCCACTGGGCACTTAACCTTTTCCACTTTCATCCTTTTACCTCTGGTTTTCATTCATGGAAAAATAGACCCCCGTGGAATCGAGAATGGACCGAGCAGGTAAGAGACAGCTTTTTTCCCGGCGAAAACCCATAAATAAAATATGAAGTCCTCTTATATGAAGGGTTTCAGTTGGATGGGAGCCAACTTTTTTTGCCCCCCCCCTCCTGTTTTTTGTAGAATGAACTTCAGAAGTTTGGCTTGGGGTGTTGCTTTGAAAAGTCGATTCGAAGTAATTTTCCTTCCGCAGTCTAAAGACTAGGTATCTCCCAGAATCATTCGTACGAAGTTTTGTTGCCTGCAGAGTGGAACATAAATAAAAACTATAAACATAAAATCGGTCGAAAAATTAACTTTTGTATTTCAAATTTTGAGGATATAGTTCAAAGGGGAGTTTCCTGGAATTTCAAAATGTACCTATCTAGATTATCGGTTACTATAGGCGATTTTATAATGCTGAGTAGTTTTGTGATGAATGATGCATGATTGGATAATTATATTCGCTGTTAGTCGACAGCAAGCTTTATATTATGCATAAAAGTTCCATTCATGCAGCGTGAGTTGATGAGCGAATTTTCAAAGAATAATTTTACCCGATTTGGGGGGTGATTCTTACAGGAAATTTCACGCTGAATCTGAATATACCATATGTTCCTATGTTTAAGATAGTAATTTACACCAAAAACCTCGATAAACACGTTTTTTTTTTTTCATAGCGATTTTTGAAACTAAATATTTGAAATTTGACCCCTTGGAGTACCTACTCCGAAAATTCTGGCCAACGAACTCATGCTTTCTTTTGATATTATTGACATTTTGAAATTTTTTCGGATTTTTTATCTCGATTCCTCGGTCAGATATCGTCTGGTTTCCGATCGTGTCGACGTTCGTCTAAACTGGCAATCATCAACACGATTGAGAATTATCGTTACGGACGGGACAAAAAAATTGTTGGGGGTCGGGCTAAGAATCACGTTCGTAATTAATACATATGGAAAATGTTAAATTTCAGGAATCGTTTCAGAATGGTCTGAAACGGATTTCCATGAAGAAAATTTTGAAAAGAAAATGAAAGTACAAAAATTGTGAAGGCATGGCATTAGCTTCATCTTCTTGAAGAGAATGGCCATGAGGTGTTTTTACGTATTCATTCAGACAGTTCCCACATGTACATCCCGATCGAAAAGTAGAATTGACTTGTTTGGGCTTTCGAACAAAGCCGTTGGGGAGCGGAGGGTTCATTCGATAGCAAACACCATCGCTCTACTAAATAATTCATCCTACTTCGACTGTACGTAGGGAATCAGGTTACCGGGCCAGTATTACCTTCAACACTGGTTCTAATTTACCATCCATTCCTTGAGAGTTCGAATCAAGACGATCAAATCAACAAGTAAGCAATTATCTGACGATGTTTATGTTCGAGTATATAAGCCAGTAAATGAATTTAAACAAACATCTGGTTCTGCACGCTTTAAACTTATGGAACATACGAGTTACTTTTGCTTAGACTACCTATCTTGTTCGAGCTCAAAAAGTTTCTCAAAATCTTTGCGAAAGTAGTTCTATTTTTGCATATTAAGTTTGATCATTCAATAAAGATTTACAGCACGTTTGCCTCAATGTATGAGCATCACGACTCCAAAAGCTTCATCTCGAAAATCGGTTTGCTCGACACCAGATATTATTGAATGATGTGTTGCATGATTCAGGGATGTGATTCCGCCGTTCTTTCTTTTACACAGGTACAACTAACCTGTTGCTAGGGCGATGAAACGCTTAGTTTTCATCCCACGAAGACAGCAAGCTCTCTTTATTGTCCGAAACTCTCTATGTTGGTGATCCTGTGCACTGATCATGTATCAGGATGGGAACGTTGTAATGATCGACCCACTCTATTTTACTGTGACGTCGTGTATCGGAAATAGGGTCAGAATTAATCAAACACACCTAATTCTGACCCTATTCACAATACATGACGTCACAGCAGGATGGGAAAGGCAGGTGTCAAATGATGAAAACTCACATTTAGTGCAACGTCCACTAGAGCTACATACCCAAAGGGAACTGAAGATGATCCAGTGATTGAAACCGGTATACCCGAATAAATAACTTCTGCCAGGTTTGGTGCGCAGTTGTAGATATTAGCTTCCTCACTTGTGTTTTCTGTCCCCCTCATATTTACCTATGCGTTGTTCTCGTTTTAGTGCCTAGAGTGTCCTTATACCTCAGTAAAATATTTATGATGTGCTCCAACTTGAATTTTTTTATTAAATTGATACTCAGTTTCCTCAATTATTTAGGAATGGAGACTCAACCAACAAAATTGGCACTGTCCGCTTCTTTGCCTGCCTTGACGAAAGACTCAAAATCTTGTGTCCTATGGTGAATGAAGACCCCACTACCGCGATGTTGGAGCTCCAAAGATAAATTTAATTAAATTGGACTCTCTAATGGTAATCTTCGGGTGCATTATGAAGGAATAACTCATAATGACGGAGCCAGTGTTTGGGCATCCCACCCAATGCCAGCCTCTTATTACTTTGAGGTCAAAATAGTGAGCAAAGGAAGAGATGGCTACATGATGGGGGTTGGTCTATCTGTCCAGGATGAGAACATGAATATATTACCAGGCAAGCATTCCTGCGGGTATCATGGTGACGATGGACATTCATATTGATCATCTGGTACTTCATACGAAGAATGGACACAATCGTGGCATTGCATTTACAGAACTGACAAGTAACCTGTACCCTACGGTTGGTTTACTATCGCCTGGTGAAATGGTTGATGTAATTTTTGGCAGGTCCCTTTCGTGTTTGGTATAGAAGACGCCATGGAGGAACTGAAGGCCAGAATGAAAATGACGATAGAGCGTTTTCCAATTCCTGATTGTTACAGTGAGCCTAATAAACTCGTGTGTTCATATCTTGTGCACCATGGATATTGTGCCACGGCAGAGGCTTTCGCCACAGCTACTGGACAAGATTTCAAGCAGGAGGAGATCAATTCAATGAAGAACAGGCAAACTGAAGATTGTCCTCAATGGGAGAACGAAAGAAGGAATCGAAAACATTAGACAGCTCTATCCTGGACTGCTTGAAGACAGACATAATTAACATTTCATGTTGAAGTGTCGTCAATTCATAGAAATGGTCCATGATTGTGATATTGAGCCTGCTATTCGGCACGTTGGTCATACTTCAGTCATTCAACCAACTGAAACGAATAGAGCTGAGATGAGTGGAGTTTCGAAATCACTTGATGAGGCGATGTGCAGGGAAGAAAAGAATGCAATTTTCAATTTGCAGAATGGATCTCTCAAGATGAATTTCAAGACAGCAGCTTAGAGTATCTAGGGACCAAACAATTGTGTGGTGATAGTTGGCCTGCGATTGAAAGAATATTGGAATTAGGCTATAGGAGCTTTACAGCCAAACTCTTACAAATAAATATGGCCCTAACGAAGACAATAAGAAGATGCTGGAGGATGCATTTTGCCTTCTTGCTTATTCCCTGGACTAGTTCTGTGAGTTGGCACCTTGATCCTGTTCAACGGGAAACAAACTGTTTAGGCTCAGTTGAATTCCGCAATATTAGAATCCAGCAATCTTGCTCGGAAACCTCCTCTTGAAATTGCTGTAGGTCACGCCAAAAAACTGCCCGCTGCTGTCTTCTGCTGCTGAAGAAGAGCTCATGTCCAAATCAGGCCTGGGTGCTTCTGCATTTGCCAATATTGAAGATATTGTGATGGAATAAATTGTTGTGAAGGGCAAAAGATGATAGAGCTCGCTGAGCCAGTGTCGTTACTGTGAAGATCTGCAAGTACTTGATCAATTTAAATGTATCTGGTCGCCTCAGAGATTTCAGCGAAATCTCAACCTGGCCTTTTTAATAGATTAATAAATCCGTAAGTTGACGCCATAGTTAACAACCAATAAATAACAATAATGTGACTTTTCTGTGAATACCCTAGAAGGCCTAGAATGACCCTAAGTGATTCTAGGGTCGTTACTCTTCTGCTCACGGACTGGTCTAACGTCTAATTCAAGCTGTTATTTCTAGACAACAAGTCGGTGGCTTGCAATTTTTTTTCTACATGAGTCTGGTCTAAGATTCTATAGATAATCATGAAAAACCTGAAAAACTGTGGTCCGATAAATTGCGTTTAACCTTTTACACGACTGTTCCACCTACGCTTGATGGGAGAAGTAGAAGAGTCTCATTTGTCTTCTTCCTCGCCCTTATTTATTCCATTCGTTCTGCCTCTTTATTTTATTTTCTGGGTTCATTTATTTGTGGACGGCTTCGGACAACGTTGGCTTGTCGACAGATTGATGGGAGCTGCCCACTGCTTTCGCTGTGTTTTTGGTTTATCATGCCTAAACTATGTACCTCTAAAATTAAACTTGGTAATAATAAAAGTTCCAGTCATGCGATATGGCAAACTGAGCGACTTTTTCAGGAAATCCACAATTTCCTCTCAATTACATCAGTCAGGTTACCCATTAACATGTAATTATATTGTTTAGTACTTCATCTATACATTACAGCACAACACCCTCCAACAGTTACTACGAGTAGATGTGTATCCACAGTTAAAACAATATCGATAATTAAACAAAATTACCTAGTAAGTTCGAGTTGGAGGATCTTCAAAGGAATTTGTTTTGATGAAAAGTTAGAAATCAAAAACAATCTTGTCGTACATAAGTACCTACTAGTGCGGTAGTTGTATTGATTCAACTGAGAACTGAGTGCATGTATGTAAGATACTTGCAACACTACTTAAACCTACCGAAGAAGTTTCCCCATTATTTTACGAGTCATAATAATAAATCTCTTTACTCTACCGTTATGACTGGGCTCTGCCTCTACTTACCAAGCAAAAAACGAACCTACAGGTTGAGTAATGTTTCGAAAATGGTAGGTCTGAAGCACGTTTTGTTAAATTTGAAGGGGGGAAGAAACGTTGACCCAACCCGGGTCGGTCATCAATTTCCTCGCTTGAGGCGCCTGAGTGATGTTCTCTGTCCAAACAAACTGAAATGGCTGATTCTACAGGGGATGACGCTAGTGCCGACCCGGAAAAAAGTAATGCACTATTTCTCGCTGACCTGCCCTTCGCATAGCAGAAATAGAGGATTTGTGTGCTTAGCGGTCGATTTTTCCACGTTATGGATTTGTTTCCGAGCCTATCCAGTAGCAGGAGAATCTAAGAGATAGGTACTATTTCATGGAGTTAATCAGATTCGCACTAGGTAACTACTGCGCATGCGCATCTTGAGATTCGACAAATACATACAGATTTCTCAAGAGGTTCGATCTCGCTAAAATTCGACTAGTATAGTTTGAGACTCGCTCACAATACGAGTATTCATACTAACTAACTTTCACTGCTCTATATGAATATAAGGAATCTATGTGCCACTCCGAATTTTTTTTTCAGTCAATGAATGAATGAATGATTTTATTGCCACAAGAACATAATACAACACATAATATAACATTAGAATAAGTACGTATACAAATCGAAACATTTTAGTAGCTTACAGTTAGGTACTTATTTTTTAATTGTGGACGACACCGCTTGGCAATGCTAGTGGGCGATGCGTTCTTGGCTCGCCGTCTATTCATTTTTCAGTGGTTATTTTTGTATTTATCGTGTTGGTGATATTTGTGTGCTTATCACAAATTACTGTTGGTTCTATGTGGTACCTATAGAAAGATTTAATCATTTTAGAGAGGAATCAATCTTCTCGTAGATTTGCGAAGTGGCGGAAGATATTCCTAGAAATAAGTTTTATGTTGCATTTGCTTTTGTACAGGTTAAGGTAGAGTTGGGAAAAATTATTAATCACTATACATATCTTATAAAATAGTGCAGACATGGTGTAAGTCTTGTTTACAATTATTGGTAATTGGGTTCTACGAGGTTACTACGACTCCTGAAGTATCTCATGTTGTGATTAATTCTTGAATTATCCTTTTTAAATGTAAACAATAATAGGTTTTTAACATTATATAGTTGGTATACACTTAAGACATTACAAATTTTAAATTAGACCTCGGTAGGTTAGGTAGGTGGTAGATTAAATGCTGTTTTAAATATTTTCTTTTGGATGATATACACTGCTTTTATCACATAAATCTGTATGTGCCGGCCCAGCAAATGATAACAAATTGCAGAACCGACCCAGCAAATGATACCAAATTGCAGAACCGACTGGACTGGCGCCATGTAAAAAGTTCTTTTCAATCTATACGAGAGAAACCTTAAGTTATACATACAATGACCAGGGACTCACGAAAGCATTGCTCACAGAGGACAGAGGAACAGTGATCTACGGAGAAGGGTTGAAAATAATATCAAACGGTTGTGTAATAATTTGCAGCGTTTTTTCACGTGAAAAAATATCCCCCTTGCGTCTCGGAAAGGATAACTGGAAGGACAGAAAGGGAAAATCGGAGCTTTCTAAAAAAAAGAACCCGTGCGGAAAAAGGAAGCTCAAAAATAAAACAAAAATACACAAAAAGGCAAAAAAAGAAAGGTTCTACTCATTTCCATTCACATGAGAAGACTGAGCCTGGGGGGCACTCCACTCTATTACAGTGTTCCAAGTCGCATTCTAGCATGAGGCTCTTTGTAAGGTTTGTTAC
Organism: Lygus lineolaris; assembly: GCA_030264115.1. NCBI lineage: Eukaryota > Metazoa > Arthropoda > Insecta > Hemiptera > Miridae > Lygus > Lygus lineolaris. The sequence continues at coordinate 13,441,819 of JAEMON010000012.1, forward strand.
TTCTGTCGACATAAAGAAGACCGTCTCCCCTTGTTTAGTCTTTCGGCTTTGAAATTAATCCTTTTTCAGAAGGGAGGGGTGGAAATCGAATCGCACGTAGGAATCAGTGAGAAGGTGAACCTGTGCTTGTGAATCGAATGGGTTGTCAATCAACAATAAATTATAATGTTGTAAGCAACAATGCAAATGTTCAAGAAGTGAAATAACTCATAACAGAAATTGAGTACCTACCTTTATATTTGGTATATTTATTTTTTATTTATTAGGTCAAAGACTTTTCTGAGTTAATGTACACTTTGATTTCACAGAAAGTAAAAAGTTATAGTTAAGAAAATCACTTAAATTAAACACAATTTATTCTTATTCTACATTGCGACTTCCACTTCTTCTAGTGGTCAAGAGTATGATTGTTCAAAGTGTCATTTGGAGGTGGTTTACAAACCATTTACAAACCGAATGAGACCAGCATGGATACTATAAACATTCATAAATGATCATATTTATGAGAAGTCACTGCGAACGGCGCGAACGCCCGAACGTGGTTGCA
>JAEMON010000012.1:13442477-13453160 GCA_030264115.1 Lygus lineolaris
GGTGAAAGGGGGTAGATACTGTGTAGTTTACTCTGTAGATAATGGTTTTAAAATTATATGGTACTCTAACGTAGGGTTCATCAATTTCCAGTTAGGTACCTACCTACTCTGTAGTTTATTTTGTGGATATAGTTTTACAATTTTATGGTATGTACAAGTTTTGTAAAAGAATTTGAATTCATTCGATTTGCCGCAAGAAGTTCACTTTAAGTACCTACCTAAATAGGTACTACCTACTACAACTAAATAATTACCTATTAACATCATACACACTACAACTACCTAATTACTAAAACAACAACTAAAACCTATATACCACTAAAACCCTAATATATAAAGTGAACTACAGATTACACAACTGAAAATCACCATAAATACCTACCTACCTTACTATTACCCACTGCACCCCTTCCTTCATGACAACCATGTGCCCGTCTGCTGGTATGATAACCCAATGAGGATACTCAAACCCCCGCACTCTCGTCCTACTCGTGATCACGGCATGCTCCGAAATATTGGGGATGGAGATCGAAATAAAAAGAACCGATTTGTGGGAATCGATGAATCGAAAGTTTTGAATAGAAAAGATCGATAAATTGGCTCAAAAGAATCGATATTTGTGAATCGATCTTCCGATTTTCCTATTTTGTTCAAGCTGCTGTAACTCCTCACTTTACTCATTCTGGTCAAGAATGTGGTTGGAAAAGTTGTTTTTCCGAGTAGTAAATAACAAAAAAATATTTGTAAACAAATGGGAAGTAGGAAGGTATTTATTCCATTAAAATGACAATAAATGAACAAATTTTGTTCTCTCACGTAATATTTCTACACAAATTGTTGAAGTTACATATCGGCAGACACAAATAATTGTGCTTCTCAATCACAGTTTGAATAAAATATTAATACATTGCCTTTTGGAACAAAATAAAATATATTTTGGCAATAAGAATTACTCAGAAAATAAAATTTGTAATTTGAATAGGTATGGTGTCCCAAAAATTAAAGTATATAAGGAATCGATCCGCTTGAAAATTTGATTCGATCTTCCATCCCTACGAAATATAGAGGTACAATAAATTGTGCACAATTCAACTAATTATCGTATACCTATCTGTAACTTTCTACTATCTATTAAACCAAGTCTTATTTATTAGGTACCTGTATATATTAATATACCGTTGCTATCTGAAAGCTAAATAATAGTTTATGAAAAACAACTACCCATCTGAAACATAAAAGTCATGGAGAAGAATATTGTAAGTGACTCATAGGTAAGTAGGTGTGTGGAATGTTTTAACTAGAGTTACAACAGTAATAGTTATAACAGTGACAGTACCAATTCATTCAAGTGTCTGGTGAACCTGTAATGAGTGTACCCTTAGAGTCATTGTTGCTTCAAATCACAAATAAATGAGTATAGTAACTGGAGTATTCCTTTGAGAATATTGTCAACTTGAGCTCAGTCCAGGTTAGAGATCGAAAACTGGTGCACTATAGGAAACTTGACAGACGCATAATATTAATAATCGCGTTTAGGAACTCGGGTAGCCGCCTTTATCAATCAGAACCACCTGATACAGACAGAAACACAATGGATGGCTATCGGGAGCTTCGCAGGAATCTTGTCGACTTGTCAATACCACTAGCAGACCCTGAGGTGTTTTACAGGCGCTTACATCACTTCTATCTCGACAGAAGTCCCATTCAGAGGGGTTTTCATGATCCCGAAGCTTTATTCGAGAGGTGGATTCGCAAATTTATGCCCCAGAGCATTCGAGAATAGGTATTATGAGGACAACAACTGAGGGTAGAGCTTATAACCAATTCATAGGGACACAATACAATTAATAATACAAAATCAATTATTGTCATAGGTTAAGCGCAGGTTATTAATCACACAAATTATTACTTAGCATTCACCAAAATCCACAGAAGAAAATTTCAAGAGGTAAACAAACCATACGGTCACAAGAACATCAAAATTACCATTATGGTCGTCAGGAGTACCAAAACATACATCAATAAACTCCCCCAGATATTCCTTGATTTGGGTTGGCTCTTTCCCTGCTCACATTGGCCAAAATGACCGATTTAGGTGGACAAAAGTCAATTTGATGAAAACACCTATGTGGCCCATATATTTCCATGTATTTGTTCACGCTGAACTCATTTCCACCATTAGTTTTTTCCTAGGTCCATTAGTTTCCGTGAAGTGAGTTATAGAAGTAGTGTGCACTCTTGTTGTATTTACCAAATAAAACGCTCGGAATGGAACGAAAACTCAAAATCATGTCAAAATGTCAATGCATTCTTAGGAGCTACATTCCAAAATTGAACAGTCAAAAATAATTAGAAAACGTTTAAAATTACCGTCTTCTATAGGCACATAATACACGATTCAGAATCAGCGCAACATTTTCTACAATACCAAACAAATACACCAAAGTTTGAACATTTCCATAGCTCAGAAACAGCTAAAAATGTTCTAGTTATGCGATTTTTGGTTAACGAAATTTTTTTTATATTTGTTGGGTTATTCGTTTAGGACATTTTGCACTGATTTCGTATATACCATACATGTTCCATAATATGTTTAAGAGAGTAATTTACATCGACATTTAGAAATTTGAGTAACAAAATTTTGAAGCCATTTAAATACTTAGCTAAATTATTTTCGGAAATTCGCTAATTGGTTATGGTTACTTGAAACTTAGCTCATTAATTCATGCTTCATGACTGGCTTTTTTTAAAATAATTTAGCTAGTAACCCCCTCCAGTGAAGAAATAACCCCACCATTCGATTCAGAAAATTAATGAACATAAGTTCTTCAGAATTCCCTTTCATTATTTTTCAACCTAGGTACGGTTTCCCTGACAAATTTGAGAATAAACGCTAACAAAACCAGGTCATAATTGGAAACTACATTAAATGTCTTTTAAAACCTTGCAAATATCATCTCGCTACTCTTCGCCATTCGTGCAGTTTTTTTCTTCTCTTCCGTAGTTAGGAAACTAAGTCTGTTCTAATCAAAAACCATAACATAGACTGTTCCGTCACAAGACGATATATTTGTTAATATTTTTATGTTTATTAGTCGCGCTTTACCTAGCTTAGAAGCTAGCTTAGAAGCCGACATTTCATAAGAGTCCCACACGTTTTCAAATAGCGTGATACGGTCGAGTGAATCATCATCCTTCGGAACGCTTGAAAACGTACTATACATTATTTGTTAAACCATGACTTCAAACCTTCGCATGCCCCTTATAAACGACCTCTTGACCTTAGGCAAGCTGTTTCTGGCTTTCGAAACTATCATAGAATACTATTGGCACTAGACGGAGACAAATTGTGAAAATTACTTTTGTCCTCCTAAATCGGTCGGTCATTTTGCTCACTGTTTTGTGCTGCTCAAATCTTTTCCGGAATGAGTGGAATCAACCTACAGCCTCAATTCTTGTTTCCTCGTTTTGGTTTATTATGTTTTCAATAATGTTTCACATAACAACCACCTCGCTTCTGTGGGGAAATTATTGAAGTTCTACTATTTTGTGTTCTACCTTTCATTTCCCTTTATGTTGCTACCTACAGCTAATAATGATCGTAATATGAGTTATAATACAATTGAAGGAGCAAGTCGATAAAGGTGCATGTCACATTTTTCAAAATGTCCAGAAAAAGCTGTCAAATTATTTGTTCTTGATGAAATTTGCTTTTTCTGGACATTTTGAAAAATGTGTCCTATCACCTTTATCGACTCCCCTTCAATTATGAACAGACACTAAAAAAATTGATTTCAACGTTTCAGTTTAATTTTTGTCTCATACCATTTTTTTAAAACGCTGCAAATTATTACACAACGGTTTAACATTTATCGCCTGCGTAGATCATTATTCTTCTGAGGTCAGAAAAAGATTAGAATCTATAGGGTTTCCTAACAATGTCAAGGTGGGAAACGGACAACCCACAGTAGTTCATAAAGGAAATCCCCTCATAAATATATATACCCTTCTGTTTCCACACTCGGAAATGGTCTAATGAATGACACAACGTCCTTCATTGAAGTATAGTAAATTGCATAATAACCACATGAAATCGTTTTCCAATCCGGACCTCAGCCCGTAGTTGTTATTGGATTAAACTGCCCCTAATAGTATTAAAGCAATGCAATTAGACCTGCTTGTTTCAACCATCGGCTGGGGGGCACGTTGTTTGCACTGCCCTGAGCGGATTGTCTTATTGGTCGCGTGATGGCATTCGTATCGGAGCTCTCCGTTTCGAATTTTGGATTATTATTTTCAATAATGAACCTTTGAAACCGAGGAAATATGAGCATGTTCAACCCCCTCCCCCCCTGAAAATTGAATTAAAAAAATCAGACGCAGAGTGGGGGACCTGAGAGTTCTCCATCGAGAGAACAACGTGCCTTCTCACCAAATCTGCAGTAATGAATTTTGGTGATTATTCCAACTTTTCTGTTTGCGAATTTTCGATGAAAATAAAGCTATTGCAATTGCTTCAAAATTTAAATAATGCAAATTTTTGAAAATTTTCTCCAAGGAAATCTCTTTCAGATCATTCATAAACGATTCCTGAAATCTAACACTTTTATATAGGTACTTATATATTTATACATTTCGTATTTATATATTATATTTCATATAATTCGTTTTTTGAGGTTTTTTGTGTGTGTAGATTATCATCTTAAACATAGGAATATAATGATATATTCGGAATCAGCGTGAAATTTCCTATAAGAATCACCCACCAAATCGGTTGAGATGGTTCTTTGAAAATTCGCTCATGCTGCATGAATGGGACTTTTTTTCTTGATATTTTCTTGTTCACGAAGAGACGTCTGTGGCAATTCTCTGTACCTGGCAAAACTGTACTTAATTATGGTCCGATTTTATTGAAATTTCCGGGATCGTGCGGAGTAGCCCCTAGACGGTACCCTATCAATTACATCGAAGTTGGACCACTACTAGCGTAAGCACCTGTGCAAACGTGAATTTCCTGGGACTACGGTTTCTCAGTTTCTGATGATCAGATTTCGCTAAAATTCGGCAGGTAGTTGGGGGTTGACTCCAAGAGGATTGCCTATGAATTTCGTCATAACGGTATTAGTAATAGGTATTACGCATTCACCAACTTGAAATTTGTTATCGTAGGCATGACTCCGGAAATACTCGACCGATTTCGCTAAAATTTTCACTATCTGATTCTAAAAGTTCATGTTACAAAAGTGAGAAAGCTGTATTGCCCACCCAACTAGGGAGACGTTTTCATTTTATCCTCATATATTTTTAAGTTTCAATATTTTAGATTGGAAAATAAGTTAATGCTACAACTTTATGATTTCCAGTGTATTAATATTGAATTTTTGTGTCATTTATAAATTACTATCCTGATGACAACTGACTGTTACTGAGCACTTTGTTATCTTTGTAATTGGGCTCTGCAAGTATGATAAAAAATAAGCAATAGAAGATTAACAATAACGAATTAATGGTGGTTTTTATTTTTTTTCTTCACAGAAGCAACTTCTATCATGACCTGATGCAAAATGAAACAGGATGGAGCTCTTGGTCTGCCAGAGGAGAGCCAAAAGCTTCTCTCACCACCAGTACCGAAAGGTAAAATTCAACTTCACTCTTCAACATGAAGTCCATCTCTATCGTTTATGTCCCGTTGACAAACCCACTCATTTTTACTTTCCTCGGCCCACCTGAAGGTGAAAGGAAAGTATTGCGATCAGCAGAAAACCCAATTTCTTGTACTAGTCCTAATCTGGAATTTGGAAAAGTGCATGTAAGTCCGTTTGTATGTACGCACGTACATATTTATGTATGTGTATGAAAACGATTAAATGATAAAAAAGTTCCATTCATGCAGCATGAGTTGGCGAGCGAATTTTCAAAGAATAATTTTAACCGATTTTGTGGTTGATTCTTATAGGAAATTTCACGCTGATTCCGAATATACCAGATGTTCCTATGTTTAAGATGGTATCTCACACCAAAAATCTCAGAAAACACTTTTTTTTTTTTAGCGATTAGGTACTTAGATTAGGTAGCGATTAGGTATTTAGAGTAGGTACTCTAAAAATATTCCAAATAGGTGAAAAAACGACGTTTTTAGCTCATTCTTCAGCTTTTCTCCCAAACCGCTCTAACGATTTTGATGAAATTCACAGGACTTACTCTTCTAAACAGTAGAAACAAGTTCTAAAGCCCCTCATTTCCACAAAAATATAGTCAGGGCCGAAATCAGCGTTAAAATCCGCAGAAATAGCCATTTTCAGGTTTTTACGGGTGAGGAAAGTAGTGTGAAGCCTCGCACCAGATGTTTTTGTTATTGGAAACCCCTACTATTCATTTCAGGAAATGAAGTTGTGGTACTTTCTATTATCAAATTGTCAATAAATAGCGTATTTTTATTACACATTAGAATATTACAACATGCTCTTTTTTCATTTTTAGAAAACTATAGGTGAGGGACTCCCTAACAACAAATTTATAGATATCTCAACTTCAATTCCTGATATTTTTCCGTGGTTTTATTTTAAAGGATAGACACCGCATCAATCTCCATTCAAACTCGCTACCTCGTAAGGAGGATTCGCTGAGCTGACAGGAGAGTTCTGTAATCCCTTCACCAGGAAGTTAATCCGGTAGTGAACCGGGAACGCGTCTCGCGAAGGAATGAAGGAACGTTCTAACTTGAGCCGTGAGATTTCTAAATCGTTAAAACCCCGTAGCTTCGTGAACCCCCTTGTATGTGGTGGCCTGGAGGGCGTATCTGCTTGGGGTGATGGTGGAAGACACGTCGGCTCCTTCCATAATTATTCATTTTATTCAGCGATCTCCTCCAAGTAGTTTCGCTCACACTCATCAGGGAGATTGAGGAAATGTGATGTGGTTGGCCTGCTATTGTCAAGTTAAGGTTTACCCTACTCACTACCTAGGGCTGGTGTATTTATTGATTTTAATACACATTTTGTCTTAATTCTTTGCATGACACGTGAAATTTTTCATTGTATGGTCACACGTGGGCTTTTTTGGCCTACTACCTTAATTGATGCAAATTATGCTGTTCTGCATATCCAAAATGTAACTTTTTTAATGTACCTATAACGGTAAATGTAAGGGTAGTAGAAAACATTTCAACAGTGTTTCTTTCAACCAATATAACCAATTTCAACATAATTATTTGAAAACAATTTTTGAAATTTCTCTTTTCTTCAATAAATGAAACATAATTTTTATTTCTTCGAATAAAAAAGAAACCTTATTTCCTTGACTTACTTCTTCATTGAGTCGGTGTACAAAATTACAAAAAAAATCTATAAAATAGATCTACCAAAAATGTCTACAAAATACATTTTGAAATTACGACAAAATGAAGGTACCTAGTAGTTCTGTTTTACAATGAAGTTTTTTCTACTCAGCCTTCCAGAATAAGAAAAGTCAAACTAGAACCGCACCAGTCACACAACAACTAACTGAAATGAATTTACGGAGGCACTCAGGGCTCTCATGAGCTCCAGTGTTGCCGCCTCAACCCCTTCAATTTCCCTCATGGTTAAAAAAGCCTACGTGTCATGCAAAGGGTTAATATACTAATTGTTCCAGTTTTAATTCTTTATTTCTTGATTTCTTCATGATCCCCTAATCATAACTGGTTCCTTCTTTCCTTCGGTATATAGGTGTGCAGTAGAGTGGAAACACTGCGTTTCTTTAATCATTTTTAGTTTAAAAAATGTAAATTCTCAGAAGTGAACATTTTTTGTATCAATCACGTTCAGCCATTACTGTCGTAGAAGGTTGCGTGGTGAAAAAAAGAAAGATTTTAAAGTAATATAATACCCACCAGCCCTATTTAGTGCAGTAGAGTAAAGAAACTATAGTTGGAGCGGATCGGTGAATTAAATTAATTTTTATCAAGCCGACTGTCTTCAACCCCAGTTAGGTACCCCTTCAAGAATTTGCTACTCCGATAACCCTGTAGATTAGCATCACACCCCCCTCAAAATCCCTTCGCACAACGTAATATTCCCAAACCCGGGTGTAGGGGAAGTCCTTGTAACCTGGAAGAACTTTTTTAAAATTCATATTCAGGAATCTAAACATGTTGAGTTCGATTTAAGGGTAAATCACCAATATTATTGACGCTAATAATTTTGCGGCATTTTCTCAATAAAATTATTAGGTATTTGTTAACCACAAACGTCCGCACTACCGATTCCGCTTACTATTAAGTCAAAATACTATAGGTACCTGTTTTTCCGTTTACAGCAAATTTCCTCATATTATTCAAATGCATGAATCAGTTATTACATGGAAAAAGATCAAATTATTTTCATGTGTTAAAAGTGAAAAAATAATCTTAAATTGCCTAATACGTTAGAGACGAAGTTCTGTGATGGAATTCTTATTTATTGGTAGGGGTATGATTAGGTACCTAAATGTTTTAACACCTAATTATTATCACCCCTACAAGTTGCTGTTGTACATACAACAATAATCAGTTTTCCTGAGTCAATATTCTGCTTATTGTTGAATTTCGCATAGCTAGAAGTACCTTCCTGGTACACTAAGGCCTTACTCGAGTAACCCCTCTTTTAACCTTCCACTGGGCTACCTAGAGCTTCTGTTTTTAGTTCTTCCTATACCTGTTTTGTTATTGTTGTCCCGGCCTGCCACCCTTACTAACGCTATCCTAGCGAACATAATATAAATTTTCTGATGCCGTTTTTAGCCTTTTTCCTTAAGATTTCCTGTGAAAAATCCAATTTGGGTCATGCATGATGTATGTCACACAATTTCCATACCTACTTCTAACACAGAATGTGTTTTTACGGAGGGTTATCTGGTTTGAAGGCGTCTGTTCCGTAAGATCCCCCCGAACCCCACCCCTATCACGAACGAGCTGCTACCCCACCGCGCGTCCGCTTCACCACTTACTTCCTTCGCCTTCCTTCACTCCCATAGTATTTGATTTACCAAACACTTTGCCAGGGGGGTGGGCTGTATAATGTCAATTCAAGGTGATGGCTGCCTTTGTGGTGGGCAGTATATTATAGGTAGGTATTTTATCAGTTACCTGCCAAGTGGAGGGACAGTATAGTATTTGATTTATTAGTTACCTGCCAAGTTGAGGGACAGTATAGTGTATGATTTACCTATTTCCATGGATAGGTCCATGCATGCCTAACATGCTTAACGACTTTCTTAACTTACTGCTCCCATCTTATTGAAAATTAGTAAACAGACGATAGTTGGATTGTTTAACGACTCACCTGAGCCTCCATGCTTCTATGCTTCTATTCGTCTTTGGAACTCATAAGTTCACACCACAATTGGTCACAGGGTTGCCACCTTATAAAACGTTAATATCCCCGGGAAGGGTGGGTCTACAATCCATAAGGCGCTGGATTCCAAGAACGCGGAATGAACTTCGGCCGAACTTACCAGAATGCCACCAGCCCTCCGGGGAATCCCCGAATTACACATTCTGTGTTTTATTGGTTTGATCCTTGATCCTAACATTAACAATCCGGGGGTCTGCGGGTATCCCCCAGATTTCATTTTACAATACATGTACCATCATGAACACAAACCACTGGCGGCTAGATACCCCCAACGGCAACATTTTTTTTTTCAAGTATGGAAGGGATTGCTTCTTCCTCTCTACCGTTTTTTGGGATACCTTATTCTTGCAGGCATTCATCAACAACCGGAGGACAATTCATTTTTTTTTTTTTTTTTACAAATATATTTGATGATAGATCAGCTGAGTCAGAAATTGAGCTTCTAGATCAGCTTAAGTCGAAGACTCAGCTCACAGACAGTTGAGTCGATAATTACCTATTGAGGAACTGCCCACCCAATTGTGTTGGTGAGATGTTCAAAAAAAGTTGAATGCCACGCGCTTATGGATTTTCCAACTCAATAATGGTATTTGTTACTATTGCCAACCATTATTCAATTTCTCACATCGAATCCAAAATAAGTCGTTTTCCTAACGGTTATGTCAGTTTTTGAACTGTATGGTTGATAAATTCTGTTGTGAATAAAGATGCGATTTTTTAACAATTTGTTTCACCAGTACTATCCTGTGAATTCATTAATGAAAAAGGTTATGTAATCGTATAGGTTAACCTTATAATCTTATAGGTTATATAATTGTACGTATTGAAGTAAAATGGCAATGACATGAGGATAGAGTGTGCGAATGAATGATTCTTTGATTTCAAAACAAATTCATAATTCTACGATATTTTCTCGAAATGTGCTCAGATGATTTCCCAGGATAATATCTGGTTTCAAGGATAATATATAGGGAATGAATTAGCAGCCAGGTCAGGAGTACAAAGTACAGCAAACGAATTCCCATGAAATCATGTTGTTAAATAAATATTATGTGGACCGTTGTAATTATTGCTGTAGTACAGCTGTAATTGAAAATTACAGCACTCGCTACAGCTGTAGTGAAAACCTCGCTGTATTGCATGCTCCACTTCCTTTTAGTGCATTAAATTGTAGTTAACTTTAGGAAAATAAACTTGGGGAAACGATAATGGTATACTGAACAGTTGGATTAATATGAAACCAGTCATTCAACATGGCTGGAAAAGAACATTGTCAAAGAAAATAACCAAAATCACTATTCGTGCAAGAAAC
>JAEMON010000012.1:13453170-13466412 GCA_030264115.1 Lygus lineolaris
TTGGCAGACGTTTTGATGAAAAGAGTTATAATTATATCGTCCGTCCCACTGCAACACCGCCTAACTGATTTTGACTAACATTTCAAGAGAGCCAAAAAACTGGTTTTCTATGATTTATTCTTCACCTAGACTTATTATACGTCAACTTCACCTTGTACCTGGCTCGAAAATCGTTTCAATAACCATTTTCAATTTTTTCTATAGAATTGTAATTGAAAAATGGTCAGATAGCTGCTGTTGTTTCACACTCTCCTGTAGATAGCCAGTGTTGTTACTCTCATGATCCCGATGTCTGCCTTCATAATGAGAAGACAACAGTGGCTATAGCTGCTAGCGGATTTTCAACCCCCCGAAAAAGACGTTTCGCCTCCAAATCCGAAGGAAACCGAAAGTGAATCATAATCTGTAAGTAGTAATGATCAGTAAATGACACAGAAAATGTGAATAACTCCTGTATTAATATATTAAATACTTACAAAGTGGAGAGCAGCACTTCGGAAGAAGTTTCAGTGGAAATAACAGCAGATAGCTGGTGTTGGTGGGAGGTTTCAGATACCCAGTGTTACCTGTTATGCGATTACAAGTTCGGTGTTGCTCTGAGAGCAAATCCGAGCTTACCATTCGATCCGGCGCGAAAAATTGATTCTAGATCCGTCAAAACCCCAAAACCGCCAAAATGTCAGTTAGCCGGTGTTGCAGTCCGACGATATGAGAAGTACTTTTGGTTGTGACCGAATTTACGTTTTTGTTTACGACGGATCGCCATTTGCTTTTCAGGGTCCAAAGTTCCGTAAAGAATGGAAAAATATCCGTATCTGGCATCACTGCTATGGAGGAACCTAAAGTTTTCATGAAATAGCATCGAAAATATAGATATTATTATTGACTTCAGGGATTGTATGTATGCGAGAAAGAGCCCGTATTATATTGATTTGGTAGCTTCATGACCGCCTGTCATGCCACCGGGCTTCTTCACGCGGTTTTCATTTTCTCGATGTTGATTTTTATTATTAGATTCCTCGATTGCGGCGAAATGTCACGTAGTTTAGTTTTGACCGAGAGTCTCCTAGAGAAAATAATGACAGTGTCAGTAGCACGTGACGGCATTTCCTTTTTGTTCTCCGACGAGGTCTGGTTTTGTGTTTCTATTTTGGCTTGAATAATTTGAAACAGGGGTTCGGCAAGGGTCGGCTCTGAGGTAATTTCAATTTCACCGGTGGAAAGGCTACGCTGTTGTACATAATTGGTCAAAGCACGTTCGAATTTATGAGAGGGACGTCAAATTGTCAAACGAATAATAACATTTGGTTATGTAACTACTACATATATACATCCACGATTGTCACGAGATGCTTCACCGGTATTGGATCGCCCGAGATTCTTTGAATTGCATGGCGTAATTCTCTGAAAGGCAATAACCACCACATAATACATTCAATATACGTTAAATATTGCATTGACTAGGAGCGGCTATAGTAGTTCAACCAGAAAGAGGTACACAAAGGTAGAATGACCTATCTACGAGTATATCGACCATCCAGTAGTAGGGTAGGGGTATCCAGGGATATGGGAAAGGAGTTATTAGCTTTCATCGGTCCGTCGACGATGAAATTCAGAGAGAACCATCGACTGGCTAATCTGCACAACCCCTCAAAATTTCATCAACATCGGATGCAAAGTTCCGGAGTTGGACCTTGTAAATACAATAAGGAACTGATTCAGTCGTCTGACAAAATCGTCGATGATGGCCAATCGGAGCGTTTATGAAGCAAAACAAACACGGAGAAAAGAATTTTACAAATCTGCAAAGCCACTCTGTCATGGTGTGCCAATTAGGATCGGGAATGAAGGTCCACTGAAATATCCACCTTCTTCGCCGAGCTCTCGATAAATTTGTTGTAATAAAGAAGATAATAAATTTATTATAAGCTCGGCGAAAAAGGTGGATATTTCAGTGGACCCTATTCCCTATCCTAATTATTAGGATCGGGAAATTATTAGGATTAGTCAATAAAACTATAAAAATAACAACAATAATAACAAATATTTGTCAATTATTGACGAATAGTTCTGTGTTGGGCGATCTCCATACCTGCAACTCTGTCTTGGTGTAGTAGGTTATGCAGGTGAAATTTCCCTCTAGATAAGTAAGACTTAAGTAGGTAAAACCAAGGGATCCGCCCAATTCTGGAGTTTCACTTTGTCCGGAACACCACGACTCTCAACATTGAGTAGATTTTAGGTATAGCACGTCAAAAGGGTTTGCAGAAGAAAATACACGCACATCACGCAATGTAAACGAGGGATGGCAGTAAATCAATAAACGGAACGAAATGGCAGTAGATATCCTGTCAGATTGATGAGATAACCATAACCATGATTAGAGGAGAGAGATTGCAGAGGAAGCTTCAGCAACTAGCGCTCGGTGCAAAAATTGTGGGGTGCAGCCAAACTAGCCAAGAATATAGTGGTCTCCCGTTTATTGAGTCCTTTTCCAACCAGCCAATCATCATTGTTGTTACTCAGTTTGGGAGGTGAGCCTTGCTATGATGGAATCATTACAAAGAGTCTTTTGGATGAAAGTAGAACATGGAAGAAGCATAAAATTCATTCTTCCGACTTCCATGGTTGTGCGGCCGTTCCTTCTTCCATCGAGTCAGCTTTTTCGAAGAAATCTAAGGGCGGAATTTATGGTCCTCACTTAGTTGAAAGGAAATGCTCCAGTAAATGCTTGAGGAGGCGACGGTGACTTGAGCTATTCATAGTAGGTAAGTGACTAAGAAAATGCTCAAGGATATCCTGAGAAAGTGAATGTCTCGGGATAATCTTAAAATGATATACTACGCGTATCTTTACAGTATCCTAATATAGGTACGTTTTCAAAGTCAGATTGAGAACTTTCCTAATCAAATTGAGAATTTTCTGAGTCAAATTGATTTGGGGCGAAATTCATAGGTAATTGTTTTGGAGTCAGCCCTAAACTACCTCCAAAATTGAGCAAAAACCGCCCACTAGGAACTGAATTTACGTTTGCGCATGCGCACAAGCTACTGGTAGTCCGATTTTGATGAAATTCATAGGAGACCCTCTAGGGTCTAACTTGCGTAATCCCTTGAAATTTCACCGAAAATGGTCGAGTAGTGGTCCGGAGATACGCCTATGACAACAAATTTCAAGTTTGCGCTTGCGCAGTAGCTATTATTGATCCAATCGTGACGAAATTCATAGGTTATCGTCTTGGAGTCATTCCACAACTACCCTGCAAATTTGAGCTGAATAGGTCAATTAGGAACTGAGATACAGGGGTTTCATGAAATTTACGTTTGCGCATGCGCTCACGCTACTAGTGGCCCGATGGCGATGAAATTGATAGGGGACCGTCACGGAGCTAACCCGCCCAATCCCTGAAAATTTCATCAAATTCGGATCACATCTTCATATAGTTTTGCCTGGGACAAGGAATTGACCACAGACCGACAGACAAACAGACACGGAACCAAAATTGTTCAAAAAGCTCTGAAACGTAAAAAGCAAGTGGAAATTTTGATTTTGGAGGAGACATTTTCTTTTAATTTTTTGCAGGAATACATAGCTTCCTACCTTCGGTAGTGAGGAAGCAAAATGTATTTGGTGATTAATTTTAAATGAGATAAAAATGAAGTTGGGATATGGATTATAGATTTGAGATATAGATTAGGTATTAATACTGTAACTTACTCGTTTCAGGGGAGATCAGCCCTAAGAGCAGCCTGAGCGTGACCATCCTCGAACTTACCCCCACTTCCGATGTCACGGGCGACCGTAGCGGAGGAGGCGACCACGCGCGACGGGAGAGCGCGGCGTCTGAGACCTTCGCCGCGGGCAGTGAGTACATCAGTGAGTCCCATCGTTTTCGTCCCGACATCTCGTGAAACCAAAACCGCTCATTCATGCTATAGCGCACATGTATTGCTCGTTCAATAGCGCACATGTGGGAGCGGCACTGAAGAGAGGGGGTTGAGTAGCCATTTTTACGCTAATTCCGAAAATACCTCATATTCCCAGGTATAAAATAGCTAATTGGCTGTGAAATCGTCGAAAAAACACAGAAAATTCACGTTTTTGATCATTGGAGCCGGCCAAAACTGTTTTTGGAAAAAAGTTGAAGAACTTAAAATTATGCGTCGAATGAAATCAACGCCAGCTCATTTAAACTAAAACCATGGTTTTTTGGGATTTCCAAACGTTTTCCGCTTTTCGTGTTCTAAAAATGTCAAGAAAATGGAAAGCTTTGAAGAAAAAAATAAAAAAATAAATAAATAACTCACCAAAGGTCCTCCTGATCAATGGTCTGATTCTATTTGTACAAGAACAACGTGATGGGCGGTTTTGTCATTTTCATGGTATTTTCGATAATTTCGCAGCTAATTAGCTATCCTAGGCATAAGGACATGGGGTACCTATATTCGGAATCAGAGCAAAATTTCTTATGAGAGTCGTTCGTAACACCGTCATGTCCAGAAAAAACCCATTTCACGACTATGTAATGATTGTGTTTCGAATTACTGTTTCAGCGCGATGAAACAGTTCATTGATCAAAAACAGTTAATTGATCTATACAATCTTGTCGGCGCTGAAGAGAGGAAATTGAGTAGCCATTTTTACGCTAATTCCGAAAATACCCCATGTTTCCAAGTCTAAAATAGCTCATTGGCTGTGAAATCATCAAAAAAACACAGAAAATGCGTGTTTTTGACCATTCGAGCAGGCCAAAACTGTTTTTGGAAAAAAGTTGAAGAACTTAATTTATGCGTCGAATGAGGCCAACTTACCTAAACTAAAACCATGGTTTTGGGGGATTTTCAAAAGTTTTCCTTTTTTCGTGTTCTAAAAAAGTCAAGAAAATGAAAAATCACCAAAGGTTCAGATCAATGGTCTGATTCAACGCAGAGTTCTCTGGTGTTCAACTTCTATTTGTACAAGAACAATTGTGATGGGTAGTTTTTTCATTTTCCAGATTTTTTCGACAATTTCGCAGCTAATTAGCTATTCCAGGTATAAGAACATGGGGTACTTATATTCGGGATCAGCGCAAAATTTCTTAACACCGTCTTCTTCATATATCTTCATAACACATGAAAAATGTCCAGAAAATCATCTCCAGAAAAAAAAACATTTCACGGCTATGTACGGTGTTTCGAATTACGGTTTCAGCTCGATCATAAACAGTTCATTGATCAAAAACAGTTGATTGATCTATACTATCATGTCTCGGGAATGAGGAAGCTATGTGTGTCACTTGGCACAGATTTTTTTCCCCTGTAGAAAACTCAAAATGAGTGGTTAAATTATGTTTTTTTAAAATAATAGATTTACGTAGGATGTTCGTGAGTGAAACTGAAAACTGCCATCCTTCAACTTTCATCCAAACCTGTGAATAGGCTTCAGAGTTCATGGGCGAGTTTAGGGAAATGAAGTCCAATTTCCCGAGGGTAAAATGTGGAAAATTCCATTCAGTTGCTTCAAAACATACTTCGTCCTGTCGAACTACCGGGCAGAGTGCGAAGGTAATGAAACATCTCTCCTTTGATGTTTGCATATTCAGCTCCTCCAATTCTATCAAAATCTACATAACTTTCGCTTTCGCTTCTCTTCCTTTCTCTCACGAGTTAATAATGCCTCAGAAAATACCTACCATGAAAAAAGTCTTCTATGCACACAACCTGGATAGAGAGGACTTCCGCTTTTATGGAGTCAACATTATCTGAAAATGTAATAACTAAATCAGTTTTAGATTATATTTGCCGAAGTTCCATACTATTTAAAATGTGTAAAAAAAAAACATTTCTTCGCTTAAGATGCAACACCAGCTATCTCGATTTTGGCACATTCTGAGTAGTTTAACATTTCTGAAGGGATTTTTCACTCAGAATCGATTGGAATCATCCGATTCTCAACAGAAAGCGCTCAAATTGCGTTTTTTTCAATACCAGCTATCTAGAAGCAAGAAAAACCCAGCCTTTCTCAGTTTTGTCGGCACCGACAATAGAACAGGTGGCCCCTTGTCAATGCTTGTTAGGTATATAAATTATTATTTTATTTATGTTGAAGACTTTTGATGGTCTTAATGGAGTAATACTTTCACAATATGGAGTAATTCTGTATAATCGGCAATGATTATCAACCGTTAGTTCCAATGGCAGATGCTGACAATAGGTATGTGATCAGATATTTGTTCACTTATTTCAATGCTCATACTTCTACTAGTAGTATAACACGAAAATAATGCCACTGTAAAATGAGAAAATAGATGAAAATGATGACAAATAATCATCAAAAGGGGCAACTTCATCTATCTAAACCTTTTGCACACAAACACGAGCTATCTGACTTTTTTTTTAAATATTGGAAATTGGATGATTTTACCGTGTTTGATACATTTTGAACCCTACCTAATGGAAAAAAGCGATTTGGAAGTCATGGATACTACTTTCTTTCGGGATAAAATTGTTTTTTTTTTGTCTCTCCTGTAAAGTTGCCAAAATTGAGATACCTGGTGTTGCAACTCAAGCGACGATTTCGTAGTTAGGTCCGATGGTGAACAACGTATAACCTACCGTAAACGTGTTGATATTAGTCAGTTTAGAATATCAAAACGATCCTAAATTTCGATATTGAGTTATTAATGCTAATGCAATTTAGCAAATTTTGATTTGTTTACCTCCAACCCATAAAAATGTCCATGTTTCAAAAAGCGAGGAAGCTATTGCCCACCAAACTTGGCAGTAATTTTTGAAAGCTTTATTAAGCATTCCACTAATTTTCGAAGAAAATTAAACTATTGCAATGGCTTCAAAAGTTTAGTAATGAAAACTTTTGAAAATTTTCTCCATGGAAATCCGTTTCAGACCATTCTAAAACGATTCCTGAAATGTAACACTTTTTCATGTGTGTATATACATAAATATATATGTGACCGCAGACGATATCTGACCCTGGAATCGAAATAACAAAATCCAAAAACTCGGCGCTCCGCGCCTCGACCCCCGGTTACCTCTATTTACATACTTCGGACGAAATTATTGAAACACAGAATGTGTTTTAGCTCTCGCGCTTCACATAAACCCGTCTTCAATCTTCGGTAAAAAAATGCACAAATCTGAAAAAGTCAGAAAGTTTCATTTTCGCTGGGTTCAACCTTCTTAATGATATTTTAGCTTTTTTCAAGCTAGCTTAAAAATAGCTAATTTTTAGCTATTTTAAGCTGTTACTTAAAATAGCTAAAAAAAAATTAGCTATTTTAAGTAACAGGACCATAGCTATTCCATAATATGGATATTATCATCACGAAATTTCCGGTAAGAGAGAAGCTCACCATTCTTCCAATAAAACCTTGCAAGAGATACCTACACTTGAACTTTGAAATTTCTCCCTTGATGGGAAAAAACAATAGATCATGGATATGTCTAGCGGCTTTAGGAGCCGCTCAGGTGATCTGAGAGCTCCATTTTCGACTCAGGTGATCTGGGAGCTCCATTTTCGACTCAGCTGATCTGGGAGCTCCATTTTCGACTCAGCTGATCTGGAAGCTCCATTTTCGACTCAGCTGATCTGAGAGCTCCATTTTCGACTCAGCTGATCTGGGAGTCGTCATAACAAAATCTCGCACAGGTTACACCAGGTTACACGATCCTTAGTTCCGCATCATCGGTATCCATGTTATCGTCCCAGATTTCGTCACCTTTTTTGATTCAAAAGAAAAGATGAGTTTGTTGGCCAGAATTTCTGGAGTACTCCACGGGGTCAAATTCTGAAAAGTTAGAGTCAAAAATCGTTTTAAAAAAACTTGTTTTAACACAGAATGTGTTTCAGCATCCTTGGACTAACTTGCCGAAAAAGGTCACGCGGAATGGGTGACGCGGATGGGTGACGCGGATGGGTGACGCGGATGGGTGACGAAATGTTCTTATTATTAATTTTAAGTATGTTGATCGTAGAGTAAAGTAGTGATGGAATTGTTGAGGGTCGATCAATGAAAGAAGTGGGTGCCAACGTTTCGGAAGAATTTATTTCTCCATCTTCAGGGCATGAATCCTTCAAAGGCAGTGGAAAGTAAGACGGTGCGTACTATTTCACCAACATTGGAAGAGGTAACCCTCCCTGCTTGCCCCCTGGCGAGGCGCGGAGCGCCGAGTTTTTTCAAGGTTTTTTGGTGTAAATTACCATCCTAAACATATTCGGAATTGGCGTGAAATTTCCTATATGAATCACCCACAAAATTGCTTAAAATTATTCTTTGAAAATTCGCTCATCAACTCATGCTGCATGAATGGAACTTTTATTTTTGTTATTTTGACATACTGTTGGCTCCACCCGAAGCTTTTCACTGACCTTCATTCTTCATCTTCCTTTTTCTCGCTGTTGAATTAAAAAACTTCTTTTCTGGCGCTGGTTTAAACACCTGTACGCTCCTTTCCAGCAGAAAAAGTGACGGGTTGAAAGCAAGTCGAGCACAGCCCTCGATCTCGAGGTAGAATATTCGTATAATAATATCCTCCTCGCTACCGGTGTATTTCCAAGGTGTCAGAACGTTTAGAAGACATGTGGGTTGTGGGTGACACTCAAGAGAAGGGCAAATTCTCATCATCCAGTTTTCAAAAACATTAGTTGGTAAAAACATATAGTTGGTTGATGCCATCTTTCTCTATAATAGGCGAGGTTATAGGTGAATATAAGCACGAGGCTTCTTCTTTTGTTAGAGGTCTGACTAGTTTTGCTTACATATTTGAGCATCTGCAGGGACAAATAGACAAAGTGGAGCTATCACTTGTTTTACATCATCACATAGGTTTTACATTCCCATAATTGGACGGTGTTATGCACAAACCGGCCAAGCGCTAAAATGTCAAAAATCGAGTTTTTGGTACCAATCGATTCGTATCGTCGAGTACTTTCAGATTTTTATCATTACAACGCTATCTGTTGATCGCAACGAACTAGGGTTGATAGACTGTTTGTGCAAAACGTTTTTTCGAAGTTCCAAGCGCCGCAAATCTAAACATTTATGTTTTCTACCCATCTTTCCTGTTAAAAAAGCTACGGTTGATCAGCACAAACCGGCCAGTCGCCGGCACTTGGGCCGGTTTGTGCACATTTTTCCATTTGGCCGGGTTGTGCAAAATACGTTAGTTGATAGTTGAGATTTTCGTTTCGCACGAACCAGGTATCCGCCGTAACTCAGAAATTATTGAAGTTACTCGTATTTTGACGTTACCGTTTGTGCATAACACCGTCCAATTTATGGAGCTTGCTCAGCAGGATCTTGTACTTGTAGAACAACCAAATTCTCAGAGATTAGATTATTTGAAGAGGAATTAGATCACTTGAAGATGGCCAACCTGGAAGATATCCCTCAAAACAATCTCAACTACGGGAGTTTAGGGAGAAGGGATGGGTAAATCTGCGGGGTTTCGCCCATTTTGCCCCCATAAATGAATCAAACCATGTGAAACTTGGGTTATATCGGGTTTTAGCGAATTTTCGAAGAAAATGAAGCTATTGCAATGGCTTCAAAATTCTTGTAATGCAAATTTTTGAAATTTTTCTTCATGGAAATCCGTTTCAGACCATTCTAAAACGATTCTATGTCAACGATTATATGTCATTCCAGACGATATCTGACCGAGGAATCGAGCTAAAAATCTGAAAAAATTTCAATATGTCAATAATATCAAAAGAAAGGTTACGTTCGTAGCCCAGAATTTTTGGAGTACTCCAAGGGTTCAAATTTTGAAAATTTAGAGTCAAAAAGCGCTAAAAAAACGCGTTTTGAGGTTTTTCGTGTAAATCACCATCTTAAACATAGGAATATATGGTATATTCGGAATCAGCGTGAAATTTCCTATTAGAATCACCCACCAAATCGGTTAAAATGGTTCTTTGAAAATTCGCTCATCAACTCATGCTGCATGAATGGGACTTTTAAAAAATCATTTCAATCTTGATGGTGGTGCTTCAAAGATTTTCCCTTATATAACCTAATGATTGTAACCAGTGCGAGATATTGCTTTAGTTTCACACTGTTCTTTTGATAAGCAGATTAACATCCTGATCCTGAGGATATAGGAAATACTAAAATTAAAACTTCGTTTATACATACTCATCAAAGACCATGTGCAGGAAGAACTTCTGCATACACGTGATCGATTCACTACGAATACCAGATGTTCTCTCTGCCTCGGAGGTGTGAACTGGAATGATAATGAAAGGGTTGTGTTGCGGATCCAATTAAGACCGTTCCAGCAGATCGAGTACATTGCTGCGATTTGAGGTGTCGATATCGATGAAACATAGTTATGCGGTGATAGAACATTCCCGTTGTTTCCAGTCCAACGGAGTACTTAATTCAAGCGTTTGTTCTGCGTATCCCCAGCGGTTTGAATGGCGCCTCTTCTATACCCGCGTTACCTGCCTGGTGCCCACCGCATGAAATGTATTGAACCATTATTGAGGAATTGAATGTAAAAATAAATTGAAAAGTTTGTTGAGATAACATTCCAGCGATAGCTTTCCACAACGTAACATCAACATGGTGCAATTTACAAAACGATTTTCAGTTTCAGGTGTCACATAGGCACGAAACGGCCGTATATGGTGTGCTCAAGTACAAAATATGGCTCATCGTAGATTTTTCGCGAAGATTTTAATTTATCATCGCACTTTTCATTCATTTCTTCCCTTCAAACTTCCTTACCTAGGTACGTAATAAAAAAATTGACTTACGAAATTTTTTGTGCTTCACGGAATACTGCCGTAAGATGAGTTTCTAAAAGTTCCTGTCATCCAGCATGAGGTAATGAACTAATTTTTTGTTGATGTTCTTTTGACTTTGACAACTCTATACGACGCACAGCGTGACGAAACGGCCAATTTACGCGTTGAGTCAAATTTTCATGTATTTTCTCAAGATCTGTATCTAGATGCGGGTACGATCGGTGCAGCGGTGGTCTTCATAAGAGAGGAGAATTCCATGAAAATTCATAAGGTGGTTTCTTATAAGCAGCTTGAACTGTTTAATTTTTTAAAATTAAAACAACAAGATACATTACAGACCTGCTCACAATACGACTACATTTGCAGTTGTTGTTTACTGCACAACAAATTCGATAACAACAATATTCATAGCACTATTTTCATAGTTGAATTCCACACTCAAAACATCTCTCTAGATGTCAAGATACTCCCCTAGCAACTCTTCAAATGACGTAGGCCTAAGCCTCCCAAGCAGGGTGATTCTCCTCTCCCGGAAGCCGTCAAACCTAGAGCAGTCGAAGAGAAATATGATCCCAGGTCTGAGGCACATCGCCTGAGGTCACTTGGCATGGGCGTGAATCGCTTCCCAGTATGTAGGTTCGATCTATACTTACCATGACCGGTGGGGACTTGAGGGAGCTTCTGGGAGAGGGTAAGATCTAGATCCAAACGGGACTTAACTGTGAGGATGAATCTATTGGAATAACTTCCGCCCTTTGTCCTCTCCCCATACATCACACTCCCAACGCTCTCTTCTTTCAAGTGGAGCTTAAACCAAATGTGATTGGAAGAGATTCATCGGCAGCTGCTCTCTTATAGCCTTTACGTCCGCCTCTTCATTTCCCCTCACTCCCACGTGCATCTGAACCCATGTACATTGACTTGACTTGGGTTCCATAGCTAGTAACAGCCCTACAAAAATCAAAGACGATCAAGGGGAAAGCAACAGGACAGATCTGTTAGTGGTCGTTGTAATACCGTGTATGTATATACGAGATTATGCATAAAGACCGCGTTAAGAGCCATAACTCAAGCTGCAGAACCCAGGGGTTTAGCTAGGCTATAATTCGGGCCTTTGATCCCTAGGCCAGCTCTTCCATCCATCACAGACCCGTTTGTGTACCAGAGAAGTGAACCTGGTTCGTATTGAGGCATGCCTCTCTTCCAGCATTCACGATGTTTGATGATCACCTTGAAGGGAACACGCGACTAAGCCACTGGGTGCAACCCGGCTTGGTTCGGGTATAGGTTCTCGTGGGTTTCACTGTGGAGCTTCACAGTACTTTCCTTACCCGTGGTTATACACCCGGATAATTCGAACTAGAACTTTTTGTTCTGAATGTACATAACTGAGAGTAGTTTCAAGTTCAAGTGAAATCGTAATCTCCACCGAGAAGAGTTTGATGGAAATGTGATTCCGCATTTAGAGGTCATCTTCAGTCAAGTGGTTACGTAGTGTTCGATCATCCGGAGCTGATTGGGTGCCATTCGGCCAAAGAAGGTGGAAAAGTACAGTTCATTGGCTTCACGCCTTCATATTTCTTCTCCCTCACTTTAGTTCTCTTAGTTATGTGCTCTGTGCTACTTCGTGTTCTGAAAGGTGGGTGATGTTTAACCGGCGCACTTCTTTCGTAATTTTTATAAAGTTAGAAAAATTTATTCATTTGTCACTCTGCATTCATACAATGACATTTGACCACCAATCTCTGTATACTCCACTCTGAACATGATTTAATCTAGTCGTAGGGACCTGTTTGAGCTGTAGTATTTGCAAGACACCAAAACAATACCAACCAACAACACTTTCCTCCAAGATTACAATGCCGTTCTTCCAGGTCCAAAACCCTCTCTATGTGGCGCATCTCTCGGCGTTCGATTTAGCACCCTCTTGTTTTCTCTTTACTTTCCAAGGATGTTTGCGAATCTTTCGTGAAATTAAGGCCGACTCAAAGTCTCAAGTCCCTTTGTTATTATTTCGCGACGGGGGAAGGGAGATGACGTCACTAATGACGTCAAAAACAGAGCAGACCGTCCCTCTCACTCGCCCGTTTCTCTTGTTATGAATATAACTAGAGCTCCCTAATTATACCGAGATTAGATTAAAATTACTTGAGAAGTTTTTTGAGGGGTTAAAGTCTTGAAAATCTCAAGCGAGAAAATTGTGTTAGTCTTCGTTTAAGTCTGTTTGTGCTCTCAAAATAACTTTATTTCCATTATTTTCGTTATCACGAAGAATCTTTGAAACTTTCTTGTTGTACCTACCGATATCTCTATACCGCTTATCATAACGTCACTGAAAAACCGAAGAAACTTGTTTCAATCTAACCTCCTGGCCGCATCAAGCAAAACAAAACCATGTGAAGGTGCATCAACCTGGTTAGTAAATGAAATAGGGGACAGTCGTGATCCTGAATTTACTGCTTATGACCTGAGAGCACTTTAGAGCAGAAT
>JAEMON010000012.1:13466856-13481869 GCA_030264115.1 Lygus lineolaris
TTAAACATATTGGCATGCAGTAGTAATAAGAATAGTAGTTTGAGTTAATATGAACTCTATAATTCCCGAGATTTGCGAATTTTTTATGACGGTCACACCCTGGCCGGAACACCCTTTACAGATGACGTTACACGCTTTCCCCTTCCCCCTTTTCACCGACTACCCTTAATTTCCTATCCATCATGTTGCACCTTTTTGGAAAGCTCTCCGTAAGACTTACAAGTTGAAAAAAAAGTAGCATTTTACAGCGGTTGTTTGGTTTCAGATACGGGTAATGCGCCTGCGCCGAGAAGGCAAAATCTGCACCCCGCGGTTGAACGCGTCGTGAAGTGGTTGAGAACCAAAGGTGTCCCAGGTTTCAGTGAGCCTCGACCACTCCCATCGGCACCAAGTTAGCACAAAATTCTAAAGATGAACCAATCATCAAATTGACCTTGAACGTAGTTTGTTTGTGATGCCTTTATTAGCGGCTAAACGTTGATTCCATGGATTCTTGTTGTTGGTAGAAACCAATAGAGTGCCTTTGGCTAAACCTGCTGAGTAATACCACTCCACCAGTATTTAGAGAAAAACACAGACCTGAGAAGTGATCCAAATATGAAATGCTCCTTTATCCAGACACCCAATTATTCAGAAATGAATAATATTGGATTTGTAAGTCAAATTAAAGGTTTTTCAAGTCAAATTAAAGGTTTTTCAAGTCAAATTCAACGAATTCGAGATTTTCTGAACCAAATAATTCAAGGATTTCCGAAATCGAATTGAAGATTTTTTTTTAAATCTCAAATTAAAGGTTTCTTATTTTGAGTTTGTTTTGGGAATAATTCTCGAATTATGTAACTTCGATCATCTTGAATTTGACATAGAAATGCTGTGTGCTGCTCATTCTACAGATGTCTTTGAACAATATTTTTGTACTTACTTCTACGGTATAAAGGGTGATCCAAAACCGTACCAAACGAGATTGAGATCTTCTAGGAAATTTCTTACTGATCATGAATATTACAGTATATTTAGAGGGTCGTGAATGGACCTTAACCAGTTTTTTTCTCCAAAAAAAAAACCCTTAAAACACCAAAATATTCATACCTATTCTGAAAATTAAATTCCGCGTCGAATGAGGGTAAACGCAGCTCTTTTGAGGCGTTAAATTATTTTCTATGCTTAGTGAATTTCTATCCATTTTTTCTCAAGGTCAACAATTCAGGTGCTTTTTTTGACAATTCAGGTGAACTTTTTGCTGAACTGGTTTTAAATCCGGGCAGCAATTATTTTAGAAAATTCAATAAACGCAGAAAGCTTATAGCAATAAATTGGTCAGAGTGATGTCCAAATATCTTTCCTTCCTCGGAAAATCAAGTTTCTATCAATCAAAATGAATCAGAAGTGTCACCATCCGATTCAGCGTGAAATATTACGTGGGAAAAGATACAACACCATGATAAGCAGAATAATCAGGATTAATGATTTCGATCAGGATTTTTTCGAAAAAAAATAAAAAATAAAAATAGGCAATTTCCTGGATTTGGCAAAATTCACTTTTCAGGTACAATTTCCACCTTCGAATTCTACCTAGAAAATTTTGATTTCATCAAAGAGAGGAAATTTAACGCTTTTTCAACCGTTTATTAATCTTTAATTTCACATTGTAAATTAAGAGAGTTATGATTGTTTTAACTGCGTACCTAAGGTTAAAAAAACCCCTTCAAAGTGAAGAAGCTCACGAAAAAAAGAGTTCAAGAATATTCAAGAGATACTTTTTGTCGGTAGGTAATTGACTGTAGACTTGATTCCTTGAGTATTGACATTCGAGCCTGATCAATTCAATCAATTCAGGTCAATTCGACACATCATTTCATCTGGAATTGAGAGGTCAGGAATAATACGGCTCCAGACCCAGGGCAAACCTTGAGATAGGGTACAAAGTTCAAAGTTATTATTAGTCCCACCGCAGTACGATTCCCGACGGAATTAAGCTATCTCCGCCAGTTTCGGTCTTTATATCTGTCAATAAGTTATTTTTGTCTCCTGTTACCGATATACCTCTGGAAGTTGGGATTGGTTAGGAATTTGATCGTGAGGCTCAATTTCTCGGGCTTGTCGTGCCTTCCTCTCAAATTGAGGGTACACAATTATTGGACATCTTCAGTTTTCAATATAAATACGATAAGTCAATGGTATCAACCTACAAGAAGGAAATTCGAGATGATGAGAAGGTATTACGATCAAAACTAAAAAGTAAAGTTAGTAACGGCCTTCAATAAATCACACAAATAGCAGTCCTGAGCAAACGCCATTTTTCAGACACTTTTGTTTCTCGTTGTGAGTTGATACAAATGTATTTAGAGGTGCCAAATACATGATTTACGTGTATTTATTCACCCTTATGATGTGTTTGCTTGTTAAATTGCATTCTAGGGCCTCTAGCGGTTCCAAATATGGTTGAACAAGGGAAATGGAGTGGTTAGAGCCTCATTAACAACGATGATTAAAATCGGAATTCCCCCAACACTGGTAAATAGGAAATTTCCATAACAACCTATACGGTCTGTCAAGCCGTTAAAGTTTGAACTTCGGATAAATGTACGGGAGTAAATGGGTTCAATTGTTCAACTTGACTGCAATATGAGTGGGGTCAGTTCGAGGTTAAGGTACCACCATTGAGATCTCTTACCGACATAGGCATAAGAATCGTACTACGATCAGTATTTTCACCACACTCTTCTGATTCGAATGCAAATATAATCGTGGAAAACGGATGTGTTCCTCGGTAAATAATATAATTTTATTTTGTGGCACATAGCTTCCTCGTATCCATAATTGTTGTCATTAAGGTACTCCTGTTGAGAAAAATCCTATACGTATACGTAGATACACTTGCACAGACATTTTTCCAAATCGTGAAGAAAGTTGATCGGCTGTAGAAAAGAACCATTACAAGGAGTTGCACTTAAAAATGGGGATCTCTGCCGATTGCAATATTTTCCTTTCACCTTTCAGGTGGCCGAGGGAAAGTAAAAATTGTCGCCTCCTAAACATGAATACAGTACCTACTTCCGCTACCTTGGAAGACTCGGAACCAAAATAGGCACCTATGTTTTATGTATGAGACGGATATGAGATTGTTAGGTAATCCTGTCCCATGAAATCAGAGTAAAGAAAGCTCTGCGAGCTATCACCCGGAACTAACCCATTATTTTCGATCGATATCTCAGGTTTCACTAACAATGCTAACTAACGTTTTCCCCCGAGAGTTTTGGAACATGGAAAAAAGTCAGCTGTGTTAATTCCGTCTGATGGGTCGGAACCATTAAACCTCTAGTTGGCTGTCGCGTGTGCCCCTATCAACTCACGAAATCAACAAGTGCCTTTGCCACCCATTGATTTTGAATGGGAAAAGACACAGAAAAATGCCTCCACCAGGTGATCCTTTTTAAAATATTCATAGCCTCAACCCTCGCAAACCCTTAACAGCTCCGAAGGTTTGTTACTAGAGAATTTGCCTAACTATGTCATAACTTGGCTCCCAATCGAACTCGTGACAATGATTTGTTCAGGAAGGCACCCCTTACAAAAAACATGATCGGTTAGTCGTTATGCCAATGAAGTGAAAGTGAACGTTGACTGATAGTTGAGTTGTTGGGACTGAACACGCAAAACTTACTGAATAAATTGAATAACATCTCGTTACGACTGAAAAGTTAGTAAAAGCGCTGGAAACGATTATACAATGGTTTATTATTATTTGTCTCTATCGGTTCCCCATCTGCCGAGGTCAAGATTCTTCCATTGGTTAGTCAGAAGTTACTTCCGTCAGTGAAAATCAATTCGCGTTTCACAATAGTTGTTATCTTTTTACTTTCCTCAGCCCACTTAAAGGTGAATGGAACGTATTGCGATCAGCAGAAAACCCAATTTCTGAAACACCACCTTTAACTGGTCCTAATCGAAATCTGATCAATTTTCTCCACGTTTTGGAAAAGTGTATGTAAGTCCGTATGTATGTATGTGCCACAAAAATAGATTGAAGGCCGAAAACAGCGTTTGAATCCGCAAAAATAGCCATTTTTGAGGTTTTTACGGGTGAGGAAAGTAGTGTGAAGCATCGCACAAGATGTTTTCTGTTCAATCCTTTTAGAACCTCATGGGGGGCAATTGGTTGGTTGTTTAGTGCTACGGGTGGCCTCATTCGATGATAAAATGGAGACTAGTCAAAATAGTGGAGAAAAAATATTGATCTAATGCAAACTTTTAGAAGTTATTTTCTGTTATCGGGATGATGACCTAACATCTTAATCAAATAATTAGCCCATGGTTTTTACTTTCCTCAGCCCACCTGGAGGTGAAAGGAAAGTATTGTGATCAGCAGAAAACCCAATTTTTCAAACACCACCTTTAACTGGTCCTGATCGACATAGGATCAATTTTCTTCACGTTTTGGAAAAGTCCGCATGTATCTATGTATGTGTTTATGTGTATGAACGCAATTGCGGCCCCTACAAAAATGATTAAAAAATTCCGATTTCGAGGATTGGTTTCTACAAGACTGAGAATGAGACCCTAAGAATTTCAGCCCTCCAGGTCAATTATTAGGGGGAGGAAATATTCCAAATAGGTGAAAAAAGTCGTTTTTAGCCCATTTTTTTGCTTTTCTCCCAAACTGCAATAACGATTTTGATGAAATTCACAGGACTTACTCTTCTAACAAGAAAAAACAAGTTCCAATACCCCACATCTCCACGAAAATAGATTCAGGGCCGAAATCAGCGTAAAATCCTCAAAAATAGCCATTTTCAGGTTTCTACGTTCGAGGAAAGTAGTGTGAAGCCTTGCACTAGATATTTTTAGCTTATTAATTTCGTGGAAATATAGATATCGTTTTCATAAACATAGTGTTCTTGACTGAAATGGGTTTCTACTTCTACGCAGGTCGTAGTACGAACAAGTTTCTTGCTGAATTTTTAGTAGATACCTACGCGGGGGGGTCCCACTATACAACTTCCGAAATAGAAAATCGGTGAAATTATATGATTCAAACGGCGAGTTATAATGTTTAATTGAAATGCATAAGTATAAGCTGCACTGCCAATTATAACCGAATTCAATTTTGGTTATTCTAGGGGACAACTTAGGAGGGTCTCGAGGTTGATGCGAGTACTCAGCGTGAAATTGGTCTCCGTCTGATGATGAAATTATTCACTTCAGACCTCCGAACCTGGAAGGGACAACACCCCACCCCAGCAGGCCCTTGGTCCTGCCTTGAGCCCTGTCTGTTCTATGTCCAATTAATTCCTAATATTCTTCAGCATGAGTTGTGGCGGCTCTCGGCCTCCAGTTGATGATGCCAAGGGACCATCCCCACCTTGTTGCGTACGTAACATCCAAAATTGAAGAGTGCGGGCGCTTGCCGGTAATGGCTGCGGAAATATTCATAGAGGGATTCCGGTAGTTGAACGTAGTTGGGACTTCCGTGTCCCAGATTACCTCAGCATGACACTATGAAGCTTTATTATACATGTTTAGCTATGATGCAAGCAGGCATGGATTTACCACTAGGCCCAATAGGCCCGGGCCTAGGGGCGCACGGCACCAAAAGGCGCACTTTCATAACAAAACGAAAAAAAGAAAAAAAAAATTGTTTAGTTTACATTTAAAAAAGATTCTACTAATACGATTATTATACCGTGTTAATATTATTAGGCTAATTGTGACACATTTTATGTATTATAAAGTTGTAGTTGTGATTTCTACATAAAACTGATTGTTCACTTGGCTCAAAGATTTATTATTTTCATATGATTGGCCCTAAATTCGATTGAGGTTACTTGTAACGTTAAATATTAATTACCATTTGCAATTCTGGTTTGTGTTAACTTTAAGGGATGAAACCTGTAGTGCTAAAACAAAAACAAAATTGGAAGAGATAATCAATATTTAATATTATAAATAATCAAAGAATTATCTTTAAATAAATTATTAGTTTGCTGTTAACAAGTTAAAAAGTATTCATTTGAACATGGTGCAAAATGAGATATTTGTTAACTATGAAGAAATTTTATTTCAGGCAACCAAATCCTTCTATCAGTGTATAATGGTGAGGGGGGGGGGGGGGGGCAAATTTATTCAGGCCTAGGGGCGCTGTAATGGTAAATCCGGCCCTGGATGCATGATGAATAGCCCCCAGATGAATACCCTAACCATCCCTAACCATTGATCGACGTTTGTGTTAATTGTACGTACCTACTTATGCTAACGATAACAGAGTTGCTACGGGTGTGGAAAACCTTGAAAACCTGGAAAAATAAGGGAAGAAGAAAGTTATCAGGGACAACCTGGAAAATTCAGGGAACAATTGAAAATCTTCTGGAATTTCACGCAAAATACGGGCTACTAGTATTGGTTTATTATTCTCAATAATGAACCTTCGGAATCGAGCACGAAAAAAAAAAGGAAGACTTTCAGAAGCATCCTTAGTTACTGAATTTCTTTAAGAATGAATGACATAACTCTCCGATAATAATAATTACAAGAAGGTACCTACTCATTGTCGCCAAGAGATGATTGTGAACCTCGCGGTAGGTGGGGATTTTAAGTCAATGGGATCTTTGTAGATGGGCGATCTATACAGAAAATAATAAACCGTTGTGAAATAATTTGCAGCGTTTTATTAGTTCTTAATGAGACTAGTGCTTCGAATAGAGGTTTCTAAATGTTAATAAATGCGTTTCAACATTTCTCGTTCTTTTTATTTACACTACAAAATTGATCATCTGCATTTCTGTAGGGAGTTCAAAAGTTACAAGACTTCCTCACAACAGACGACATCTGACCCTGGAAACTATCTAAAAAACGCTGCAAATTATTACACAACGGTTTATTATTTTCTGTATGGACCGCCCATCTACAAACATCCTATTGACATACCCACCTACCGCGAGGTTCACAATCATCTTTTGGCGGCAATGAGTAGGTACCTTCTTGTGATTATTATTATTTGGAGAGTTGTATCATTCATTCTTAATGAAATTCAGTAACTAGGGAAGCTTTTGAAAGTAAACAACAAACTTGGTTCGGTGGAGTAGAAAGAAAGTTGCATTTGAACAGCTAATATTTGAACGGAGATTTTGCCTACTCGGGGAGGACTGCGATTCAGACTCGTGTTTCTGCTCTTTTTTTCGTTCAACTCTTAAGTCCTTACAGGGAGCGAACGGTTGGTCCTAAAACGCTCCGCGAGGTCTCATTCGACGCTAAAAATTGTGTTCTATTCGAAATTGATGGAAAAAATATACCTTCCTATTTGAAATTTTCGTGCTAGGGCGTTTTGAAAATTTCATCCCCTATTTTCTACCCCTTAGAGAAAACTGACGGTAACGAAAAGCTTCGCGGCACAACTAGACCCCGACTGGGGCCGGTACACCAAATTTCATTAAATTTGGACCATGGTAACTAAGGAAAGTGCCGCGTACGGCGGACGGACGGATTTTTTTTAATTTGATTTCTGGATTCTACGTATCTTGAAACGTAAAACCTCAAATTTTGAGGGGGGGTTAAAATTTTTTTGATCGTGCTCGATTCCAAAGGTTCATTATTGAAAATAATAAACCAAAATCAACAAAAATTCTAAAATGTCAATATAAACTAGAGAAAGGATGAGTTCGTTGGCCAGAACTTTTTAAGTAGGTACTCCAAGGGTTCAAATTGTGAAAATTAAGGGTAAAAAAAGTGTTTTCGAGGTTTTGGTGTCAAATTACCATCTTAAACATAGGAACATAATATTTATACCTAATGGTGTATTGGGAATCAGAGTAAAATTTCCTATAAGAATCACCCACAAAATACTTTAAACTAATTCTTTACTAACACAAAACTTCTTTTCTTTACTTCTTTTCTTTACTTCACAAAACACTTTAAAATAATTCTTTGAAAATTCGCTCATCAACTGATGAATGAATGAGCATGAATTGAACTCTCCAGGTTTCAGAGTGTTCTGAACAATACGGTTCCGTGTCAATCTGTGGTCAATTCCTTGTCCCAAGCAAAACTATATGAAGTTATGGTCCGATTTTGATGGAATTTTCATGGATTGTGTGGGTTAGCCCCATGATGGTCCCCTATCGATTTCATAACCGTCGGACCACTAGTAGCGTGTACGCATGCCCAAACGTAAATTCCTTAAACTACAATTCCTCAGTTCCTCATGGGTTGATTTCGCTCAAATTTGGAGTATAGTTGGGGGCTGACTCCTAGACAAATGCTTATTAGTTTTGTCACAACTGGATCAGTAATAGCCACTGCGGATGCGCAAACTCTAAATGTGTTCCCATAGCCATAACTACAGAGCTACTCGACCTATTTCGGTTAAATTTTCAAGGATAGTACGGGCTCACTATTTTTTGGGAGAGGGGCTTTTAAAACGCATAGGAAAAGGTGAGGGAAAATCACTTTTGCGGTCTGGAAAACCTGGAAAAGTCAGGGGATTTTGGGATTCTGTTTCCGCAGCAACTCTGAATAAGATCTTGCGTGGAATTTCGATATGAAGTTCTGGTTTGCCGTGAAGAGAAAAGAAACGAAGGATGGCTGTGTTCTCATATTAGGTATTAAAAATTCTCTTGTCCTATGATGTGTTTTATTTGATTGAATATCATCAAAACCTTGGAGTGGTTTTTGAGAAAAGCTCGAAAATGTGTACAATTCCATCCAGGTTTGTAATATTTTTTTTTAAAGGATTGTTATTCTACATTGTTATTTCACAGGTTTGGATCCGAGAACTCTACTTCAGGAGAGAAAATTCGAAAACCGGTACCTGGGAAAGGAGCATCGCCGAGCCGGCGCCACTTTCCAAGGGAAGGTGTACAATTTCCTGGAGCGACCCTCGGGCTGGAAATGTTTCGTCTACCACTTCACAGTGTGAGTAAAATAACAATTTAAGTGCTTTGAATACAACTCAATAGGTCATCCACGGAATAATATTAATACGAGTCAGTCAATTTGAACAGAAGGAGAATATCCCATGAAGTAGGTCTAGGTAAGCGCAATCGCAATTAGATTAATTAGGGACATATTTTCTTTGTCAGGACTTTTTAAGTTAAATTATGCAGGTGCTAAGACAATAAAAGTCCTTGTTGTTTTCTATTAAAAACTGAATTTTACTCTGAGGATCTTTGGATCAACCCTTTGGTTATCATTGTCAACTCAACAGCAGCTCTCTTGGCAGGGACCAACTGATGACAGTTGGCTCCTGCCAAGAGAGCTCTCTACCTGCTTTTGAGTTGACAATGATAACCAGAGGGTTGATTGTGAGCTCCTCAGAGTAAAGTACAGTTTTTAATAGAAAAAACAAGGACTTTTATTGTCTTAGGGAAATTAATTTTATTACATAGGGAAATTATTATTTCGTTTTGATTACCATAGGTACTCGGTTTTTGGCTTTTGAAGAATTTTGGAGGTATTTCGG
Source organism: Lygus lineolaris (assembly GCA_030264115.1). NCBI lineage: Eukaryota > Metazoa > Arthropoda > Insecta > Hemiptera > Miridae > Lygus > Lygus lineolaris. The sequence continues at coordinate 13,476,311 of JAEMON010000012.1, forward strand.
GGGAAGGCCTTTCTTATAGAGAGGAATCTAGAGAATTTCGAAGCATTCGGATCAATATTTCAGACTGCTCGTGCGCAAACGTGAAATACTTGCTGGCCTGATAATCCAAGGATTACTCTAGATTATATGTTTGTAATCTATATTAATACTAGTCGATCTGAAGACCAAGGCATTATGTTAAGTAGGGAGTGGGGATTGTACACAGTTGTTGAATGCGTCACCACACACTATCACAACAGTCGCACTGTCATAACAATAATATCCATCTCAATACACCTAACACAAATTGAGGGTCGTGTCAAGATTCTACCCCCAAAATCTCATAAAAAAACCCAAAATGTTCTCTGTATCGTGGTAGGTAGACAAATCAAGAAATGCACCTCAAGTCCAAGTAGGACTCACTTTCTTACCATCGGCTAAAAACCGTTGTAAAACAGGTAAATATTAGGTAATATTTTTTAAAATAGAAATGTATTTTCAATTTAATGACTTTCAAAATATGTTTGGCTTCAACTGCTGAATGATGCGAAATTGATGATACTTCATCTTCCAGTTTTGTAAACGTCGGGAACGTGTTGGGTAATATTGTCAAGGATTTTATACATAGGTACGTAGGACGTAGGTACCTACCTAGTTCTAAAAAAAAAAAAAATAATAATAATAAAATAATAATAATAATAATAATTAAAAAAAAAGACTACTATTAGATATAAAATAAGAGAAAACGCAGTTAATTCCTCTCCCGCGAAGCTGGCGCCCTTCCTCAAGGCTCCATTAATTTACTCATATTTATTCCTTGTTTTATTTTATTAATAAATTAATAGAGCCGTTAAGGACATCAACTTTGTCCCCAATTGCTCGCTATAGAAAAATGAAATGTGTTTTTCCTCATCCTGCTCATAGAAACCCTACGCAGGAAGCTATGGACGAAAAATATTCTCGATGAAGGAAGGATAACTTCCGTACCTTTGTAAACATTGAACAATGGTGTTCTATATTTATGCTATCACTCCTTTCCACAGATTTGAGTTCTCTCGGCCCATCCCAGGTAATCGATCCCACAACACCACCGCAGGCAGATGAAAATACAAAAAGAGAATCTAGACTAAAACGCGGTTAAAAAAAGCTCTGAGGAAAAAATCGCACTCTGAAAAGTCAGTATTTTATTTGTTTTTCTAGCGAAGGGATTACGAAGGAGAGAGGTGTCTATCAACGTCCAATTTCTCCTTTTTTCAACAGCTATTTCCTGCCCACAATACCCCAGGCTCTCTTACGGGACATTCCTGCTTGTTAGAGAACTTCCCCTCCATCTATCATGGCCGTGGGTAGTGTAGGTAACGAGTCTAGCAACACTACCGCATTTGGAATCTTCAAGAGAACGTTTGGGAAAGATAATCCACCTAACGAGAATCTCCATCTTATAAGTCCAAGCTTTGAAGTGGTTCCTCCTAATTCAACGTCACCTAAATTATACCCCACAATTGTTAATTTTTTGATAAACAGTGAGAGGCTCTTTGGATTGGAAATTTTTCACGTCGAATCGGAACGTGATAGACAAAAGAACTTCCAGTGACAATTCCACCAGTTCCAAAACGATTTCTGTGAGTAAGGATTTCATTAATCGGGATAGATCGTTGAAATGGTTAAATGATCGTGATTGATGAGTACCATCACTTTTTGAATTGTTGGAGTTAATTTTTGACGAAACTTATGGTAAAGCTTTGGGTGAATCGATTTAGGCGCGGTGGCGCAGTGGGGCGAACACGGAAAAAACCGCTCATAATTGAAATTCACTCATTTCCGAAAAACATTTTTGTTGCGCGTTTCTAATAATTTTGTGTGTGCTGAATTCGATGAAAACATTTTCGAATCGGTTTGACCACTACTTTAAGTAGTAAAAGTTAAAAACGAGCTCAAAAACCAGAGTTTTTGAAACAAAAAATGTATAGGCTGGCAATTTCGCCCTAATTCGCTAATTGGGTAACTTTCATTTTGTCTTTTTCGCATTAAATTGTCGCAGTTTTCGTAATTCATTCGTTATTTTTCCGCAATTTTTGCAAGTTCGTAATTTTTTGCATGTAATTTTTGCATTAAATCGGCTCTGGAGTTCAAGGTTGCAATCGGCTGCAGCTAAATGTTGTTGGGGATGTTTCTAGACATGTAAAGGTAACTGTAAATCCCACAAATTAAGATGCGCAAAATCTGTAGAGTGAAACGAAAATAATTTGCTGTTAAATTGCAGAAAAAATATCCGATGTAGCGAACTGATTATTTTTTGTACTTCTACTCGAATACGTAAGCCATGAAAAATATTATGTTTGGAACATCTCAGGGACAAGAATGAGTAAATACCTACAGTATTAATCTCAATTTTAATTTGATCGAAATTACATTACTTTTTGCGTATTTTTCATGATCCAGCTGCTCGGCACTGGATGTAGGATTGCTTTGGTAGCCAATAAACACATTTTTCTACTATCATTTGAACCAAATCTTAACTTTCGAAAATTGGACTTATGAGCGGTTTTTCCGGATTCGCCCCACTGTGGGACGGTGAGGTTTGCTAGTTATATCTTAAATGTAGGAATTTCTTCAAATTTTCAAATTAATGAGGTAGTCCACGGTGGGAAGTTCTAGTTGGCTTTACTCAGTTACAACCCAGAAACTAAGTCAGTCTAGCGAGCGGAGAAAGTTTGTGGGGCGCCTGTGAAATCGATAACTCTGAACGCATCTGATTCATAGCTCCCGTCCGATCGAAGTCTCACCGTTTACCCATTCGCCGATTAGCGCCCTGGGCAACCGAGGTTAAACGATTACTGCAGTTATTGTTCAACCTTGTTACTATTTTCAAAATTCACGGATTAATGTCAGTATTTCTTTTGAATGGTATTTGTTATGTTTAGACGACCGAACAATTTATAAATAAAGTTTACTCACCTATATGTAAATTAGAGTATTCAAATATTGGTCATGAAAACCACAGTCATGTGTATTTATCATAATCTTCTCTGAAGATCTAACTTACCTCCACACTAAATATTTGACGTATTCTCTGCATAAAAATTCGCCCCTTTCACGTCATTAATAAGTGCATAAAAATATGATATATAACACATACCAGTGAGATCGATCAAATATGAAAGTGAACCTCAAAGTAAGTTTCAGTAAATTTTAAACCAGATGAGGAAGTGGAAAAACTCTGAAATTCAACTTTGATTGCATTTTTGAGTTAGAAAGGAAATTTGAAATCGATGAAATCTGAAGCGAAATTTCTGCCACTTTATTTTGGTTTATTATATTAAAATACTAATTGTAACCAGCATAAGAGAGTTCCTGAGACTATCTTTTATATTGTGCGAGGCTGTGAGCTTGATGAGTCATAATGGAGTCTGGATGTATGGCGTGGCCAGCTTGATGTCATCAGCCAATCATCACTTCAATCCTTCGGGAAATGTTCAATCGAGTGCGACAGTCAAGAAGTCCTATCTAAATTTAGGAGAAACGCACCTGTAAATGTTCATGTGGATGGCCAAAGACTCCCCATGTGGGTTATTCGATGGGCGAAATAGAGCTTAGAGACAGTCTTCCGTTCAAATGTGAGCCCTGAGCCCTATGACTTGGTGGAGTATCCACCATATACTTGCTCTACAACATTGGTGTGGGGAGCAGGGAAGAGACACGTGGAGCAACACGTGTCTCCCTCTCTCACCACCAAGTGGATTGGTGGGCCGGTAGAGGATAGTACCCCCACCATGCCGGGTGTGTATCCTGGGGGTATATACATATATTGGGCCAAGTGCTCCAATAAAGGCTCTACCTTTGCACTTATTACAATGGGGTATCTATTGTGTAATTACTTGATCTCACACCACTTTTTGTTGTGGGATGATCTTTGGATTGAGGCTGCTCACTATATAGAGGTTCTTTTGTAAGGTGAAAACTGGTTTGGATTGGCGAGCTACAGTTCCTTGGCAGGGAATCAATTCATAAAGTTCGTGTATTTTGACCCAATTGCGATTGAGTTTTTAATAAGTATAGAAGTGAATCGTTGGTTTTTATTTGGACAGTTACTTGTTATACCTACTGTGTCCCTAATTTTGTGACATTCTCGGATTTTTATTTCATGGCAAACAAATTCTAACTGCAAAGGAGAGTTCGATCCCAGGACTTATATAGTATGTTAGCTCTTCCTTCAAATGAATTACTGGCGCCTCAAGCTGTTTGGCTCATGTGCAGGGTAGATTTGAGGGCACCCATGAGCTTACAGTGGCCTTCTGAAGCTCGAACTAGCAAAGCTCAGTTCGCAATATTTCTGCCCACAATGTCATGGTCCCATTAATAGAGTGCCTTTCGCCCTGATGTGGGACACGCTGTGCATTCAGCCCTATTTTGGGAATTTCCACTACCTACTTCAACACGATTGGATTTAGTGCATTTATCTCCTTCGTCTACTTAGTCTTGTTTGCACTTAATTAGATCTGAGAAAAAAGCAACCACTTCATTTAATTAAATTCGAGAAATGCAGCCTCTACCTGTTGATTCAGCAATATCCAAATAAAACCTACGGTGTTTTCACCTAGCTAGACCATCTTGGGAATCTTCTTACTTGCGTATATATTCGTAGCGGGTTTTGGGGGCAAAAGCAAACAAACAGGGCCTAACCATTCTCGACCTTGCCTCATCAGCCCGAGGATGAGAACAGGTCCCCTAATCTTTGTTAATATCCTGCTAGAGGAACCTTGCCAAGGCTAACGCGTGTTTGTACTTCAAGCCTTTTCTAATTAACGTTATCCCAAGGGCTCAGAGCTGGCGGTGCGAAGGGTTAACATCCCTTCCCGTTCATAATTCGTTGTTTTCACATCTCCGAATCGACCCTGAGACGTGCGGGAGTAAATTTGGTAAAATGATGGTTATTATTATACGTCCTTCCAGTTATGTTTAGTCGCCTGATGAAAAAATGAGACGAAATGAACAACCTTTACTGCACTGTGGGTATTATAGACCCCCATTCATTTAAGTGGAGCAGGCACGTGGATAAAAGAGGACAACCTCACAGTGGTCTACAAAAATTTCACCTTTGAGGTTTAGAATTATTTGCTCCTTTTCTAGAAGGGCGCTGGATTCAAAAATCATGCAAGCCAGGTTTTCTCTCAGTTGATTCGTATGAGACCATTACAGTACATTATTTGTACATTTAATTTTCTAGAAATACCCCCCCCCCCCCCCCCCCCCCCCCCCCAGTCCCAGGTTCATGAAATCCCATTATGGGAATGTTAAATGAAATTGAACGCCGAACCCGAATATAATTTTTCCACTGTAAAATGTCCCGAAAATGTCCAAAAATTGTCACTGTAAAATTTCTTGCAAAATTGCACAGTGAAATTTTGATGTAAAATTTCACTGTGAAATTTCACTGTAACATTACCCCTCCCCTAATTTCTCGAAAACAGGCCAAGAAAGTGGAGGAATTCTCATTTTTCTACTAATGAATTGTAAGATTTATTCTGAAAACTACCTACGTTTGGTTTATTATTTTCAATAATGAACCTTTGGAATCGA
>JAEMON010000012.1:13510573-13522468 GCA_030264115.1 Lygus lineolaris
AAAAAAAAAAAAAAAAAAAAATGTGTCTACTATTTTTTCAAAAACCCTAAGCTAAAAGACATATTATCCACGTCAAAAAATCCCAATAATTATCATGGACTTTTCACTACTGCAGACTTTTCAAGTGGACTCCAACACCAGGAACGAGGAATGAGGGGCGATGATGGGACCACAAGGGACCCTCTTTGGGGGAAGCGAGAGGGGTCGGAAGTGTCCAACAAGTTGCACTCGAATTTCGAGGAGTGGGGGGCGGAGTCACCCCTCAGGGGGTGAGTGGAGCAGCACCGTCGCTCCTCCTCTTCAGTATACGCGCGCATCCCCCACCGTCAACTGTTGCGTCCTTCCCCCTCAGTATTTTTTGCTTCCAGCATTACTTACCACATTTCATACCGATCAAATTATACGAAAATCGAAGAGTAATTTCCATCAAAGAACTGATTTAATTCACACAAAAATCATTAGATCATCATTTCCCCCACCCCGAAATTCATTCATTTTTATTTCGACCGTTTTTTAAAATTTTTTTAACGTGTGCAATGACCGTTTGTGAATGATACCCCAAGCCTATCGCTCTGGAACCATTCCTTTTATAACGTAAGCATACTAACAAATTATATGTCTATACTTATGTTATTACAATGTTGTACTGTCGAACCTGAATTTTAATGCAATTTCCGGAGTTGAGTAGAAAGTCATAGTGAAGTTTAAACAGTTCCAAAAATCTTGATAGGCAAGTCGAAATTTTCCCATTGAAGTAGTCTTTAGAGTAGGTACCTACCTACTATGTTGAATATTTATTATGAAATTCTCCAAATTGAACAATTTTACGTATTTTTGTATCGGTGAATCCACGTGCTATTCGAGATGATATCTGATCATTAGAAACGACCAAGAACCGGTAATGCAGTTTAGCTCAATGAGCGAATTTTCAAAAAACCCATTTTCTAAAGTTTTTGTCAAATCTACATTTCACAATGATAATTTTGAATATTTGATCGTCCTTTCTTATAGGAAATTTTGCACTGATTCCAAATATACTATTATATTCATATTACTGGAAATTGTTTCCAGAAACAACTCATGAACGAATTTTTAAGCAATTTTTGAACCAAAATGTTAATGATGATAATTTTCAATATTTGATAGGCCGTTCCTATAGGAAATTTTGCACTGATTCAAAATATACTATTATGTTCCTATAACTGAGAATTCCTCCCACCACCCCCTCCCCCAAAACCCCTCAAAAACCGAGTTTTTAGGAAATGTTTTTGAATTACATTTCAAATTTGACTGGTTGGGTCCATTCTGGTGTATTCTGTGGTGTCAGATTTGAATTTTTATGGGGAATAATCGGTTAAACTGTGAAATATTTATCATTAAACTTGAATTTGGAAATGAAAAATTGAAAATTCCGATCGAAGGAAGTTTCTCATTCGATTATTCCTAGTTTATCCTGGTGTTTCCTGGTTTAATTCAGATTCGACTGTATGACAAGAACTAGGTGGTGTAGAAGTCAATCTGCAGATTTTTAATTTTCTTGTAAGACTTTGTCAAATTACCTCGACCCATATAATATTCTATTTTAAAAATAGTTTGACAATTTGTAACGTGTAAATTCCCAAATTTGCACACCTGAACATAGTACTATGATTTGCACCACCTATTTCAAGTTACATCTTCGGTACATCATCCTAATTGTGTGTTTCGTTTTGTCATTGTTTAATTTGATTTTGTTTCCCATGGACACCTATACTGATTCATCTTCTAAATTTACCCTCTCAGAAAAAAATCTCTAATTGGTACCTTAAATACAAGGAATAACTGCCAAAAATAATGGTATTTGCATCCTTTAACTCATTTTCAAGCGTTTTTTTGGAGATTCCATGATTCAGAAGATGGATTGGGATGGTTATTTGCGTGTATCTGTTATACGTATTTATCTATGTTCTACCATTGATGAATTGTTTTCGTGTTAACAACCCATTTCTTATCAAGGAAAATTTATCGAAATATCCTCCTTGGATATTTGATTTTGATTGATTGATTGATTTTGATTGATTTTTGATTCCTCCCGGTGGATATTTTAAAAGGGTTGTGATTGATTGATTTTGATTGATTTTTGATTCCTCCCTTGGATATTTTAAAGGGGTTGAAAAAGGTAATAATTTGATCAGGTATTTTTTTGAAATTTCTTCCAGAATCTCTTTAGGAGAAATCAGCAATAAAACGCTTCAAAATAGCAATTTTTAAAATTAGGTAATAGAAACTTCGAGAAACCAGCCGAATGTAGTTTTCACCCGCCTAATTGTTTGAGAATAATTTAATTTGTCCAACCAATTTAAAGTTAAACTTTGGAGGTTAGGTGTAAAACTTTGGTTTAGGTTAAAAATAGAACACCTTAAATTTGATTGACGGGACTTTACTATGATTGAAAAAAGTTCCAGTCATATAGCTTGGGTTGATGAGCGAATTTTCAAAGAATCGTTGTACCCGTTCATGAACAATTTTTCATCCACGATGTTTTTTAAATTTAGTGATTCTTATAGAAAATGTTGGTTTGATTCCGAAAATACCATATATAAATATGGTCCGATGGTAAAGAAGGTAGTAATTTACATAAGAAACCTAAAAACCCGTTTATTGACCTTTAATGACATTTAACCTTGAAGAGTGCTCCAAAAATAGAAGTTAAACTTCAGGCATCGCTTTAGAATGAATTGAAATGAACTTCCGTGGAAAAAATGTCAAACATTTGCATAACATACATCTTGAAGCCATCGGAATAGCTTCATTTTCTTCGAAAATTCGCCAAAAAGAGCTAAACTTGGTGGTTTGGAAACGACTTCGGTTGGAAACAGCTATTTGATTGAGGAAGAATTTTCAACAGTATTATGTAGGTTTTTGTTCGTCTCATCTCAGCATTCCCTGTAGTATACATTACACGTAACCAACATACCCGTAACAACTCATCTCTCACTATTTCATTTTCGGGTCGCCATTTTATTGATTTATGACACATTTCATTCTGCAATGTCGTTAGTCCTGTGCAAGTTATCTCACTGCTTGAGTTGGAATTGACTGTGTTGTTGTACCTTTATCTATTCCCACCGCTTACCTGTATAGTTCGTGAACGAAATAAGTAGTTTGCGTGAGAAATGTGTGTGTACTGTGAGATTAACACCTGTCTTTCACTAATATTTGCATAAAATGTCTGTCATTCGTGTGTTCGATCAAATTTTCTATTGTACAGCAATCGAGGAAGGGCGAGGGAGGTCGGTGTTTTATTATGACATTTCAAATCAAATAATGGAATCTCACTCAATACATTAACAATGGGCATTTTCCGACATTTTCAGGAAAAGCGGTACTCTAAAAGTTTGTAAATGTAAATCTTCGTATTGAATGATAAATTACTCATCTTAATTGTTTTTCGGAGTGAGTTATTTTGCGGCTGGAGGAGGGAGCTTGCCTATTTTATGATCCACTGTTGACCTGAAGATGCTTGAAAATCAGGTGAAATATACTATATAATCAAAAACTATTTTTTCGCTTTGGAACTAAAAAAATCTGCATAATACACTTCAAGTTCATTTTAAGGGGGCGCGGGCGAACGGGCTCGGAAAGCGCCCCAGCGCAGCTAACATTTTTCTTTCTTGGCGAATTTTTGAAGAAGATGAAGCTATTGAAATTCTTCACGATTTTCGACGCAGATTTTTGAAAATGTTCTTTAAGGAAATCCGTTTCAGACCTTTCTAAAAACGATTGCTGAAGTTCAACACTTTTTCATAATATGAATACTTTTTTTTTCAGAATTCTCAGATCGATCCTAAGGTCAGATCGATCCTATGTACGATTATATTTATCTGACCTTAGTATCGATCTGGGAATTCTGAAAAAAAAAAAAAATGTCGATAATTTTTGGTTTGATTTCGATGCAATTTTTCTGGATTGCGCGGGTTAACCCCTCAACTGTCCCCTATGCATTAAAACGCCAATGGCACAACCGAGCTGAAAATTGACATAGTGTGGGTTTTTTAAAGTACCGAATCCATTTTCATGGTCAAAGATATGATCGAAAATCAACTCGAATTCCCCATTTCGGTGACATGCTCACTAACCGATTCTATACGTCCATGTTACAAAAGTGAGGAAGCTATGCTCCCCACTCAACTAAGCTGACGTTTCTTCTATTTCCAGTAGTGATAGGGGGAGAGGAGGCTCATATTAAATTGACAACCCAAGTCCAACGTATTATCACAACCATCTTCGTCCACCAGTTCCAGTTGGTACCTTATTCTATTTTAGATTTTTTTTCTCTAATTGGTTTTCAATAATTGAAAATATCTGCTCACATCGAATCCTATCGGGAATTTTTCGAGTGATCGCCTCCTCCTATTTCCGAGAACGCGATTTATCGACAACCAATCGCAGGTTTTTATCTCTTTTTTTAATTATTGGTTCCCATCCAGACCGCGAGTTCCTTCCGTTGGAGACGCTCTCTTGTTCTCTCTATTTTTCAATACCCATTTCCCAGCAGGACATTCAGGTGGTTCGGAGCTCAATTCTTACGGCAATTGAAATATTTCGCGGTATTCAATTCCCTGCAATATCAGTAGTTGGTATACCTCATTCAGTACTGCCAACTTCGGATCCACATACGAACGTTCTTTTGGTCTTTGAATGTACGAATAAGAATATAAAGTATCCCATTGCATTTTTCAGTGCGACTTCCAACAAATATTGTTATTTGTTTATTTGGATATTTTACGGGCAATAGATGACATTATTATTATAAGAAAAAGAAAATACACCTGCCAGGTGGCCATACAATAAAAAAATTAACATAAAAGATTTCATGCGAAAATAAGACTTAATACTCAACGTAGGTATGCCATCAACAACAACATGTCCTCGCATACATCAGGCACTAGGTAAGTAGGTTTCGGGTATTACAGATTGTTAATTTGATGTTTGTGGGGATGTTAGTGGTGTTTGTGGAAATATTTGAATGGAATTATGAAAAAAATCTATGTTGGGGGCTAGGCTGAGTACACGATTCGCCAACCTTGGGAGTCTATGGAGGGGCTGGTGGTACAGGTAGTTAGTAGGGGCGAACGGGACATGGAATAGGGGAGTATGGCGAGAGTTGTAGGCAGGTACGTTATGCGTTCGTTCTCATGGTAACCAGGAAAAATACCAAAAAAGTAAATTTCCGTATAGTGCCGCGAATAGTGCACGGTAGTGCCAAATGATAATTTCCCGGACAAAATTAAGCTACGCACCATATTTATAGGAAATAGTCATTTTGAAATTATTCAGTCTTGTACATGGAAAAAGTCGGGAAAACCCTAAACTTTGAAAAATCACCGAAATTCATGGCTATTATGTTGGTGAGCTGGCGTTGGTCTCATCATGTTGGTATCATTTGAGTACCAAATTTCGAAGCAGAGCAAAAAGCACAAATTACAAGAAAATACAAGGATATGTATTTTATTAAAATAATCATTTTTGTTGTGGTAACTCAACTTTGTTGTTTATACTGTCGTCGGCAAGATATGAGAGGAAGTTGTGTTGTGTTCAATAAAATTCTTCGAGGATTCGATCGTTGAAAAAAGGGGCTTGAAATCCTAAATAATCTGAATACAGTCTTGAAGGTGAGAGGAGAGTGGCAGAGGCGAAGATAAACATCCTGTTCATACAAAAGTAGGTATTGCCATTATTGAGACAATGATAGAGGAAGGGGAAGGGGGGTCGATACAGTCAAACAACTGTGTTGTGTTGACTCGCTCGTATTGAACGGCGCTTCCGAATCAAATGAGCGACTTCACGGGGGCTTTTATCAATATTGGGACTTATCAGGTCAGGCAGTGTAAGATAATGATGTGCCGATGAACCTTCTAAGAGGAAAATACAGTTAAAAGGTTGAAGGTGAGGAAAAATCGGTGCAAATGCGAACACAACTTTTCCGCACAACGTTCCGCTAGTTATAAGAATACAATTGTTTACGTACCTTACTGGAGAATCCGTCGTGACTAGCAAGTCGAGTACAGGTGGCGAGCGCTTTCGATGTAAGGACATCATCATCAGGCCGTCGAGAGAGTACTCTCTGATGAAGATGTCCTTACATCGAAAGCGCTCGCCACCTGTACTCGACTTGCTAGTCACGACGGATTCTCCAGTAAGGTACGTAAACAATTGCAACTTTTTCATGGTCAATAGGGATCTCCGTGCGTCTCCCGTCATTGAGTTAGGAAGTAACTATATAATTTCAGGATGTTCACAATCATCTTTCCCTCACTCAAGGATTAGGTTCTTATTTGAAATACTCAGGTACTAGAAGATGGGCACCACGTTATAAAGCATGAAGTACATACATACCATACATACATACCCTAATAACAACAATTACGAAATACCGTGATATCAAGTACAATAATGTATGATAGGGGAATCAAACCACCTAGTTTGATACATTCACAAAACAGGCTGGTATTTGCGGCGTTTCTAGCTTCCTCCGTTTTGTAATCAGTACCTACCTTGTGAAAAATCCATCGAAATGTCTAAAGACAAGGCTGCATTATCACTTAAAACTTTTCACCGAAATTAGTCAACTAGTTCCGGAATTTTGCCTTTGATCACGCATTATAAGGTTGCGCATGCGCTTTAGCTACTGATGATCCGAAAGTTCCCAAATCCAGCCAGCCTCCAAATACCCTCCGAATTTGAACAAAATTGGTCCATTAGAAATTGAGAAACCGTTGTTTAAGGAATATCACAATTGCGCATGCGCACGCACGCTATCATTAGTTCGACGGCAATGCAATTCTTAGGGAACTTTATAGAGGACCTACCCCGCTTAACCACTGAACATTTACTCAAAATCGGATCATTTGTACAGTTTTGCCTGGGACAGAGAATTGCCACAGACGGTCTGTCGGTCTGACAGACAGGTGAACTTATCACACCAACTTTTATATTTTATAACGTTATGAGACATCATCGGAAAATGCCCCTTAAAACATGCGTTTAATGGTTGTCGAGCGTACGAAATTCTCTGAAAACAGCTCGAGCCAATTTTTACTCCTTAAAGAGCAAACAAACAACCTTTTCCCTCGTAAAGACCACACTCGTGCCCTCCACGCTCCGAATTCGATTAACAGGCGCCGCTCTAGGGAACGTAGTTAAGATAACAGACCTGCCGACAGCGCCCCTGGTAGACAATAATATTATTATTATTGCACCCCTGAAAGGAGTGAACTGTCTTGAAGCAATTTCTCCTCGCTCTTTGGGGCGTTCTCAACACCACCTTTGGGTTTTGGGTTTTTTGAACGTTACAATAATTTTTACAACTGCCTTTCAAGCAGACAACGTCGTCTTTTCAGGATTCTAAATTCCAGCATAATTTTAAATTACTTTTCTTCAGAATATCGGTAAATTATGCGGAATGTCCCAAAAGACCATTATTTTCCTAAGGAAGCGGTTTTCACAACTTTTACTACAGAAACTCACCGTTTACTACAGAAAAAACATGTAACTCCCCATGAAACCCAATGCCCCATGAAACTTAATTTTTCGTCATCAGTCCCGAAGGTTGAGAACACTTATATTGAATCAGTAAAAGTTCCATTCATGCAGCATGGATGATGAGCGAATTTTCAAAGAATGATTTTAACCGATTTGGTGGTTAACCGAATATACCTTAATGTTCTCATGTTTGAGATGGTAATTTACACCGAAAACCTCAAAAACACGTTTTCCAGCGATTTTGACTCTAAATTTTCAAAATTTGATTCCTTGGAGTACTCCAAAAATTCTGGCTTATATACATGAAAAAGTGTTTAACTTCAGGAATTGTTTTAGAATGGTCTGAAACGGGTTTCCATGGAGAAAATTTTTAAAATTTTAAAGCCATTGCTATAGCTTCATTTTTTTCGAAAACTCGCTAAAACTTCAACACAATTGTTAGGGAACGAATCTTCAAGAGTGTTAGTGTTTGTCAGTTTATAAAGAAAGCTATTAACACGATCGAGAATTTCAATAAACTTTAATAATAAATTATACCTAAGTTCTCGAATAGAAGAACCAAATAATTAGGTGTGTACGTCCACACCAAGTGACGCAGATATATCCCACCAAACGGCTGCATTTTTGTTTGTATCTAACGTAAACTTCAAATTACATTTTGACAGAAAATGGGTCCAAATTCAATGATGTTCGTAAATAAGGAGGAAATACAATTTTCAAGGGAAATTACTGTAAATCAATTTCTTCACTACAGGTAATTTACGAAGTGCAGACGAATCCTGTATTCGTAATATTCATCTCTTTGTGAAGTTACTATATTCAGGACCTACTTTGCAAAACGTTTCCTCGCTATCGGCTCTATGAACCAAATTTACCTACTCAAAATGATAATCGAACATCATCAAGCCACAAAGGGCTCGGATGAACAGACTGCAGCTCACGGAGAGGCGGAAATAGAATTTCCATACAAGGATAATTATGGAGAGAAATACTTGGCCTCACGTAGAGGCTGTAAAAAATACTGAAAAGGTCTGTGAAGGAGTCTTCAGTGGCCGATGAGTGCTGCCGGACGTGTAGGGAATGTCACGTGGACTCTCATAGGCCCTTGGTCAGAAGGCACTGACAACTGACCTATAATATAAACCCTTCGCAACTGGCCTAAATAAGGCCAGTTGCAACTACTACCGTCTTGCAAGTATTCTAATGCTTAAAGCTCTTGCAACTGGCCTTATTTAGGCCAAAAAACTAACGTAAAACTAACGTCCCGTATGGTACCTGCGAAAGAAATAAAACCTAGGAAAAACATGTTGCAAGCTATACTTTCCTCGCTTGTACCCAAAATCACCCTTTGAAATTATTGTACCCTATTTTTATCTCGATGGTCCCAAGCCCAGAAATGACAGGGTCTGCAGGAGAGAAACTGTCCAGAGCCGAAAAAAGTCCCATTCATGCAGCATGAGTTGATGAGCGAATTTTCAAACAATCATTTTAATCAATTTTATGGGTGATTCTTATAGGAAATTCCACGCTGATTCCGAATATACCATATGTTCCTATGTTTAAGATGGTAATTTACACAAAAAACTCAAAAAACGCGATTTTTGACTCTACATTTTCAAAATTTGACACCTTGGAGTACTCCAGAAATTTAGGCCAACGAACTGATCCTTTCTTTCTTTTGATATAATTGACATTTTGAAATTTTTTCAGATGTTTAGCTCGATTCCTCGGTCAGATATCGTATGGAATGACACATATCTTTATACATAATTTCGTAACGTATATAAGTGTTGAATTTCAGGAATCGTTTTAGAATGGTCGGAAACGGTTTTCCATTAAGAAAATTTTCAAAATATTTAAATTTTGAAGCCATTGCAATAGTTTTATTTTCTTCGAAAATTCGATAAAAGGTGTACTGTTGACACGTGGTTTGTAACTGCCCCAAAGAACTTCAGGACAGTAGAACTTTAGGTATGCCAAGTTCCCAGTCATGGTTATCCATAGCCACAGTGATTTCATATTCATCCTCAACCTCTTCTTGCATTCGATAGTACTTATTAGTATTGCATTGATTTTGCTTGGGAGCGGGTACCTATTCGATACGTCTGAGACCATAACTCTTCATTGAACGAATGTCCCCATTCATGGTGTTGTACAAGATTGAACGCCCGATGATTGAAACCCCTAAAAAAATACTGTTCCTCGAGGAAAAAGACCCCGTCTTATTGAGAGAAATGGGACAGGGGAGGGTATACGGGAGAGAAACGTAATAAAAAACTGGTCCCGAAGAGAAAGTTGGGGTGGGAGAAATGTTATAAATAGCTGACTCCTGAAGAGAAAAGTTGCTAGGAAGGGGTGCCATCTGTTTGGCAATTCTGGGGACGGACTGACGTAGAGTAAGGTAAGATATAGGACCTGACAGGAAGATCGATCCAGGAGAGGATTCGGGGGCGGACGAAATTTGATCCTGCATCTCTACTAACGGTGAATTTGAAATTTGAAAATTCATCATCTCGATAGGTAGGTATACTTCATAATTCGTTTGCTTGAGGAAATTTAATGTGCTTAGCATATTATCTACGTTTATAATATATCGCAATATCATAAAAAATACAGTAGGTAGTTATTTGACTATGCGTCGCAGTTTTGAAAAATTACATGGAATTACATAATCTATTTATTATGACCCCATTTGTCCTGACTTTTATACCTACGTGAATTTCGCCATCCAATAAAATCATCATGGAGGGTAACCATTTTGGAAGGAAACGAACTAAGAAATATCCCGGTGAATTTCGGAGAAAAAAAATTTGCTTTCCTTGGCTGTTCGGAATAAGGTACAGACCCAGTTTTACCCGAGACTGAAAATATACGTATTCCTTCCTGTACGCTGTTTGGAAGTTTCCTCATTAGTACCACCCTAAACCTTGGAAGTGTGTTTTTCTCTTGGGAAAAACCCGAGAGAAAATACCCGTTTTAGTCCGATGGGAATGATGAGGAAACATAGTGATCAAGAAGCTCTAAATCCTTGCACATCAAACACATGAAATATGTAGTTGGAAAGTTAAGATGAAATAAATCAAATGTTTTTATCTCCACACTACAGGAGGTTCATTCACGAAGGCGTGAAAATCAAATATGAATTTGAGGAAAAATGGTCATGTGCACAGGATTTATGATAAAAAATGTTTTTTTTTTAATCAAGTTTTTTCCATCTCTGATTAGTAAATATTTAATTGAATCAAAATGGAAACACGAAAGAGATGTATGGGGAAATTCAATTTCTCATCCATGTTCCATGACCCTCACCCTACTATCTCTGTTGGCTTCCCAAAGATCAGACCTATAAGTACGTGTGTTTGGTCTTAGACCATATTCCTTTTTCATAGCTCTATCCCCCTCAGATTGGATTTATTACGATTTGTCATGCCAGATATTTTGGCTTCTTCAAGGCCAAATGTAGCCAGGCATAAGTGAACATCTCCATTCAGGTAGGTTATAATTATGCTTTCAATCATGATAACTGATAACTGAACAGAAGAAATTGTCAATGTTTTACTGACTAACTACGACTTACAAACTGCATGAGACGAGTGGACCTTTTGATTTGGCCCTTTTTCGATTTCGTTTAACAATTTTTGGTTCTCTATTTCTTTCTAAAATTTTCTAAAAAGCGTTCAAAATGTCTTTCAGCCAGTTCATAGCCGATCCGTTCTCTGAATTCGGTATGGATTCTGAACATTGTATCAAAGGAATAAGAAAGCAGCTTATAGAATCCTTCGTTGACGTCACTCTTTTCGAGTCAATCCTTTCAGATTCGTTTGATTTGTACGTAAGTATGAGTACACACTTTTACCAGCCTCCAGTCCAAACCACGTATTTGGCGAAATGCGTCTTTTCTATCAATTCACTCGACATTTCTGCACTTATACCGTTCAAAGAGAACGACGAAGAAAAAAAAAAAAAAAACTTTTTTGGGTGCTTGTGTTGGATCTGTGTGTTATTTACAGACATACTCAACCTTTGTTTTTCACTTTCACCTAAGCCTTTTGATCGTTTTCCGAACCGCATGGCTCGTGGAGGATTCCTTTCTGTAAGGCGAACTCCCTTTGTAGAGCATTCCTTGTAACGGAAGGGGTTTGAGAGGAGCGGAAACACCAACTTTATTGGTTAAAGCTGCACCACTGAACTAAAAATACGGCAACGTTGTAATAGTAGGTGGACCTACGGTGGTGCCAGGTAAGGTAAATACTTGATTTTGTCCAAAGAGAACAAAATGCCATAGTGTTGTTCATTTGTATAGAAGGTGTCCTAATAGATCAATTTCATGATGAATCGGCGATTGGAAGAACACTATTGTAAGCTGGTACC
>JAEMON010000012.1:13545404-13557319 GCA_030264115.1 Lygus lineolaris
CAGAAGGCATGTGGGGCAGAACTCTCATATTTACACTACTCCCTACCATACATAAAACTAACCCTTGTGTGCCACCTTGATGGCGTTGCAAAGTTGGCTGTTTCGTCAACATTTGTTGGTACGTAACTACCTATTTGTCAGTTTGTGGTGCACATATATTAGGTACATCAGTACAAACCTCGACGATATTCACAACAAGCAGGCAAATTGGCCTCAACCCACATGCCCAGCACTTTGGCAGGTGCTTCTGCGGAAGCTGTATGTGAGAAGAAACATGAAGAATGCACATATTCAAGGGACCAGTTTCTTCTCTTTTCAGTCGCCGCGGGTCCGCGGAGCGATGAATTAAAAGCTTCTTTCAATAAATGAGGAATGGAAGTCGTTTTTTTTATTCTTCAGAATTGTAGTTCTAACGGGGAACTTTCCAAAAAGTTGCAATATGATGGGTCAGAAATGAACGGAACAGAGCAAAAAAGGGAAAGGGAAAAGCGTATGACGTCATCTTGGTATGTATTGCCTTCTTGGAACTGTGTGAAAGGGAGATACATTCCAATTGACACCACGCGTATTCCCTTTTGCTTATTCCAGCCAAACTACTCAAATTTGAATTTGTTTTGGGGCTGAACATTTTATACAGGAGTTTTCAAGGGTGCTGAATCCGAATCCGAGGCCAAAAATAGCAAATTCCGACCCACGTAAATATCATGCTCATAGCAAAGAGATGTTAGGGCTAAGTAAGTGTACAATCTGAAGCAGAGGATCTCACTAGCCATCCAGAGAGAAGGGTAATCCAGCAAGTATCAGGACATTCCGGGACGGACGGTGTCAATATCGAAGTCGAATTCATTATCGAAATCTAGTCGTGTCATTATCGAAATCTATGAGTTGTGATCTATTTCGGTTCAACCCATCAGATTTCCCTATTCAATTCTCTAATGTATCTTCAAATTTAACAACATCACTTTCGGAGAGACCATTCAGTTACTACGCCAAAGTTTGTTTGTACATACCTTGTACCACCTTGACTGTATTGACCAAACAACTCTCAACTCACGACATCAGTGAGCATATTACCCTGAACAATAAGGAGAGTTGTTGGGCGGGATATTGTACTCAACGTGTACCAGACGGACAATGTTGTCAAAAGAACGGTCACTTTGCTGTGCGGTAAATACTTACCTTTTGAACCAATTCGACGGTATTGGCAAAACATCATTCCCTCACCTGCGGGCTCTCCAGGTAAAAAATCATTGTTTCCTCAGCCCTAGATCCCTAATAGGTTTCCCCTTTGAGTAAAGAGTAATTATCCTTCATCCCGCTCACCCCTTTAAGGACCTCTTTTGGCAGAACCCAACTTAAGAGAAGAGCAGTGATTAATATCCCTTGATGGTGTCTTAACGCTCTGACGAACGAAAGTGTATTAAAACGTCCGGTGTTCTCTCTTCCCGTTTTTTTCTCTCAAAGATAGGTTGATTTTCAAGTAGAACGCGTTCATGGTTTGTCCAATTAAGCCCTTCCCATCCAAAGCTTGCTCAAGCGATAAACAGTTGGTTCCTTTGATTCTCTGGGGCACCGCAAGCTTATTCTGGAGTTTCTCCCCGTTGATTGAAGTCGGGTCGTGATTCCCAAGCCAACGTATCGTTTTTGTTAGATGAATGGTGAGTGGGTTTGGTCTAATGTAAATATTCAAGGGGCTAGTCCCTAGCTACCCTCAAAATTTGAGTGAATTCGTATCAACAGGCGGTGAGAAAACAAATAGTTTTGGCTGAAATTCAGTTTTGCACAAGCATAGTGCAACACTAGGACAACGAATGGAATTTATAGAGACCTAAATATACTGGCTGCGGAAGTTTCGGTTATAAATAGGATAAAATGCCACCTCTCGAATGTGATAACAAAGCTTCCGCTACTTTTTGGTAAAGATTCTTAAGAGAAATTATCCCAGTATGCTATTCTTAAAATTTAGTTAATTCTATCTACTGGAGTGCTTAAGATCTTTTATCATTTCCTGAAACTACTTATACTACTTATACTAGTTCAATAGTTCCTTACATAATGTATTGGAAAAATGATGGATATTAGGGGTGTATGTGGTCTAAACTGCGATCTTCATTGAACGCGAAAGAACGCGTCATAAACGTGAAATGAGAGGTTCTAAACGGGTGAATTCGGAGAGGGAAACTAATCTCGGCATTCCAACGGTCTTTTGGGAGGTCCATTGAGATCGATTGGCTGAAGAGAGGGTATTCGGCCCCCGTCATTAAAATATCACCATACCTCGGAGTCTTGGTGATATGGAAAAGTGCCAACCATGAAGTAGCCACAAATGAACGAATTCTCGAATATAATAATGGAAATAAATACAAGAGATTGACTGGTCTGGCAGACGAATGCAATCTGCCACGGTTTCGTGAATGCTAGCTAAAGTTGTTGGAAGAGTAATTAACCGTCAAATTTTCTCTAGAAATTCGAAGTAACGAACTTTTTTCATTTGAAAATACTGTTTTGTAGTCGACAGACAACGATAAGCGAGGTTAGAAGTATAAAGGTGTCACAAAAGTTGCGTTACGAATGTATTCTGGGTTCGTCTGTATTCTGATTTGTCTGTCGACTTTCCACGTCTCTCGCGCAGAGTGCGGGGTCTTTGGAGTTTTATTAGAATTTCTCTTTCCTAATTTGTGTTCACGAGGATTCGCAAGAGCCCAATTTCCCAGAATATGGGAATTCTTTCCTCAGAATATTTTTCAGACTCATGGGTTAAAATAATGGGGAACTTCATATGGTTATTTTTAATTTTAGCGTTTGAAACATCTTACGAAGAGGGCTTCCGAAAATTGTGCAATATGATGGGTATCCGATGATCGAAACTTGCTGAAAATGGGTCTTGTAATTTTAACCTAACTGACGTCATCGACACCCCCCCCCCCCCCCCCCTGCCGGGGCGGGTTCTTCAGCTCCATAACCTAAATGACGTCACGCACTCCCTTTCAACCTGTCGTCTGGTCAAACCAGTCGTAGTTTCGAACTGAAAACGGGGAATTCCGGTATGTTGGAATTTTGAATTTTCGACTTCAAATTCGGATTCAGCGCCCTTGAAACCCACCTAGTTCTAATTTTCAGCTCAGAATGTTCATCAGGTTGGCTGTAAAACGGGTGAGAAGATAACGTGTGACGTCATCTCTATCTTTTTCACGGCACTCGTTTTCACTCACTTCCAATAATATACCCCACATGAACTTGAGGATTCAGTAAGCGCGGCAACTTTCGTGATTTTGAACATTGCTTGATTCAGGTACGTTTATTATTTCGTAGGTATACTCTTATTTCCATATTTGAAGATGTGTACCACAATAACTTATGTTTATTTATATCCAGATAGAACTTAGGGAAACTAATAAGAAAAGGGGTTTCTCTGGATGTAATAAACTTATAATATTATGATACATATCGTAAAATATGAAGTTATGAAAATCATGAAAATAAAAAATAGAAAAGTCCCATTCATGCAGCATGAGTTCAAGAACGAATTTTCAAAGAATCATTTTAACCGATTGGGTGGGTGATTCATATAGGAAATTTTACGCTGATTCGGAATATAGGTACCATAATATTTATGTTCCTATGTTTAAGATAGTAATTTACATAAAAAACCCGTGTTTTAGAGACTTTTGACTCTAAATTACTCCA
Source organism: Lygus lineolaris (assembly GCA_030264115.1). Classification (NCBI taxonomy): domain Eukaryota; kingdom Metazoa; phylum Arthropoda; class Insecta; order Hemiptera; family Miridae; genus Lygus; species Lygus lineolaris. Next base: position 13,549,092 of record JAEMON010000012.1, read on the forward strand.
AAAGTACTCGAAAAATTCTGGCCAACGACCTTAACCTTTCTTTTGATATTATTGACATTTTGACATTTTTTCAGGTTAGATATCGTCTGGAATGACGCGGATTTATTGAATACCTATAAAAAAGTGTTAAATTTCAGGAATCGTTTTAGAATGGTCTGCAACGGATTTCCATGAAGAAAATTTTCAAAATTTGGATTACGAAAATTTTGAAGCCGTTGCAATAGCTTCATTTTCTTTGAAAATTCGCTAAAAGGATTTTGAGCTGTGGTGGGGTGTTTCCCGAGCCCGTCGTCCAGCGCAGCTTTATTCATGGTTCTTTCTTGTTCATCAAAGGACTTGTTAACCTAGTAGGGTAGAGATAGAGGTGTATGTTCCTTCGAGCCAAGTTTCGACTCTTCAACGTTGTCTAAAAAAATAGTTTATGTTTATGTGAATCCTCTCATCTACTACACAGCTGAACGCCGTGATTGGCCGTCAACCGCAATGTGCGCTCAGCTCGGCAATTCGGCTGTTTTCGCCCGATTTGCCTCCCGAAGGCACGGAAGGGCAGAAGGAAATTGAAATGCCTACGTCGATCGATCTCTCGGTTCAGACGTTTCATTTTGGGCCGGTCTCTCGTGAGTTGTGGGAAGGGATTTCGTATAGGAGTGGCCCGAGGAGTCAGTTATAAAACTAAAGACGTAAATAACCGTTTCTTACTTCCAGAGAACGCTGTAAATTATTACCCAACGGTTTATGTTTTCTCTGGTATACTTAACCCATTAGCAAAGGTCACGGTTGGCGGCATTCTTCAAGTTTAGTCTAGTGTTACTCACTCTTTTCTTGATGAGGGGACGTGCAGGGACTTCATAGTAGGGACGGGATATCGATATCCTTATTATAGAAATACCGATATTTGGCCCCCGATATTCGATATTTCAGATTCGATACCACACATACGATATTATCGATGTATCGATGATTCGGACCGATAATATCGGATTGAAAAACCAACACAAAAGGAAGCAAAAAAATGCAAAAAATGGTTTCAATAAAAATTAAAAAAGGTCACGTACCTAGTTACATATAGGGAAAATAGTTCGAAAACTCAAAATAGTAGGTGAGTATGTAGCGGTGCTGCATTTAATATCAATTTTTCGTTTCCAAATTCAACATGTTTCGATCATCACCTGTTGTACAGAAATTCTTGGTCGGATACAATACTAGGTTTGTGTGTTAGAAACTCGTTTACTAGTGTGGTCGATATTCAATTTAAATTAGAATATTGCTACATTTTCCTCTTTTATTATAATCTCCAGCCTTTAACAGTGCGTCAAGTAAATAACATTTTGTTCTTGAAAAATGACTTTTCGTCAATGTAAAAATACCAATTTGTTAATACTGGCTCCCTTGAGTCAATTCCTTTCTGCAGTGAGAGCAGAAGTTGAAATAGATGAGAGGTTGTTTTGTCACTTGAGATAATTTCAGGTGCTTTGCTAACGGTGGAGATAAGGGATAGTAATATCGATATCGAAAATCGATAATATCGATGTTTTGGTCCGATATTTTATCGGTATCGATGCCGCTCAGAAATATCGACATCGATATCGATATTTTTCTTTCAATATCCCATCCCTACTTCATGGCCTACTTATCAGTCAACTGCAATGTTTCAAGTAAATAATATAGCTTTTCCAAATGAAAATAAACATTTCTCCACATTGAATGTAACGTTTTCCAAATAAAGTAAACATTTCTCAAATGGAAATAAACAATTTGAAAAATCGCCAAAAAAAAAAAGAAAAATTAACGAAAAATTGATTATTCAATTAGGTAGGTACTTTGGCATTTCGTGATCCAATGCCCAAAGCCTTGGTGCTTGTGACTCTTATACTTCACTGAGGATGCCCCAAACTCCCGCCCCGGATTTCATTTTAGAGAAGGCATGTTCTGCCGGATTGAGCATAGGGGAGTATGAGACCACTCATTGGATGAAGCAATCACAAGAGGTGTTGCTGCCATCACATCTTCATATTGCAGCATCTACCTACGTTAATAATACTTTCCTCCTTCTGCCAAAGGCAGGTGCAGGTCTAGCTCTTCACTGGTTATGGACCGTTATATGTGTAACATCGTCACATAATGCCCAAGTACCTAGTTTTGTAATCGAATTTTCGTTCATTTTTCTTTTTGACATTTCATGTCTTTGCTATGGCACACAACCAAATTTTCGTTATGTCACGTTACGTAACGAAATATGCTCAATGATTATTATGATTCGTAGAAGTGAGGTAGGTAGGTACCTATATGATTATAGGTACCTGCCCAGAATTATAGGTACCTTGAAAATATTGTGTTCAGAAGTACCCTTGAGGGACTTCTGAACACAACTGAGTCGAAAATGGAGCTCTCAGATCAGCTGAGTCGAAAATGGAGCTCTCAGATCAGTTGATTCGAAAATTGAGCTCCCAGATCAGCTGGGAAGATGGAAGTTGGATGGGAAAGAAGGAGGGGGAGAAAGACATGGAATGTCCCAATGCGTTGCAGACTTGTATGCAAGCGTTTTTAATTGCCTTACTATTTGGACTATCTGAACACTCAATCCTCAGATATTTAAAGCGATTGTTGAATCTGAATTTCCAAAATTTAATCCCTTGGAGTACTCCAAAAATTCTGGCCAACGAACTTTTTCAGGTGTCGATTGGAGAAAAATCGTTCATTGAGTCACATGGCACAGTTGAAACTTTTAGCGAATTCTCGAACAAATTGAAGCTATTGCTGGCTTTTTAAAAAAATTTTAGTAACGCAAACTTTTGAAAATTTTCTTCATGGTAATCCGTTTCAGACCATTCTAAAATTTCAACAGTTGTCCCTTTTAGCGTTAACCCTAGAAGTAGGTATGGAACTTCGAGATCGATATTATCGAATTTTTTACGATTTTTCAAAAGTTCAAACCTATACAATTAATTAATGTTTATTTCTATTTGTAATTTTTGGAAAATGTTTATCTCTCTTTGTAAATTGTTTATTCCCATTTGGGAAATGTTTAAATCTATTTAACAAATGTTTATTTCAAGTTGTGAAACGATTTAATATATTTGGAAAATGGTTACTTTAATTTGGAAAACGTTACGTTACATTTGGGAAATATTTATTTTCATCTGGAAAAGCTATATAAAGAATGCTGCTGCAGACGGCAGTGATAAGAGCCGTCTCTCTGAGGATAAAAGGAGCAAGGAAAATGGTGCGGTGTCTGGGGGCAGATGATGGAGCTCTATACTACCTGTGGTTTGTGAGGACTAGAGTGGGCGTCACTAACTCAGACATTAACACATTATAACCCCCTAAAAATATTGTTAATGAAAAATAAATGAAATTTAGAAAAGGAAAAAAATGTATAATGAAGAATGTTACATCATCTTGGTTCATTCCACTTTCAAAGTAACTTTTGAAACGATTAGTAATACCGCGTTCATCCTGAGAGCTGTTATTTGTGTGGGGTTGTCAACCAGTCCGAATAGGGACGTTGAAGATCAGAAAAAAAGGAACAGTCGAGGGGGCGACTGTTTCCGTCAGTGACAAAGGAAACTGAACAGTATCGAACGCAGCATCTGACCTTTCGTTTCCATTCCAACAGAGCAGATATCACTGGTAACCTTCAAGCCGATTTCTGACTTTGACATGAAGAGACGAAACTAATGTTCTGTAAATTTAGTGACACCGAAACGGGAAGCAGTATCTTTTCTATCAACTGCCTACCTACATGCCTACTATGGGATTCTGATTGCCATTCGACGTGGAATTCAATGGTCTTTTTTGTTTAGGAAGCTTTTTTGTTTGGAATGCATTATTGTTTCGAATATCAAGGGTTACATGGCAGAAGTGACCAAGTGACGGAAACAAGCTTTTCAGCAGAGCATTTCAAACGTTTTGAAACTCTTATTTCCGATTTTGCTGGCAGAAGTGACCAAGTGCGCCGCCTGAAGTACACGGTTGTGGTCTGGTTTGATAATTACCGGCAGAAATTACCAAGTTAGTGCTGCTACTTACCTAAATATCACTAACTTGGTCATTTCTGCCAGGATAATGCTAAATGTATGAAAAACTACTTTTTCTGGTACTTTAAGGGACATTTGAGCCCTTTGAAGTTACTTTTTCGTGGAGTTAGGAATACTAGAGTGTAGAGCAGGATCAACACCTATATGAAGCATTAAAAACTCAATTTCGGCAAAAATGGACTTAGTCGCTTCTGCCACGCAACCCTCGATATATTCAACGAAAACCAGCGTAAACCCCGTACAAACTGGCCCTCCTCTCTCCATTCGCCACTGGTCTATTCTATTCGATTCTATACAAACTTCTAACTTCCGGGACTACATGATTTGTATTTCTCGAAAATATCCTATTTTGACACGGTTTTGTTGGCATGGAAGAGATCTTTATGGAAGCTTCTTTCATGGCACCGTGGTTAACGGTTTTGTCCCACTGTTTCGGCATTTCAGGAACCGCGGAAACCAGAGGGCATTTTGGTCCAACTGGTACCAACAAATTTGTGGCTCACCACCAGCTATTATAGATGTTCTTGTTTTGCGCGGACCACCTGGTAATTATTTATTAATCCGAAAATGAATTCCAGTATCTGGATCCCCAACATTATGTGGTGAAGATCGGACCGAAAGCATTTACTTTTCCCGTGGTTTGTGGTTCTGCCCCCACCCCACCCCTCCTCTCGTATTTCTGGAACCTCGGAAACCACTGGGATGCCTTGCCGATAGGGTATCGTTTCCCAGAAGGCAACCCGAGGCCCCGGATCACCGGCGGGGAGCTATCGAAGTATGCGGGAGCGATAAGAGTAGGACGTCAGTGGTTTCCTCCAACCCGCACAGATTCCTTTGTAGTTGTCAGTCCTATTGTCTGTTTCCAGGGAGAGCGCTGGAGTAGCAAGAAGGTTATTCCTTCCAGTGGCCCATACAGTTATCCCACTTGTTTCCTCAACTTGCTAAGTTTTCCTTCCCATACGTTTAGTCGAAAACCAGCAAATGCGCGTGCTCACCGCGGAAAGTCTGAAAGCCAAATTCTTCCCTAGCTTTTTGAGAATTTTCGATGAATAGGTATAATCCACAGTACATTCATGATTTACGTGAAGGATATACAAAGGCTTGGTTTTTTCCATTTCGGTCCCTTTTGGGCAATTTTACACAATAATTCATTGTGCAGCTCAGCACCAGTAATATTAATGTTATTGACTCATAGCCCACGATATTACCTACACCGTACAAATATTATCATAGGAACCGTATATAACCTATTAATCGTTTTTTCGGAGCGAACTTTTCCAAATTCATTCCGTTATTTACCTCTAGTTCCCTATATTCTTCCCAATTTTTTTTATGAACGATTTTATAAAATACTCCCCGAGCGTTTTCACGTCTGCTGCAGCCACTTCCCACCTGGTCTCTTTCAGTCTCTCGAGTGCATTTTAAAACTGCTGTATAGGAATTATAGTGCGAGTCGAACACACTGGAAAATAAAACGCAGCTTTCAAACCGCAAAAATACGGAAAACGAAACTGGCGGAAGTGATGGTGTCCATTTATTTCACAACCGCTTCGTTAAACTGAGAATAGAGTTTCACAAAAATTTTCTGTATCGAAAAATTACCAATTAAAAAGTCGTATGCACGGTTGTATGATCAAATATTGCTAAAATGTTCAAGCAGGTGCCTCAATAAATATTGCTTTCAACAATTATCACTCCTTTTCAACCTCTTGTATTAGGATCCTAGGAAACGGGTAAGTGAATATAGAAATAACATGACATTTTGTAGATAATTTGAATTTTGATCAGGGTTTTTTGAGGTTCGGCCCATGCGCTGCCTAAGGTTATTGTGAGTGAACCAAACTAATATTCCTAGGGCAGATAAGTAACACGAGCATAATTAATATTTATTACAAACTGATTGTTTTATTGATATTATGATGGAACGTTTTTATCATAGTTTTCGAAATAATCAGGGAATAATAGTGGAAGTCACACAAATATAAATAATCTCTACTACCACATCTTGGATCTTCTATCGCATCACAACATCGAAGAGAGTTGATGGAGCACAACGCATGGAGTTGATGCAGATGTACAGCTGGATTCAGGAGTTTATAAAAACTAAAGAAACGAGTATGATCATCGTGGAGGCCGAAGAAGAACTGGAGCACTTGCACTCAGATTTATCGAACTTCGAATAAAAGGGAACTAATGGTTCGTCTGAAGGACTTTCGGTTGTTGATGGTGGTACTGTTGTTGTTGGGCGATTGAAGGGGTCGATTGTAGCACGATTCGGAACAGCCGGTGGACGATCGTCGTCGCTCCCCCAAAAATGCCACAGCCGTATCGTCATTGATTCCCTGTACTCAGCAGCGTTCTCATACATGGCGAACGCTAGAAGGGCTTCGTATTGCCAACTTATAGGGGCGTCTATGTAAAACCTATGGATATAACCTAATGACACGAGGCCAAAGTACACGCCATCACAAGTCACAGGACTTCCCGAGTCCCCTGGCGCAGTCATAGTTCGGAGCTTGCCAAAAGCAGTAGTACAGCCCCATGTACAGTCTCTAGTGTAGTTGACCGATGAAAAAACGAAATTTCTTTTAGTATAATCCGGCATATACTTGTAAGTTTGGGTCCTCTCATGACAATTCCAGTAATTTCTCAAGGCACGCCATCCGTGTTGAAGAACTGGAGATTTTTCGCCGAATATAACCCTGGGTTTTTTTTGTTCGAAACTGTACGGCCCGAACCCAACGAACATACATATAGCTTCATTAAACATATTCCTGTGATACTGTAGAGCAATTTCGAATTCAGTATACACAGGCGCAAAACTGAATTTCACAAACGGATTGGTAGATTTCTTAATTGGTTCCCTGGTTAAAATCAACCCGAAATCGTGGCTAATGAGCTGAGTTCTGTTATGTTTATTGCACTGGTCGTGAACGAGAAATTTCCGTGACCACACTCCGTCGTCCATCGTCCTCTCGTCCCAATGCCCGTGTTGAAGTACTAACATATCTTCCCAACCATTTTTCATAATCGGAAAACGGTAGGGTCCGTCGATGGGGTCCGTCCACGATGAGATGAGGCAGTGGCAAGCAGTTTGGACGATGTGAGGTGACAGAGCCGCACCGCCGCACACCGCACTTCCGAGCCCTGGTCGTATGAACCACCGGAACAGCCAAGAAAACAGAAATGGTTGGTCTATACGTACGAAGTACCCGACAACGTCGTAAGCAGTATCTGAAGTCAACGGTGTCCCAAATATGACTCTCTTCTCTCTGCCAACCCGGAGTGCACCACCGAATCTCCAATGTAATACCAGAATAACACTAATCATAAAACACCTGGCCATCTCACCATTAAAATTGGAGAACTTATCTAATATCTATCTGAGATGTATCTAACTGTATTCGTTGAGTTCCAAGGTTGTCTATACTATGAATCATGGATACAATCACCTCTCTACGTTAAAACTATTCCAATAAATTATGAAAACTTATTACACTTACTTCACTTGACTACCTAGGTATAATGTTTTTGAGGTTGCTGAATTCGAATCTAAAGTAAATGTTCATAAATTGAATCGGCCTAAACAAGAACTACTAGAGAGGTATCCATGTTTGGAACAACTAGTCATACGAAACATCAAATTGAAACTTTATTTGTATTCAAATCAAGTGTCCAGAATATGAGGAAACGATTATCTACCAACGCTTCACGCTGATACAATTGTGACATGAATAATTATGCCTTTTTGCACTTAGTAGGTGAACCAAACGCCACGACCAATTCATGAATCTAACTAAGAAAACCGGTGTGCTCGAGTACATCGGTGTACATTTGTTTATCCATCTCCCGGTCAACATTCGTACGCTTGAATCCCCATCGTTCAAGAATGAAATTAAGAAAATCTTTATTCCGGCTGAATTATACGACCCGAGCGATTTCTTGGGGATAAAATTTTATAATTAATGATGTGATCGTCTTGTTGATTTTCTGATTGTTATTTTATTTAATCTTTGTCATTTTATAACCAATTTTTATATAATTTATTGTTAAGTGACGTTTGTAGTGCCAGTTTGGCGTCTACAAATAAAAATGATATTTATTTATTTATTTAGTATCTGGTCATTTTTGGGAGCTAGGAAGTGCCACGCTTTTTAATGGCCTGCCTCATATTCCTTAGGAATCTATATG
>JAEMON010000012.1:13581031-13595992 GCA_030264115.1 Lygus lineolaris
TCGATTTTTGGATTCTACGTATCTTGAAACGTAAAACCTCTACTTTTGGGGAGGTTAAAATTTTTTTTTCGTGCTCGATTCCAAAGGTTCATTATTGAAAATAATAAACCAAAATGGCAAAATGAGACAAGAACACTATGAGATGGGCTAGGTCGGTCTACACCTTCAGCAAAAAGGAGCTATTGTTTTGATAAGGCTTTCCCTCCGAAATTTGAATTAGAAAAAGTTACTGAAACCGCAATGGCCTTATCTGTTTCTCAAAAAAGAACCGCACAAGTAACCAAGGGAGCCAAAGGCTCTTTTGGATAGAACCCCAACCGATTTCAGAAAAAGGGAACCACACCGCTCATTGGCTCTGTTCTGTGAATGAGTTTGGTAGCCGTTTCGGTACTTTCGCATTATATGGGCGCCACTACATTTTTAGGATTTTTGGTACCGGAAATCAATTAAAAAAACACATATTTATACAAAACACATATATATATAACCTAAATAATATAACCTATAATATAACCTAAATAATGACCTAACCTAACCGCCGCAGCGCGCTGTATATAAGTGGCGCCCGTATAATGCGAAAGTACCGCCGTTTCGTTAATGGAACCAGCTGGGGTGGTTCATCTGAATTTTTTACGGCGTTTTCCCAAATCTCAGAAAGTAACCATCCACAAATAATTTGATTTTTAAGCGTTCTACTACAGTAATTGCATTTTTCAAAGCTGAAAATGACGCAGAATTCAATTAGGTTTGAGAAGAAAAGAGGAAAATCCTTATACAATCAACTCCTGATTTGCAAACTTGAAATAACTTTGATGCCTGACTACTCAAAAATAGGAAACTGCGGTTGGTCCCCTTCTGGTTAATGCCGTCTATATTTAGTTTGATGGATGACCTAGGACCCCTAAGTGTTCATGGGATATCCTTAGATACCCAGGAGGCTCCCCCTGGGTTATGTGGGACTCTAACTCACTAAAAACCTAACCTCCTTTCCCACATTGGAACTCAGCCTGGGACTGCTTAACACATTACTTCGAGATTAGAGTAGAATTATAGGGCGAGGGGGCTGAGAACCGAAATCTCTTCATCAGAGGCGCGGAAAGAGCATGATGCCTTGCACTAATTCCCAAAGGCCAATCAGCAAGAGCAACGGATACAGCTACGCACGTCTTTCGAAGGTGACTATTTACATATGTGGCTGGATTTGTGGCTAGAACATTAATAATATCATTGAAGTGCCACATTCTTGTCCGGCGAAATGTCCCTCATTTTAGTGAGAAGTTTTTTCGATAGTTAGCTGTACAACTATCGGGGGCAAAATTAATTTCTATTTTTCTCTGGAACGGATGGACCGATTTTCACTCTGCAAAGCTTTTTGTGGGTTTCAATTTTTTTAAATCGTCTTCCATGGTGCGCAATTTTTTTGCTCAAATTTGAACATTTTTTGAAATGCCAGGTATCCATGACATAGAGTTTTACTAGTAGAATCCAAATCAGTTTGGAACTAAACGCGGGACATTTCGCCTTAAGTCTCTTTTCCTAAAGAGTGCCTCTCATGAATCATGGTGCTGGTGGGAAACAGCATTTTCCATGCATATAGAGCTTTCAAGGTCACGACTGTCCTCCTCGTCCTCTGCACTCCCTCTATTCACTCTTATCTCGATGGACCAAACCAATGTACGATATCTCTTTACAATACCTCGAAACGTAGAGATGCCTAAGTGTGCATTGTACATTATCTCAGAGCATAATGTAGTCAGAGGTTCGGTTTCTGCTGCCAAATGGACTTATTCAATCCGTAGGCTTGCTCTACTTCCATTCATCACCACTACCACATTAGCATAGTTTATACTACGGAGTATACTACAAAAACAATCAAAAGTGGGAATTAATTGAATAATACGATTTCAGACATCTTGTGATCAGCTTAGGGACGAAGTGCGATAGGTACCGTATAAGGAAGAAGCATTTGCTACTTTTTAGATCCAATACGGCTAGGACATCATTGAGAGTTATTTATGACACTGATAATACTCAGTCGCGTGATCGAGACTTGATATGTTATGTATTATGATCGTACCCTGACAAGCAGTACCTACTTACATGATGCGATTTGTGCATCCTACTTAGGAGGTTCCAATAAGGGATGCAAAACCAGTTCAACGTGCCAAGTCTTATATGAGTATTCATTATCAAACATTTTACAACGCATGCTTTTCCGTGGTAGCTGGATGTATGCTATCATAATTAAATTTTGTCGAACTTACTGAACTCATTGAAAGGATTCTACGGTATTATTACACCCACAATCCATCATTATCCTTGTTTTACTCCTTATTATTTTATCGTTTACTAATCAATCATTTATTTGTTAAAAATGTCCGCTATCGTAAAGAAGGTAAGAATTTTCGGAAGATCACCCTTGTGAGCCCCCGTTGAGTATTCTAGTATTTGAGAAAAGTTCCCAATCTCGTTTAATATCTCACTTTCCTTGTGTTTCCCCTGTATTATGTGTTTTTTCATATCTAAATTTTAACTGGATCCCAGTTCTTTCTTTAAGGGGAGCGATTGTCGGAAATGACTTGAGGTATTTTATTTAAGTACTTATTCGAATTTTTACATTAAATACATAACGATTTAGGTACACTATACCTAACCCAAGATGAAATGTTACTTTAATCTACTAACATTTAAAACCATGTTCACGTGCATTCATCGAAGAGATTAAACTTTTAAACATGAAAAATGAGAAATAAATAAGAAGTGAACAGACATCTTCTTATTTCTACCAGTTTATTTTACACCATTTTTAGTTCATTGTACATGTCATCAATTTTATTTTCCGTTTGAAACTTATGAGTTGTTATTCTCTAACATTGTATACAGATTTGTTCAGTTGTGTTGCAATCTCGCATTGACTCCGGTTTATTTTGATTAAAATGAGGTTTCACCACTTCATTGCGAGTGATTCAGTTCGTTGCAAGAAGTTGATGTTAAGAAAAACAAAAAATAATATGACTCAGGCTTATTGATTATTAATTGTTGAATGTATGGAGAAGATTTGTTTGTAGATAAATAATATTAACAATATTCTGTTGAACCACAATTTGCCTAGCGTATCCTGCACTTCGATTATACTGAATCGTATCACACGCTCGCACATATCTCATTGAGACATTAACGCAGTAGATCTCAGAAATTATAAGTTTTTCATACCCACGGATTCCTTTCTGCATGATTTTTCACTCCTTCATTGTCATTCACGTAGGTTGTGCCATTTTCAAAGACGAATACTGTGATCAAAGCATGAAAAATCATAACAGAACTCTCAACAGAACAAACGGTCATATTTCACCATTATTACCACGGTATTTACTGCGAATTTTTGATAGGTTCATTATTGTTTACTACTTCCACATTTTTCATTGCATAACGTATTACTTCCCCGTGTAGACATAAATTGTAAGTCCATACTATGGAGTCTGTTTTGGTTTAAGTTCCTCCGTCTTTTTTTTTTTTTTTTTTTTTTTCATTTTTCGTTGTTCCATGTTACACAATCTGAATGGATATAATATTCAAATACTAGTACCTATGTATAGTATTAAACTGCTTTTCTTCTTATTTGGCTTATTATTTTCAATCATGAATCTGTTCTCTCATCTATGATGGTGTTTGGCCACTATCATCTGACTTGCTGCCTTCTGCAGGTGCATTTTTAACCGATCTACCTTTTTACAGTTTCATGCATCTCCACTCTTTTTTTTTATGTCTGGAGTTTTTGTATTCAATGCATTTCTTGCTACCGAGCATGACGAGGTAATCTATAGAGGTGTGGGTTACCGTAATGAAATAGCGCAGATTCTTTTTCTAAATGCCTCATAAATAATACTAAACAAATTTTTAGTAGCTTGTAACACAAGTCGTGCAGATTACCTCAACAATTAGTAGTTGAGATATGCCGAGGAAGCAAAAGGAGCACGAACCTTACTCACCTGGCCATCAAAACTTACTTGATTCATTGTTATAGTAGGTATATTTATTCAAGATTTATTAGCAAATTTGCGAAGAAAATTAAGCTATTGCAATGGCTTCAAAATTTTTGTAATGCAAATTTCTGACAATTTTCTTCATGGAAATCCGTTTCAGACCATTCTAAAACGATTCCTGAAATTTAAAACTTTTGCATATGTATATATATATATATATATATTTATTGACCTATATATATAAGTCACTCCAGACGATATCTCCCCGAGGGATCGAGATAAAAAATCCCAAAAAATTTTGAAATGTCAATAATATCAAAAGTAAGGATGAGTTCGTTGGCCAGAATTTTTGGAGTACTCCAAGGGGTCAAATTTTGAAAATTTACTTTCTAAAATCGCTAAAAAACGTGTTTTTTAAGGTTTTTGATGTAAATTACTATCTCAAACATAGGAACATAATTATGGTATATTCGGAATCAGCGTGAAATGTCCTATAAGAATCACCCACAAAATCGGTTAAAATTATTCTTTGAAAATTCGCTTACCAACTATGGTTGCATGAATGGAACTTTTTTACAAGTGTAGATATATAGGTACAGGGGTTACTCACCTATTAATTATGACTCACTTATTTTCCTGCATTTACAAGATAAAACGTAACGGTCGGGCTGGCCATTGAGCGCACAGGGCAATGCCTCTGGGGCCCCAGTCCGAGGGGGCCCCCAACCATCTCGATAAAAAAAAAAAAAAAAATAATAATAAAAACAATAGACAAAATTAAAAGAAAATGTAAAATGAATAAACAGTTTGGCGCAGACGCCTAATAAGTAAAGGAATGGATGGGCCCTTCAGCGCGAACCCCTTTACCGCCTCTCCTCTTACCTTATGGGGCCCCAGCTGGCTTGTGAGGTGTGGGGCCCCCTAGATTACCAGCACTCTGGTTTTGCCCCTTCAAAAAAATTGGGGGACCCCTATTGATTGGTCCGTGGGTCTCTGGTTTTCTACTGGGTACATTTATATATTATACTGCTAGGTACCAGAGGGAGCCTCCAACTCTCACTGGGGCCTCACAACCGTCAGAGTTAAGGGCCCCCCTATTTTTAAGGTGGGTATAAACCAGAGAACTGGTAATAAGTCGGTCACACAGGCCAAAAATGGCATTTTTAGCGCACTTGCAACACGAGCATACCTCGCTCTAACATTGTGTTTTCAAATTTGACCTCCAATTTCTTGTTGCAGATTTGGACTCTACTTGAAATTTCATGGAAGAACTCGTAACTCGAATTTTTGAGTGCGCAAAAAATGTGCGTAAAAATTGGAAATCCATCTTTTGTGGTTGTAGTCAATCACCACATGGAAACATGATTTTCGGGGAATATTCTCACGCTGAATTACGAGGTTATGTCAGTTTTTATTTGCTAAATATTAGCTCGAAACACCGCCCATCCACATAAAATTATTGTTCAAGGTTTCGCCAGTCTTCGAGGAAGTCATGCGCAAATCGAACACAAATAATGAACACCATCACGTTTTTCAGCGTGAGAAAATACCCCAAAATCATGTTCAATTTGTGGAAATTGAATACGTCAACAGAAAATGGTGTTTCACGTTTACCCATTATTTTGCTCGCAATGCGCACTCAAAAATCCAAGTGACGGGTTATTTGTCCATGAAAATTCACGTTGAATCCGAATCTCCAATAAAAATGGGGGCTCATATTGGAAATAACAAAACTATTGCGCTTAGCTAAAACGTTGTTTTTGGAATCTACGATAAAAAGTCCCATTCATGCAGCATGAGTTGATGAGCGAACTTTTAAAGAATAATTTTACCCGATTTGGTGGGTGATTCTTATAGGAAACTAGCTGACCCGGCAAACGTTGTTTTGCCATATATATAAATGATCTCTAGCCGGTTACTTCTAGACGGCCGGATTTCTAGACGGTTGGTTGTCCAGATCCCAAACGCTCGCTTCGCTCGCGTGACAGTGGGACAGAGCCCTTATTAAAAAATAAGGGTTGATCGTAGAAGGGTGAAAATTGAGGATTGTATGTATTTTTGTATGTTGTATCATAAAAAAATAGAAATTAAAAATTTTGTCTAAAAAATAAAAAAAAAATTTTAGGGGTGGACTACCCCTAACATTTAGGGGGATGAAAAATAGATGTTGGCCGATTCTCATAGATACCGGATAAGCACAAAAAATTTCATCAAAATCGGTCAAGCCGTTTCGGAGGAGTATGGCAACGAAAACTGTGACACGAGAATTTTATATATTAGATTTCACGCTGATTCCGAATATACCATACCTATGCGTTTTTTAAAGCGATTTTTGACTCTAATTTTCAAAATTTGAACCCTTGGAGTTTCAAATGTCAATAAAATTTCAAAATGTAATATTATTGACATTTTGAAATTTTTTCAGATTTTTAGCTCTATTCCTCGGTCAGATATCGTCTGGAAATATTTACATATAAAAAAGTGTTAAATTTCAGGAATCGTTTTAGAATGGTCTGAAACGGAATTCCATGAAGAAAAAGTTCAAAAATTTGCATCACAAACATTTTGAAGCAATTGCAATAGCTTCATTTTCTTCGAAAATTCGCTAAAAGCAAATGCCGTATTCGGTTTTTTTAAAATCGTAAATTAAACAAAATAAGTGGGTGGTAAGTGGTAGCTGGGGCATTATAAATGAGTGGGCGACTCAGCGCAAAGAAGATAAATAAAAAAAGAAAAATAAATATTTTATTATCTGCTGAGACAGATATTTTAATGTTGCTACTACCGATGGGGCACTCTTGATGGAGTTCACAGACCGTTTTTGTTGAGGGGGTACAATGAAGGGATCTCACGAAGTTCGTGTTTTGCGGCTCATACCCTTCATCGACCGACAAGTTAGGCAGGTAACTATAAGTATGATTGGAGAATCTGAAGTGAGTTCGTCGAACGATCGTTTTTATATCGATGGAATGAACATGAAATCAGAGCCTGAAAGGGTTCATTGACGAAGAGGCGCGTAGATGGGAAAAGTTCGAGCTCACCCCAATCAAAAACTTGGTGATAGAAAACGGCTGATTGTTAGTTTTGAGTAAAGCCTCGTCCTTTATAAGTCACTTTAAAGTCACTTTTCATAGTCAGTTCGAGGAGTGGGCGACCAGACGAAGTTTCTGCTAACTCGCTAGTTTGTTAGTCCCCAAGTTTATCGTTGAGCCGATAAACTAATTCTGCGAATTCGAAACGAAACCTTGTTTGTGATAAACAACTGCTGTAACGAATCGTGTGGAACTCAGCTGTTAAAACTATCTGCAAAAGAGTCTGGAAGTACATTTCTCCGTACTTGTTGCTGCGCAAGGTGCAGGAAAAGTGCCACTGAGTCACTGGAGTTGGGCATCTCGGCAGGTCTGCTCCGTGGTGTCACCACCCGCGTCCTGCTCGGCTCATACCTCAACTGATGGTCTTTCTATTTCTTTCACCCATCTCTTTCTACCCCAACCTCTTCAACTTCCCTTATCTGTTACGTCCGTTACCTTTGGGACTACCCTGTACATTCGTAGAAGAGTCAACAGAATATTCATCTCTAAAACCAATTGTGAATTTCCCAGAACACCTACTTATTCCTTACAACTTAATGACCGATTTTGCTCAAATTCTGAGGGTAGTTGGTGGCTGGCTCGGAGTTAATCGCGTATATTGGATCAGCCACCAAGCATGCGGAAACTTGAAAAATAATGTTGTCATAAGCAAAACTTGAAGTTTCATAGTTTTCGAGCAGCCCTGTGCGGTCTAAGATACCTAATAAATGTTACTTACTTCGGAACAAATGGAAGAAGTTCCATTCATGCAGTATGTGATTTTAACCGATTTGGTGGGTGATTCTTATAGGAAATTTCACGTTGATTCCGAATATACCATATTTTCCAATGTTTAAGGTGGTAATTTACAACGAAAACCTCAAAAAACACGTTTTTTTTTTTTTAGCGATTTTTGACTCTAAATTTTCAAAATTTGGCCCCTTGGAGTGCTCCAAAAATGTTTGCCTACGAACTCATCCTTACTTTTGATATTATTGACATTTTAAAATGTTGTTGGTATTTTTATCTCGATCCCTCGGTCAGATATATCGTCTGGAATGACACTTATATAAATACTATATAAGTATACATATATATATTATGTACATATGAAAAAGTTTTAAATTTCAGGAATCATTTAAGAATGGTCTGAAACGGATTTCCATGAAGAAAATTTTCAAAAATTTGCATCACAAACATTTTGAAGCCATTGCAATTTTCTTCATTTTCTTCGAAAATTCGCTAAAACATGTGCTGTTCGACGAGTAGGTATTCCGTTGCTCAGTTTTAGTTGAAAATTTATTGTTTTGTGGTGGATATCGCCTGTTCACAGTTCACAATCGACCATCGGAATCATCATTGCGGGTTTCGGAAGTGGAAGAAGGCAAAATGCAAATTAATTCCGGTCCAACCTCCTCTCCAAATGAATGTGGTGAGGATGCCCCGCATACCTTATTCATACTGAATCGCCCAGAAACAAAAGTTGGACGGTAGAAAAGAGAAGGGAGGGGATGAATCGATCAGTGAATTAATGATGGGAAGGTGCGAGTCGATAAATGGAAATAATTTTCGATTTTTCCCACAGGAAATAAAATTTAAATGAAATATTCGCAGAACCTCTGAAACAAATTGAAGCCTCTCCCATCAACGTATTCCGTGGATATCAAGATATTTTATGACTAGGGAGAGAATTCGAATATATTCACATATACCCTCGATTTCAAATAGTTGTGTTCAAACAACAACAAACTGTCGATTTTGAACCATTTTCCACAGTTTTCACACGCTAATTTCACGTATTTCGCTATTAATACAATGTTTCCAAATACCTATTGAAAAAGATCGCCGTTGGTTGGTTTGCTGTGGTTTGCAAGATTCACATAAACGGTGGTTTTCATTCTGTACATTGTTGAAAACTCAACATTTGGGCTTTGGGGTGTTTTTTGTGAGAAATGACGCAAAATTCACACCCAAATCCAAAACTAATAGCTCAATATCTACTTTGATTTATGTTCACAATTTATTTTGAAACAATAATGTTTACCAATTTTTACATATTTCAGAAAATATTTTATCCATTTCACATAGTTTATGCGCATTTCAAAAAATACTATGACTTTTTATGTATTTCGTAATGCGAAATATTTGATTTTGAATAATTTATGATGAAGTTCGTAAAAATTCCATCCCTAGTTATGACCGTCTTCAGGGTCGGGCTGGGGCCTTCCTGTAAACCCACCTGTAGGGGCCCCCGTATGGTTCCTACGACTGGTGTAATGTGTCAAGGGCACATAGGCCTGGCATTGGTGGGGCCCCAGTCCCCCAGTGAGAGGTGGGGGCTCTCCCAGGCCCCTGGGATTTGTTCCTAGCAGTATGTAAAATAAGCCAGAGTTGGGCACATCATGCTTTGTTTGTGAATGTGATTTAATTCATATTCACAACTGTAAGTAAATGTGAATGAATTCAAATTCACAACTTTTCCTGTAAATTAATTACAAAAACCTGTGATTTTTTTCAATTCACTAAAAAATCTGTAATTTTTTTTAAATCTCCATTTTTTTTAAATGACAATTTGTGATTTTTTTCTCAATTCACAACTAAGTTTGTGAATTTATTTAAATTCACAATTATACACATAAAGTTTTCTTAATTTACGGCGAATTAAAAGCAAATTCGCCGTAATTCAATTTTTTGTGGGTGCCACAAAAATTATATTCGTTGGTTTTTCTCAGAGTACCACAAAGTTACTGGTCAACGGACCCTCGAGAAATGGAATCACCCCAAATTCGCCGTAAGTTTAAAAAAATGCTCATTAATATAAAATTTGTGTGTTGAAACAAATTCACATTTTAGTTGTAAATTTAAAAAAAATTACAAATTATTTGTGAATTTAAAAAAAAATTTACAGAATTATTTGTGAATTTCCAGGTTTTTGTACCTAATTATATACATTTTTTTGTAAATTAATCACAAATGTTTTGTGAACTAAACACGAATTTTTGTGAATTATTCACAAATGTTTTGTGAATTATTCACAAATGTTTTGCGAATTATTCACAAATTTTTGTTAATTAAATTTAATTTACAGAAAAAGTTGTGAATATGAATTAATTCACATTCACATTTACAAATAGGTGAAGTATGAGTTAATTTACATTCACATTTACAAATGGGTGAAGTATGAATCAATACACATTTACATTCACAAACAAAGCATAATGTGAATTATTTCACAACCTTATTTATAAATAAAAATGTGCCCAGCTCGGCTACAAACCAATAGGGGCCCCTTAATCCGTGGGGGTCCCAAAAGAAGGGAGGAAGGGTTCATGCTGAAGGGCCCCAGCAATTCCTTGGTTAATACCTACAGACGCTTTTTTCAATTTTTTAATTTCATTTTCGTTGTCGGAGGACATTTCCCGACCCTAACCATGTTGAATGACCCGAGAAATTCTGGTAGGACTGCTGCTGTGTAAATTGCTAACCTACCCTATAAGTATAATTTATACGTATAAAAGTCCTATTCATGCAGCATGAGTGTTGATAAGCGAATTTTCAAAGAATGATTTTACCCGATTTGGTGGGTGATTCTTACAGGAAATTTCACGCTGATTCCGAATATACCAATGTTTGAGATAGTAATTTACATAAAAAACCTCAAAAAATACGCTTTTTAAGCGATTTTTGAAACTAAATTTACAAAATTTGAAACCTTTGAGTACTCCAGAAATTCTGGCCAATGAACTCATCCTTTCTTTTTATATTATTGACATTTTAAAAATTTTTTGGATTTTTTATCTCGGTCACTCGGTCAGACATCGTCTGGAGTGACATATATTATATATATAAATAAACATATAAATAAATATATAAATATATTACATATAAAAAAGTGTTAAATTTCAGGAATCGTTTTAGAATAGTCTGAAACGGATTTCCATGAAGAAAAAGTTCAAAAATTTGCATAATTTAAATGTTGAAGGCATTGCAATAGCTTCATTTTCTTCAAAAATTCGCTAAGAGAGACCTGTAGGTAAGAATATTTAGCAGCGTTTATTTTGAGGTGGCCAAGTAAATTGTGCCCATCAGCAGAGCTGTCGTAACTGGTGTGAGAGGGGGAGACTCACAGCTGGTCGGGATATCCGGAACGCTTGGCACGTGCTCGTGTATGAAGTCCAGCATCGGACAAACGTACATCCACGCGTTGACGACATTCTTATCGTTGCAATCCAGTTCCTGAGGGTACAAGATGTGAGCGACCCCGACGGTTTTGTTTCGACAGACAAGAGGCCCTCCAGAGTCTCCAGGACACAGTGCTGGGATGGTGCTGCAGACCATGCGACGCTGTTGAAACATTTGGAAGCCTCGGCAAGCGTCAGTCCCATGGTTAGCTTGGACTTTGGCTGCTCGCAACCCCAAACCAACAGTCACTGCTTTATCTTTAGGGTTAGCTAACGCTCCCCATCCGTAAGCGATGCAGTCCATAGTCCCGTATTCAACGTTTGCCTCCAGATCGTCCCTCGGCCAAACTTCATCCCATAATTGTGATTTATTCACTATATCGTTGAACTTGAAATCCTGAACTTCAACCAGAGCTACGTCGTATTTGGAAGGAGAAGGGCGCAAATATTCCCACCAAGCTTGCGAGTATTGCGGGTGAATTGTGATGTTTTGACTGATAACTGATCTCACTTGAGTGGTATTGCTTCCTAAGGCGGAACCAAAAATTACGTCAAATATATCGTCGACTCCTGCGTAAACGTTCACAGAGTTCCCCCTAGCGAGTATGTTGTCATGCTCTTCCATGCAATGTGCGGCTGTCAGTACGAATCTCGGGTCGATGATGATTCCTGTACAAAATGTTTTTGGGGGTTTGGTTGTCTCTGCGAACACCACAGTGAAGGGGGCATCCCGGGTAGTTCCCGTGTAATAACCAGTAGACTCAGCTATCCGTTGCTTCTCGTCTCTGCTTGTCAGACTAGACTCGGATGGGACTACAGTACATACCACCGTTAACACACCCATACACATCAAATTTCCCATATATCTAGGCTGTTAGGAAGTTGATTTTGCTGAAGACATTAAAAAACAGAAAACTAGGTAAAAATATCAAACACTGAACATCTCGATGCTGCTACGAGTAAAAACTAACATGTTTCCAGGAAGCAATGAAGAGGGATTCCGATGTTCTCAATCTCCAAGGTACCTTCATAACACTTTTTATGACTTAATTGCTTTTGAAGAATAAATTGAGACTACATAAGGTACCTATAGAATAAATTAATACGATGGCTTGAGATCAGCTGCTGATGTTTTTAATGTATCCCCTGGTGTTCACTAGATATTTGATATTTCGCGAAATATTTTAGGTATATCTGATAATGCATCTAAAGAGGATCACAATACCCAATAGCTATCGTGTTACCTTCGAATTCCTACCGAGTGAAAACTCGGTGAGGGAGGAAGGAATTTTTGAGTAATAAAAGTAAATAGGTATTGATTCGAGTATATATTTTCCTATTGGTGTGAGGCTCTGAATAGTGAAGGGAGATGAGCTGTTCCATGGAGGGGCAAACAGTGACTATCACATGTTGTGACTCACCAGCTAAGGGGTTTGAGCGAAATGGGGCCATTAGGACCCCTATATTTGAGGAAATGAATTTTTGCCATGGGCAGTGGCGACTACTGATCGCGGTGAAAATCATACTATAATGATGCGTATCTAGAGGCTAACCTGCTCAATCCCTGAAAATTTCACTATAAGATGGTGGAACTGACATTATTTGGTATGCCCTCAGTTTCAATCAGCTGTGATTAATTTTGTGGTTTTGTGGTTTATTTATTTACTGATTGGAACTGGGGGCAGACCAAATAATGTCAGTTTCACCATCCTATAGGCCGGATTACGGCCGCACAACCGTTTGGTTGTATTAACAGTTGTATTATTGGTATTAACAGTGTTATTTTTCTCCAAATAACAAAGAGCAGAAAAACTTTGATTTTCTCATACACGATAATTCCCCATTCGGAATCAGCGAAAAAGTTCCTATAAATTAGGAAACATTGTGCGAATCCCTCTCACTCGAGTCAAAATGGTGTCCTGGATGGGGTATAGAAATGTGTGGTAACTCTAGCATTACAAGAGATGCAACGCTGCCGTATATACCTCGTGTGATGGTTGGTTAGAAGGAGGGGAGGTAATTGGGTAATCTCACCCCAACTCTTAGCAACCCCTTTCTCGAGACACCTGAGACGAAGGGTTAAACTTGAGGCCTCATCTAATTCTCCAGTTCATTTTCTCCTCCAGTTTCCATCGCCGAATAACTGTTGGATACTTCTGTTAGTACATCTGTTGGATACATAACTGTGCTTCTTGTTCATTCTAAACTCTAAAGACGGGCACCCGGCACTGGCACTGGCACTATTATAAGAGGAATGAATGAATAAAACACAATCCATCCCATTACTATAGCTGTTTATTTAAATAAAATATAAAGCGAGATCGAGACTTGAGACTTGAGAAGCACATGGAGACAGACTGACTACTGTACTAGAACAGCGACTTATTAGGTGTGGAGGGGAGGACCTTTGATATTGCCGCTTGAATACGAAATCCAACACCCCCTTCCAATATGAGAAAGATTCAACACTCCATGACTACATAAAAACAGCTGATCTGGGAGCTCCATTTTCGACTCAGCTGACCTGAGAGCTCCATTTTCCACTCAGCTGATCTGAGAGCTCCATTTTCGACTCAGCTGATCTGGGAGCTCCATTTTCGACTTAGCTGAGAGAGTAGTACCTCAAAATTTGGTTGGAAGGGAAGTAGTTTTGTGGTAAGGAAAGTAGTAGGATGGTAAGGGAAGTAGTTTGGTTGGAAGGGAAGTAGTTTGGTGGTAAGGGAAGTAGTCAAAAGCATACAAAACGTACAATTGTCGATTGTTCTTATGAATAACTTCAAAAAGGACAGTTCAGAACATTCAGTCTCAAAGATATCACAAATTGCCAAAGAAAACATCAATATTCATACAGGTACATCAATATTTATTCATATTGAATGACAGATTCTTAATTTGAAAAAATTTAAGCAAGTTTAAATTTCAACAACATCCTGCTGACGTACGTATGTTGTAGAGTTCTCAGTTCATATTAGGGATGGCCATCGATGCCAAAAATATCGATATATCGCTTAACCGATATTTGAAGGCACCCCGATATTACTATGACCGATGTATCGGTTAGAAAATATCAACACTACGATATATCGTAGTATCGATATTTTTTAACGGATACATACAGTAATAACGCGTTGTCATCAACAGACAGCAGTCAGGCTGGTTTTGAGTGTTGAATAGTGGATTCAATGGTGAGTCTGCACAGTTGCTCTACAGACCACTCACTACATTATGACGAACTCAATCCTCGAGGTGTCATGCAATCTAGGAAATCATTGATTCCTACTTCCATGGGCACAATATGGCAAGGTGGAGGCGACATTCAAATATCGGTGATGAAATATCGACATATTCGATAATCGGGAATTGCAAATATCGATAAAAATTTGCCGATATTGTCACGGTATAGAGGGGGTGAAATCTGATGGTATAGGTACATCATAATTTCCCCTCCACCCAGCTGCAAGAAAGGTTGAGACTGTACGTCATAGTCAACCCGGTCTAGCCGTTGTGTAATAATTGGCCAGATCAGCTGACAGCTCTTGTATGGACTCACCATCCCAGCAGCAGCCTCTTATCAGCCTTGAAAAGAACATAGCGGGAGCTGGTTGAGAGCGATCCAGACGCTCTGTTGAGAGCAGGGACGTACCTTAACAATATATCGGTGAAGAAATATCGATATTCTCGATTTTTCTTTTATTTTAGCGAATTTTCGAAGAAAATGAAGCTATT
>JAEMON010000012.1:13662907-13674719 GCA_030264115.1 Lygus lineolaris
GCAAAATAATTCAGGGAGGTAACTTAAAAGAAGAAAAACTTACAAGGGTTTTCGAGTACAGCCTAGGTCAATAAAAATAAAAAAAGGTGACTAGGCAGTCAAAAAAAAAGTTACATCTCATTGAAGAAAGTTAACATGTTCCATGACTATAAAGTTAAACACTTTTTACAAATCACAAACGTCAGTATTAAAAATGAGCTTATTGCAAAATAAATTCCAAATGAAAAAAATTGAAAATAATAAACCAAAAAACGCTCTCTGAGGAGGAGCCCACAGGTAATACTTGAATAATTTAAGATATTCAAGGGTGTTGTCCTAATGGCTGCATTATTTCACTTGAATAATAACATTTTTGATGGAGGGTTGATCAGCTTAGTCCACGTTTCTCTTCTTCTCTTGGTGAGGGAGCGCATCATAAAAACTGTAGCAGTCTTGCGGGAGTACGGATTTCAAATCCTGTAGGTCTCTATATGTATATTATATTATTATCGTAGTTTTTATTTCTACGTAAAACAGATTGTTCATTGGCTCAAAGAATCATTATTTTCATTTGATTGGCCCTGAATTCGATTGAGATTACTTGTAATATTAAATATTAATTACCTTTTCCAATTCTGTTTTGTTGTAACAAAAGGGGCGAAACCTAGTTCTAACACAAAAACAAAATTTGAAAAGGTAATTAATATTATGAATAATCAAAGAATTATCTTTAAATAAATTATTAGTTTGCTGTTAAGAAGTGAACAAGTACTCATTTGAACATCGTGCAAAATGAGATATTTATCAACAACTTATCAAGAAATTTCATTTCAGACAAAATCAGACAAAATCCTCCTATCAGTTTATGATGGGGGGGGGGGGGGGGTTGAATATTCCAATCTAGGTATTCATTTTCTTTGGGCCTTTTCATAACACTCATACTATGTTCATTATGAACTGTAGGAGATGGCAACATTATAATGGAAGTTAGAATGAAACATGAAGAATTACATAGAATATTTATTTTTGCCCAAAGGAAAAAACCTACAAAAGCTAGGTGAACATGATTTGTGAACAAATTAGGGAACGAAAATTTATTTTTCAAAAGGGAGCCATTGTTCAATACACGCCTAGTTTTCTTTTAAATTATAGTAGGTAATCAGCTAATTTTTAAAATGATCAGTAGCTTTCGCAGCTTGTCACCTGCCCACCAATCACTTACCAAAGCTGCCACTGGTTGCCAGATGCTCTGCTTTTTACTTTCATTATTTGGCCCGATGTGTAAAGGGGAAGTACGTATATAGGTATTGAAATGGGCCTGAAATACGATTTCTGGAACTCAGCCAGGATGAGTGTCCATAATCAAATAATCGTGTAGACCAACCCTTCTTCCTACGTTTTACCTACCAAAGCCTAGGATTACATTTCTGCTAATTTTCTATTTAAAGGTACCTACCTAACTAAATGCGGCAGGTCATTCAAGTTGTCATATTTGGAGTTCAGCTTTTACCATTTCAGAAACCATGCCAACTCTGTACGAAACTTGGTCTGGGTAGGTAACTGCAAGTCCTTGGAATTAGCCATAATTCCCATTCCTGAACTCATATTTTCGTCCCTAATAAATTTGTCTAATCACAGGAAATCTCGTACTTAATTAAAAACCTATATTAACGGCTTGTAAATCGAGCCATCATGACATTTCTAATTTAATCTTTCTTTTGTTACAGATTTATGGTTGTGCTTGTGTGCCTGATATTCAGTGTTCTGTCAACAATAGAAGCTTATTCGAATTTCGCGAACAAAACGTTATTTTGGATGGTAAGTTGACAACTTTATTTAACAATCTTATTATTATTTAGCCGCTCACTTCAAAAGTTATGTCCCTGACTAGGTATCGGTGAGTTGTTTTAGTTTTAGCACTTATTTTCCACGAAGGCTGAGCAAGCCAGGATAAACTAATTTCCATGCTCAACGGGTCTACCTACCCGTTATGAATAATAATAATTATATTACGCTCAAAACTCATCGCCCTATTACCAAGGTAGTAAAGCACTGCGGTTTGCACCCCTATTTTTATACTCCTTAGATTGCTCCGGGTGATCTCAATCGATTAGCAACATTTATTGCAAACTTAAATTAACAAAAAATGCCCTCTATTATTCTCAGCAATGGTTATTTTAACATTTTCTATTTTTTTAAATGCACTTTTTTTTTAACAAAGGTGATATTTTCGCAAGCCTCATTTTCTGCCTTTTGAAGATGGCTGATAGTGACGTTGGTCTTAGAGGACCGACTTCACCCCAATTGGAACCCATATATGCCTCATTTTATCAATATTTTTGTACATGGTAAATTAAGCCAAGTTCTATTTCCTATAAATTTAGAGCGGAGTTTAGTGTACGCCGGAAAATGGCCATTTCCGAACACTCTGTGGCGTTCAGACGGGTTTGTTCTCTTATTCAATGGTCGGATTCTTCCTTTCTTGAAACGTAAAACCAAACTTAGTGGAAAGGGTGAGAGAGGAGGGTTAACAAATAAATTGTTTTCTTGCTCGATTCCAAAAGCAAAAAAAAAAAATTGATGTTTCAAGGGTTTCATGTTTACGCATGCGCAGAGGCTACTGTTGGTCGGCTGGTGATGAATTTCATAGGGGACCATTTGGGGGCTAACCCGCGTAATCCCTGAAAATTTCATCAAAATCGGATGGAAATTGTGGAAGTTATACGTGTTGCAAGGATTTCAAGTTTTGCGCATGCGCAATTGATACAGCTGATTCGATCTTCATAAAACTCGTAGGGTATCATCGAACCTTTGATCTTCAACTACCCTCCAAGTTTGAGCGAAATCGGACCATTAGGTCCCGAGAAATTGATGTTTCGAGGATTTCACGGTAACGCACGCGCAGAGGCTACCGTTGGTCGGCTGGTGATGAATTTCATAGGGGACCATCTAGGGGCTAACCCGCGTAATCCCTGAAAATTTCATCAACATCGGATGGAAATTGTGGAAGTTATGCCTTGCGTGGCAAGGATTCCCGGACAGACAGATAGACAGACAGACAGACACGAAACCAAAATTGTTCAGGAAGGTCTAAAACGTAAAACGCGAGTTGAAATTTTGATTTTGGAGGCAAAAAATGTTTCACTTTTCAAAAGTGAAAACAATGCTTCCGCTACCTTGGTAGACTCGGAAGCAAAACGAGCAAGTTCAAATAGGAATCTCTATCCCTGTACATTCTCATATAATATGAATATCACGAATGCACAATTAATATACGGAGAAAACGATAAAACGATTTAAGAAACACTTTAATAATATTCTTACATATTCTTGCATATTCTTACATACATAGAGGATGACACATCAACAGGATGTTCAACTACCTATGTTTAAAACACTATAACATTCTGAGGTCGGGTTTCGTGTTGTGGACTTCCTTGTATAACTCCTTTCCACAAATCGTGAGCCTGCAAATTGAATAATTATTATGTATTTGTATTAAAATTTCCTTGCGTGTTGATTAACTCGAGTGGAATTCGGTGTTTTCAAGAACTGCATGATAGATATTCGATTTTCGAGGATAATCTGAAATTATTTGAACTTTGTACGAAAAGGATTCTTGTATCGGACAGGTACTTATATTTATTGAGTCGAAAAGTTTTCAATCTGAATGAACTTAGTGAATTATATGATGAGGAGGTAGTCTTCTTTGAACTTCAGCCAATTGTTAATAATTCATGTTTTAAAATACTGTATATTTTACCCCGAGCAGTTTCTTGATGAATTTGTAAAGCAGTTATATGCGCTTCTGAACATTTCTAACAGATCCTAACTGATTTTTTTCATCTCTTTCATCCCCCTCATTAAAACTGCCGGGCTTCCCTTCTCCTAACTTATGGTTTTTAAAGCTCTCTCCGAGTTGTTTGTTAAAATCTCTCCTTCTACGCTACGTGCTGTACCTACATAAATGTTTGAAATTTCGAAGTTTGTTTTTCGTTTGTTCATGCTAAAAAATAACCGACGAAACGTCATAATCTACTTCTTGTCGTTTCTTCTACGCACTGTCCACTTTGTTTTTCAGGTCCTTACGTAGGGATGAATTAATACTGATGTTTTGGGGATGTACTCGTATTTGAGCAAAGGCTGCTATCGATCCGATATGGCTGATATTCTACCGCTCTACCCGCATAATCCGTTTACACCATTTAAATTGAATGAAAACTATGGAATTTATATAAAACCCTGATAGACACGAAACCAAATTGGGTAGAAAGATCTAAAACGTAAAATGTACATTTCGATTTTGGAGGAAAAATTCACCACCTCACTACATTTGAAAGCTTACTAATGTGCTAAATTATTTGAAAATAGAGTCTATCATGGAAATATTTTTGCCACTCGATCAATTTTTCGCTATTAAATCAATAGGGGACCGTCTAGGGGCTAACCTGCACAATACTTGAAATTTTCACCGAAATCGGGCCATAACTTCTTATTGTTTTGCCTGGGACAAAGAATTGTCCACAGACGGACAAAATGATAGACACACAGACATGGGACCAAAATTGATCAGAAAATTTGAACCGAAAAAACAAATGGTAATTGCGATTTTGAGGGACAACATTTTTCTTTACTTCTTGCTCCTTCCCAACTTTGGTGGTGAGGAAGCGAAAACGCTGCAAATTATTACACAACGGTTTATTATTTTCTGTATAGATCTCCCATCTATGTACAATGTTCCTATTGGCATAAAATACCTACCTACCGCGAGCTTCACAATCATCTCTTGGCTACAATGAGTAGGTACCTTCTTGTAATTATTATTATCGGAGAGTTTTATCATTCATTCTTAATGAAATTTAGTAACTAAGGAAGCTTCTAAAAGTAAACAACAAACTTGGTTCGGTGGAATCGAAAGAAAATTGCATTTGAAAAGCTGATATTTGATTGGAGATTTTGCCTACTCGGGAAGAATTGCGATTTTACACGCGTGTTTCTGCTCTTTTTTCGTTCAACCCTTAAGTCCTTACAGGGAGCGAACGGTTGGTCCTAAAACGCTCCGCAAGGTTTCATTCGACGCCAAAAATTGTGTTCTATTTTAAATCGATGGCAAAAATATAACTTACTATATGAAATTTTCAAGATAGGGCGTTTTGCAAATTTCATGCCCTATTTTCTACCCCTTAGAGAAGACTGACGGTAACGCCAAGCTTCGCTCTACAACTAGACCCCAAATGGGGCCGGTATACCAAATTTCATTAATTTTGGACCATGGTAACAAAGGAAAGTGCCGCGTACGGCGGACGGACGGATTTTTTTTTAATTCGATTTTCGGATTCTACATAAATCCTGAAACGTAAAACCACAAATTTTGAGGGGGGGGGGGTTAAAAATGTTTTTCTTGTGCTCGATTCCAAAGGTTCATTATTGAAAATAATAAACCAAAATGGACATTTTGATTTTGGAGGAAAAATTCTTCACCTCACTACTAAAAAAAGCTATCAAATTTTGATAGCTTACTAACAATGTGCTAAACCATTTGTAAATAGAGTCGATTATGGACATATTTTTGGTCACTTGATCAATTTTTTACGATGAAATCAATAAGGGACAATGTAGCGTCTAACCTGTAGTATAATTGAACTTTTCATCGAAATCGGACCATAACTTCGTATTGTTTTGCCTGGGACAAAGAGTTGTCCACAGACGGACAAAATGACAGATAGCCACACAGACACGGAACCAAAATTGATCAGAAAATTTGAACCGAAAAATCAAATGGAAATTGTGATTTTGGAGGACAACATTTTTCTTTACTTCTTGCTCCTTCCCAACTTTGGTGGTGAGGAAGCAATAAGTCCCATTCACGCAGCAATTCATTTTGACAGATTTGGTGGGTGATTCTTATAGGAAATTTCACGCTGATTCCGAATATACCATATGTTCCTATGTTTAAGATGACGATTCACACCAAAAACCTCAAAAAATACCGTTTTTAATTTTTTTAGCGATTTTTGACTCTAAATTTTCAAAATTTGAACCCTTGGAGTACTCCAAAAATTCTGGCCAACGAACTCATCATTTCTTTTGATATTATTGACATTTTTAAATTTTTTCAGATTTTTAGCCCGATTCCTCGGTCAGATATCGTCTGGAGTGACACACATATATAAATATATCAATAAATAAATATATATATAAGTGTAAAATTTTAGGAATCGTTTTTGAATGGTCTGAAACGGATTTCCATGAAGAAAATTTTCAAAAATGTGGATCAAAAAATGTTGAAGCCATTGCAATAGCTTCATTTTCTTCGAAAATTCGCCAAAAAGGCGTTATACGATATGGGTTTTTACTTCATTCGCATAATATTATCTCACCCGTACCTGTTCTCCAACGTATATGTATCATTAATTCTTCTAATCACAATACATAATTCTTAATATAACCCAACTTTCGAAAAGGTCCGGCATAACTTTTCTTCTTGACAAAATGAACTGTCAGGTTTTCCTAGGTCATTTTCTTCACCAAACGATAAGTAGATGCTCTCATCATCGTAATCCATCTGAAATTCGGAGGCATACAATTAAGAATACCATGTCTATTATAGTACTAGTACTGTACTAAAATTTCAGTACAAAAACTTCAAATTCAATTTTCTCGAAAATTACGTTTCGTTGTTTCATAACATTTTCTTCTACTTGTGTCTTCAATAATAATGATTATTACTAACCTGAGTCTGAATGCTGTCTTCATAGATTTTGCAAAAATAGGTGTTGTACTCCGTCAGCTTATTTTCTATTTCGTCGACTTCATTGAAAATCATCTTCAAATTGATCCGTTCGTCAGCCACTGCAAAAATAAAAATAAAAACTTAAATCAAATTTAAGTGATAGGTTAGTACTCACATTATCTCATGCTGTGATTCCAAGATGCACAATGAATAACCAGTATTACAAACACGTCTACCTATTGGCTGTGGTGGTCAGGTGAGCGCATGCGCGAAACTGAATTCCTACTACGTAAAATCGATTTCCCAAGACCTAATGATCAGATTTTGTTCAAATTTTGAGGAGGAGCGTTCTAAGAGGCCCTCCGTGGGGTAAAGATAGATTTTTACGATTAATGAATTGATAGATCCTGAATGGTGTACCTTGGGAGCTGGCACAAAGTAAATATGTATTTGTGTCTTCTTTTTTTTACCTATATATTTATGTACCACAGCCATATAGCCGACGTTTTATTATATTGTGTCATTATGCTATGGAGACAAGAAAGGAGGTATATAGGAGTTACTCTCACTTGAAAGCATTGATGTGCTTCCTACAAAACTATGATGAATTTATTAAATCAAGTTACGACTTACATAAAGAATCGATGTACACAGAAATGGCTGAGTACACTGGGCGCTTGAAAAAGAGCTTATTTGAGAAGGTGTGATCCAGATAGTCGAACATGATTTGTGCGACTCTACTCAATGTGCTTTTATTCATCACTCCTGCACTCAAAGCAATTTTCAAATGCTGACAAGATAGTATGAAAATCTGAAAAGGGAAAAATGTATGCATTAATGATTGTGATTGTTGCCCAGATTAAATTTTTATCTTTTTGTACACCGATCTTATATAGCATTAATTTGACCTTTGAATCACTCCTAATGTCATTAATCGCCCCTATCATAATAATTATCGTATCGGATGTAGCGAGGTTTTAGGAATCATTGAATAATGTAAAGATTAATAATTATGATAATAATCACAATAGGATGGTGGAACTTGTGTTATTTAGACTGCCACAGTTCTAAATAGCAGTGGTTTACATCATGGGGTTTTATTGGTTATTTATTTACTGAGGTGATCCGATAGGCAGAACATCCGCTGGATATCCACCCTTACGGACTTGTGACCGGCTTCTTCTTGATTAGTCAAGAAGGCTGAGAGTTACAGCAGCACTCTCCGTGGAACGAACCAATGAGTCTGTTCCCCCTATATACTGCACCAGCCCTTCAGCAGCGCAATATTAATATTTATTTATATAATACTACATTATACCTATTTATATTCAACTTAATAAATATTAAAATTCGGCTCTTTCTATCCATTTTCTTTGAATCCGTCTAACAGATTTTTAAAATGATAATCGCCCTCGAATTTAAGGTCAAAACGAGTATCACCCAGCCCATTTTGTAATTTTCATTAAGAACACAGTCACTATATCAATGAAAGTCTAATTATGGTGAGGAAAAGCTAATTATATCACTAAAAATATTGTTGCTGTTAGAGAAATGTTATTTCATGGATTCAAAGGAATTGACGTATTGGTTTATTTGTTTACCTGATTTATGAGCTTCTCTTCTAACATTTTACTTCTTCATTTTACTTCTTTTTGTTAAGGTAGGTACTTACTCCAAGATCCCATGGTTGGGTTACAGACATTTATTGTTTTTCCGGATATTGTATCACTTTCCTCAATCAACCTCTGATTGTGTAAGGAAAGCTAATGGCTCCATGGTTTGGCATTTAAAAAAAAAGTTCCATTCATGCAGCATGAGTTAATGAGCGAATTTTCAAAAATTTTCATACCAAACATTTTGGAGACATTGAAATAGCTTCATTTTCTTCAAACATTAACTAAAACAAAAAAAAACTCACGGAATCGATTGTAGCGATCCAGTAAATTGAACGTTCGCCCTAAAACAAAATAAAATAATGATAGCAAATTTCCTTACTTGTAGACACATAAAATAAATAAACTAATATAACTTAATGATGTAATAGTTTTTCCTGGACAATTTTGTTTTCTCTTCGTCTGTGTGTCTTGGAATCAGGGAAAAACTTCCACAATTCTCATCCAATTTTGACGTAATTTTCAGGGATTACGCGCGATGGAACCCTATGAATTATATCTATCATATCAATGGCAGCCACTTCGCAAGCGCAAAG
Source organism: Lygus lineolaris (assembly GCA_030264115.1). NCBI lineage: Eukaryota > Metazoa > Arthropoda > Insecta > Hemiptera > Miridae > Lygus > Lygus lineolaris. The sequence continues at coordinate 13,671,829 of JAEMON010000012.1, forward strand.
TACACCAAAGATCAACTTCTCGCTACCAATTGCTCCGATTTCCTTCAAATTTTGAGAATATTTGAGGACTGATCGTTGAATGATCCCACATGAATCTCATCATGACCGGATCATTATTATTAGCGTGTTTGAACGCGAAATAGTTTGCCACACTCATAACCTCCACAATTTTCATCTGATTTCGACCCAATTTTCAGGAACTATGCAGATCATGCCCTTTAGATAGCCTCATATGATGCGGAGTTAATCTGGTGTTTTCGGTCATCGCATGTCCCCGTTCTTCATTTTTGATGGGGTATAGAATGTCGACAACGGGGTTTTGCCCAATTTCGGTTTACACAACATGATCGTTAAACTATCCTGAGCAAATCGCAGGTTATCAAATCAAATCAAATCAAATACGTTTTTATTTGTAAAAGGCCAAATTGGCAATACAAACGTCATATAAATCCGTAAACATCAAAAAATAACATACAAAGAGAAAAAAAAGTTAAATTACTAGTTACTTAAAACTCTGATTTCCATCTGAACCTTTCTACGAAAGCCAAATTTATAATAATTATAACAAAAAAGTCCCATTCATGCAGCATGAGCGAATTTTCAAAGAATCATTTTAACCGATTTGGTGGGTGATTCTTATAGGAAATTTCACGCTGATTCAGATACCATAATGTTCCTATGTTTAAGATGATAATTTACACGAAAAACCTCAAAAAACGCGCTTTTTTAAAGCTATTTTTGACTCTAAATTTTCCAAATTTGAACCCTTGGAGCACTCCAAAAAATCTGGCCAACGAACTCATCATTTCTTTTGACATTATTGACATTTTTGATATTTTTTCAGATTTTCAGCTCGACTCCTCAGTTAGATATCGTGTGGAGTGACACATTAAATATATAGATATAAAAAAGTGTTAAATTTCAGGAATCGTTTTAGAACGGTCTAAAACGGATTTCCATGTAGAAAATTTTCAAAAATTTTCATTATTCAAATTTTGAAGCCATTTCAAAGCTTCATTTTCTTCGAGAATTCGCTAATGCTCCATTGTAATGGGTCCTCAAAGGCCCATAATACAGAGCAAATGAAATAATGTTATGGCACCTGAAACAAATAAATAACAAAAGTAAAGTAATGAAATTTAGAAGGAAGGATAGAAGGAATGGAAGAGGAAGGGAAAGGAAGAATGCGCTCTGTTCTGAATTTTTGTAGAAATTGAATGTCAGGGATTTAAACCGTCCAATGGTGAGGACGGACCTAATATGGAGAGGGAGGGAGTTCCACAGTCTTGCACCAGCAATTTTGAAGGTTTTCCCGAAAAGGGAAGATTGATGCCTTATGATCATGAGAGCATGGGACCGGTTGGAGGAGGGGAGTTTGATTAATAAGGAAAGCTAAGGGGGGGCTAAGCCATGGAAAAGTTTGAAAAGTTGAAGAAGGTTGCGCGAATTGAAATAATTTTTAAGACTAACACCAAATAGATTGAAATTGTCGAGGGAGTGGCGCCTCTTTATGTTAAGTACATACCTGTGATACCATCAACTTCCTGAAGTTACTCGCGAGTCATTTTTTCGATAGATGGCTGTACTATCGGGGCCAAAATTAATTTCCGTTTTTCTCTTGAACGGGTGGACCGATTTTCATTCTGCAAAGCTTTTTGTGAATGGTATAACCAAACTGAGGTTTGTAAATTAAGTTTCGATTTTTAAACAATCTTCTTCCATAGTGCGCAAAATTTTTTTGCTCAAATTTGAACATTTTTTGGAATGTCAGGGATCCACGACATAGAGTTTTGCTAGCAGAATCCAAATCAGTTTCCAGATTCAAAATCGGATCAACAGATCGATCGGCCTCTTCGAAATACGAATTACAATAGAGACAAAATTAATGAGGAAGAAAAAATTGTTGAGCAGTAGAGGAAGCGAGGGGAAACGAGGGAATTAACCAGTTTCCATTTCAAAGAGGTAGGTAGAGTGAAATTGGATAGTCGTTTCAATGGGTAGAGACTGGCATACACGCGACGACATATTTTTTCGTCCCACATGCTCATCCCATGTGAGTATATTGTTCATATATAGAGACCCAGATTTCGTACAACAGAAGAATAGGGAATTACTTTACCATCTGTGGGTATATACTGAGAACAATCACGATTAATTAAAACCGTTCTTGAATGCGCTGTAGGTACTTGATAAAATATTAAGAAATTTTATTAATTCAATCAAAAGTATACACAACGGAGGGGTTCTGGAATGAACTCGAATGAATTGGACGAGGGCCATTGTGAAATCATGACGTGCCTTTTCATTATATTCTTGCCCGCAAAATTACCGTCGAACAAAAAACTTAAAATTAATCTCGGAAAGACTAACTTATATTTCATGATGTTCAGTATATAATTTCAACACTGGTGCAATGCTATAATAGGTATATAAATCAATATTAGCGTTCGTAGGTAGTCAGAACTTATATTTTCCTTTTTTTCTCTACTTTTAATGCAGTCAAATGAAATCTGTTGAAACGGGTCCAACATCGACATCAAAAGAACACATTACAGATAGAATAAGATCTTTTTTTAAAATTATAGAGAACTTTATTAATCGTGAAATAAAGAAATTCAGCCCGAACAAACATTAAAAAAATCGTGCGATGACACCATCCTCCTTTTCGATGTCGGTCAAAAGTAGAGTCTATCCTGAACAATAAAATGTTTCCAGGAGAGGGAATAATGTTAGGAGAGTCTATGAAGATAAACGTTCAAGTAATGAAAAAACCATTGAAGCTAGTATATTGTATAGTTACCCCATCGAAATCTGTACAGGCGTTTGAGCGAAATAGTGCCCCATAATATACAGGGTGTCTCGGAAACTGCTCTGCAAGCGGCCGGGAATCG
>JAEMON010000012.1:13689332-13717244 GCA_030264115.1 Lygus lineolaris
ACACCCTGTATAATATAGGTAGTTAGTCCTGAGAATAGCTACCTTTCTGCATCATCTTTCTCTTGCAATTCGTTACTTCCTATTATTACTGAACCACTGAAAATATTCACAGTATTCAATTTGAAATTTAACATTCCAATCATAACTAAGTCGCTTACAGAGTGCATGTAATATAATCACTTGATTTGTTCTTGTCTTCTAATTTACAGCGATATTACCTATGCCAAAAATTTGTTTTAAATTGTAATTTTATATGCATGGTAATTTTATGTGACCATCTTGCAGAGGTCGAGGGGGGACAACACAGTCAGCTAGTCGTTTATCCGAACGACGTAAACTACTTGTGTAACTTTCAAAAACCTAAACTAAGTGTGTAGGTACCTTTCAAAGAATCTGATGAACAAATAAGGTATTGATAAGGTAGGTAGATGAACAAATGAACAAATATTGATAAGGTAGGTAGATTCAAGCAATTTCTATTGACTAAAGACACTAAAATCCTAATCTAAGTATTCTAGTTGATGGATATTCTAGAATACTATAGGTATTTTAGTGTTTTAACTATTCACACATATAGAATTTCGATAGGTAAGTAGAAAAAAGGACTTACCTACCTGATCAATGAACGTTAAAGCACAGACGCCGAATCCAATCACAGAATCGAATTTGAACAAATTTACACACTTATCGAGAGATTCACCTTCTAATCGTAATCAGTATCAGTAAAAGTAAAGGAATAGCTTGGGTGACACCATGATAGATAGATGGAAATAATGAGAAACTTCGGTGTTCCGCGAACGTGAAGAATCAGGCGAAGGCGACCATGGGCTTGGGCCTTGGGCCACTCGGGTCTTGGGCTGTCGATTTTCGATTCCTATGGTAACCAAAAACGAATCAGCTGTTGCCCGCGAAAGTCTCTTCCCAGTTGGAACATACCGATAGAAAATAAGTAATCTAAACAAACTGGAGGTCATCCCAACCCTATGGAATAGTGGTACTGAAGTAACAAGGGTCTCATTTCCCAACATTTTAATGAACATTATTTTTTAAGATTTAGGTACCTAGGTATAATTATAATATTATAATAGCATGGGGATCCTGGGCTCGGGATGAACCTTTATGAATCTGATCACCGTTGAATCTATGTGTGTGTTTGAGTATAATAACTAGGTGTGAAGAATCTCTCCATTCATTGGTACCGTAACGATCAAATTACCGTAGTAGGTAGATACCTATTGAGGACCCCATGATTTAGGAGCTCTATCATGGTGGGGTGAATGGGTACTTGACATTCTTTAACAACGTCTGGGTCGTCAACGAAGTAAATATTTTCAGGTTTTCCGGTCAACATTTAGAAAAGAATAATTATGTGCCTAGTTATCTATAGGTACTCATAATCCCTATCCATACACAGAGACGGGCAAATCCCCAGGAATTTATTTTTGGGGGATATTCCCAACATGGGAATTATACGGGAATTTATTTGTTTATCTCATAAAATCGTTTTGCTGTGTTGTATGACCACTTTAGGCCTTTATAATTTTCAATGTGTACATCCCTTGCCCTACTTGACTTCCGTCATGCATTTGGATCAGTGAATCATGAGCTCCTCCTTTTGGTACTTCATCATTGTTTTGGATTTGGGAAGACTGCCATTACTCTGATCAGCTTTTATCTTTCTAATAGATCTCAATTTGTTTCAACCAATAATAGTTTTTCCCGTGTTTTACCGCTGACAAGCGGTGTTCCACAGGGATCTGTGTTGTGTCCCGTGCTCTTTGCAATTTTTATCAACGACATTCGGTCTTTGAACTTATAGGTCCAATTTTCGCTAGTTCAATATTCCGGGATTATGCGATTTAGAACCGAAGGCGGTCCCTTACATCACATATCATCGCCGTCTATGTAATGCGGTGCTTTCGCAAAAGTGATTATCCCAAAACTTACCGACCAATTTACCTCAAACTTGGAGGGAGTTGGGGGTTGGCCTCACTAAGATTCCCTGTGAATTCTGTCACGATCGGATCAGCAGTAACCACTGCTCATGGGCAAACCTGACAGCATGTAGACGACATCATAGGATTGTACAAATACGTCCACGTCACATGTCAGACATATATAAATACCGCCCACCCAACTTGGCCTACTCTTTTGCTTTCTCATTTTAACGTGTGAATTATAATTTATTAGAAAAAATTGTACTAAAATCCGTCCATCAGTTAAAGCGCGAGCTACTTCTATATTTTTCCGATAAATACATCTGGTCTAGAAAGGTAAAATCTATCACAATCAATAACCGATCCGAATGCTACGAAATTCATGTAGGACCAACAATTACCATCAAAATTTCATCGGTTTTGGGACATTGGGTCGTAAAATAATGGCAGTCCGCATCAGCAATGCGTATGCACACATACACATACATGTAATTATACCTACACAATACATACATAATACAAACATTATTATTATTCAACGTCTATTGATTTATAGGGCGATCTCTCCAGTTGTGGGCCCGCGGTAAGCATCACTCGTTATAAAATTGGAAAGAACATCCAAAAAATAAGAAACTACCTACTCGTAACGAGAGAGTCACAGGAGCTTTACAAAATTTTGTCCATGTTTTGGAGCACCTAATTTAAAAAGACAATTTCAAATCTATAATAATGTAGGCGAAAATGTTTACCTACATACTTTTCAATATTTTTCTTCTTCAATCTGTACCCCTTAAAAAAAATTTTACGGTAAATGATCATGAATATGAGATGACCGTTACAATGAAAAATAAGATATTATACATTTCTATTTTTATCTGCTTTTATCTGTTGAACTCATGATGAATCTTCTGTCACCTCAGACTCTCTAGTGAAACAGCACGTTCTATAAACGAAAGGTTTGCTCTCGGATCATGACGTGTAAATCATGTGAGAGATGGTGTTTCTGTCTCGTAGAACAAAATGTGAAAGGGTCCTGCAGTCCCTACGTAGATATCTGTAGTGTCGTGTTTGGAACGTGAAATTATGAACAATATTTTGGGGAAAAATTGAGTAAATTCGTACTAAGTCTCAGTCTTAGCGATAGTTTGATAGTCAGTGGAGTCATCTGTAGATGTGAAAGTTTAACACTTCTTACTAGATTTTACCCGCCAAACACTGGCTTCCTCTGTGAAATGACCACTACAGTCACATTTCATATTTCTAGTAATCACGATCTCCTAGGTAGTAGATACGAGTATTTCAGACACCAAGCTTTGTACCACTCTTGATACACCGAACTAAAAAATTATACTTATTTCCCAGATTAGGATGTACTTACCTACAAACTCAAGGGACCACTTCTAGAACTTCCTCGTAGAAATGTTTCGAAAAAACTTCGTTTCTAAGTTACCTTTTTCAATTTTAAGACTGTTCGCGATGTTAACAAAAATTATCGTAACTCCTCGAATATTGGTGCCAGAGGAAATTAATCTATAATAATCGAAAGATGAGGGTATTTCCTATAAGAAAGCAAGATGATTCGAGTTTTTTTTTTTTTTTTTTAAGTTGTAACATCGGCAATTCAATTACTTGCTTACGTATTTTGCGTGCAAAAACTGTAGCAACCCAACAGTAGGTACCTATTAGTACCTATTTTAGGTAGGTATATATAGGTACCTATTTTTAATTGGTCCGTAATTTTATGCAGATTAATAAAAACTTATTTTTAAAAAATCGAATTTTTACTCGAAAAAATTTCCTTGTACCCTTAAGGAATTGTAATGACTATAAATTTAGTAAATCGGAATTATAATCATTTTTCTGAATAAGAATAGTTTGACGTTCTATTTTACAGTGTTTACCAGTTCTACACGTTGTGTCCCTTGAAAACCGACAAAATTTATTGATCTAATGATCTGATTTTGCTTTTAATTTTTGGGAGTAACAAAGGAGGGAGTCTAATTTATACACTATGTATTTCAGAAAACTTATTTCCCGAGATTTTACTCCCATTTCAATTTTACCAGCAGATTGTGAGTCACAATCTACTAGTAAAATTCAAACGAGAGCCTTAAGAAATCAATTTGAGACTATTTCACCGTGTTTATGTCAGATGTCAGTCATCTACTCTCAATCATGGATGGACGTTTTTATTTCTCTATGCGAAATTTCCAATCTCTATCATGTAGGTATAAGAGAAAATCATTTCATCATGTTTCAGAATACCACATCACACATCATCATTTTCTTTCATTCGTTCTCATCGCTAATTTCCTATCAAATACGCTGATTAGGTAGAAAAGATACGGCTGTTTTATAATAATACACTTGCCGAATATTTATAGTACCTACAAATACGAATGGCGTTCAACAAGACTCCTATTTTTTAAAGGAATCCATAGCGAAATAACTTAAATTCCAGAAATACAAACTCCTCGAGTTCCTAGTTCTAGGCATGCAGCTAATAATTAACTAACTTTCAAAAACCGAACCGCTTCTTATTGATGATTATGGTTACCTTTAATCATTATCCGCGATTTTCACAATACACGAACAAATAAGTTGTAATAAATATTTTCTTATAGAACCTACTGAAATATTTGACCTATTGCTAATAACTTCATTTTCTTTGCAAATTTATTTGTTAATCCTTTTCAGTTTTTATCAACTAAATACGTTTAGAGTAGGTAAATTATTAATCTCATGAGACTTGAAGGGGCAACATGCTCATTAGCGACGGGCACCTCCTCTAGTTGTTCAAAAGTCAGCAATTTGCTTACTATTTCCAAAAAAGCGAGAAATGATCATTGATGCAAGATGCGAGTTTCAAAATGTATGGCAGCATGCAGAGTCAAAATTCACTGGGAGTTATACGTATATTGAGAAGTTCTAGTGAATGGTTTCCTATAGAAAATAGGTAAGATTGGAAAGTACGCCATTTTTGTAGGTATAATACTTTTGAGTCATTATTCAGTTAAGTATACCTAAAGTAGGATGCTTGCTACTCTTTGAGAAGACGCAATGAGTCGCCAACCCAGTAGAAAAGTACTAGTAGTTTATTCTCGCAAGCATTTTGCATGCAAATTGTCCAAGAGTCTACCGAACAGCTTCATGCACGAATTTTAGAATCAGAACTCAAATTTGGCAACTTTTCTTTTTTTTAATTATAATACCTATTTTTCACATTGTTGTACAGAGAAAAATATCTTTGCACTCTTTATCTGAATTACAAGTGCCTACGGGAATTTAATTAATAATACATTTACTTATTTGGTGATTTTTAACGGAAATGCGAATGATTTGTTGCAATGTGTGATTATAATTGAGAATTGTGTTGGTGGGTATATTTGGAACTTTTGTCGTGGTTTCAGTCGCTGATGCTGCAAGTAGCCAAAAAAGCGAGCGTTCTGAAGAGAAGAAAATCTAAAAACAAGATGGAGGTGCCTTCTTCGCAGGCCAACACGCCAGGGCCTACCGAGTGCAACAACACGCCGCGTAGGGACAGCGAAGGGGATGTTGTATTTTACATCGAAGAACCAAAAGCAGGTAAGAAACAGGAAAATATTGGCGAACTAGGTAATCAGGGCAACTAAGACTAGAACTCAAGAACTTGAGCTGTCCAAGCTGTGATTGCTTGGATGCTTAGCTCAGCAGAAATGCTCCCATGTGCCAGTTTAGCGCATGAGCGTGAGATAAATAATAATAAATAGATAACGTTTTAGAGAAAATGTTGTTCAGGGAGGTACGTAAAATTCGAGAGGAGATTGATTTTGGAGGGGAAAACATTGTCATCTCACACAAAAAATGAACAATGTCCACACCTCTTGGTAGACTCGTAAGCAATGACCATTGACTGAAAATGTAAGTTGTATCTTCATGCAAACCATTGAAATGATTACCTATTAACCAAAGGGCGATTATTTTTCTCAGAAGAGCGATCAAACCGTGGAGCTTGAAGGTCAAAGTCAAAAGGTTTTTTCTTGTTGAATCTAATTACATGGTAGCTAAACAATAGTTTACTTAAAACTACATTAAAACAACAAAATAAATAACACGTTGACATATATACTGTAGTTAAAGACTATAGGAAACAATACATTAGACTAGGAAACAATACATTAGACTAGGAAACAATACATTAAAGTACTCATCCACAGAGTACAACTCAGCGTCGGTCAGCACAACCTTAGCTTTCTTGCGAATGTGGACTCAGGCAGGTCTCGGAAGTGTTCCGGAAGATAGTTTTAAAAAACGGGCTCCATGCTGAATTGGATTGGAAAGCTGAGTAGTAGTAAGACGGACGGCAGGAGGTCGGAGATTATTACGACAGCGAGTATCATAACGATGAACATCAGTCCCTCTCTGGTTCAGGCTTAATAGATTATTCTTCAGACGTGCTTGTGTACAAACATAGCCGGGATCGTCGGTAGCCCATCCTCCTGAAGAAACCTCTACATGACTGCAGGTAGTCCAGGTTGAATAATAATCCTGAGGACGGCTTTTCAGCCTGAAGATTGAGGCGCTGTGCCATAGGAGAATCCTACAGCAAGCTCTACTCATAAAACATCCAAAGAAAACAGAGCATAAAACAGCATAAGAAACTGACTTCGAGAGACGAAGCAACATAAAGTTACAAGAGGCCAAATCAGGTCCTTGAAGCTTCAATCGAACGCTACATTGACGGCGCTTGGTTAGGCTACAAAATGCAAGACCGCTCGGTCGTGCGAGTCGTATACAGCCGATTCCGCCCAGAATCAGCCACTGCAGTGCTTGCTGGAATGTCAAACCTCCTGTTGTTATTTTTTATCGAGTCTAGGGCCACGTTGTTGTACAGCATTGTGATTTTTGTTCACAGGTACGCCTAACCGTGTAAGGAGAGACGGTACGACGTTCAGGGGCCTTGTGAGTCAGACCAGCAGTGTTACTGAAGTTGCAAGCGACGAAATGGACCTGGATATTGAGCCAGAACGAATCACAGTGTAAGTTGCAATATTCCGTTTCCAACATCATAGTACAAACCCAAAATTACAGATAAAATTAGATTCTATGTGGTTCCATCTGCGGTCCAGTTCTCAATCTACATATTTGCTTGTTTGGGCGAGCGCTTTCGGATGGCTACGCATCCTTCCTCAGGTCCTGTAAAAACCAATTTATTCTTCAAACAGCATAAATTAATATCAATGCTTAATTTTGGTTTATTATTTTCAATAATAATAAATTTTTTTACCCCCCTCAAAATTTGATGTTTTACGTTTCGAGGTACGTGGAATCCAAAACTCGAATTTAAAAAATCCGTCCGTCCGCGTCACTTTGCTTAGTTACCATGGACTAAAATTAATGACACTTTTTGGTATACCGGCTCCATTCGTCGTCTAGTTGTGCCCCGAAGCTTGGCGTTACCGTCATTCTTCTTTAAGAAAATAAGGGGATGAAATTTAAAAAACGACATTTTATAAACGTTCGAAAACTTCAAAAAGGAAGGTAGGTATAGTTTTTCCATCGATTTCAATAGATCATGATTTTTAGCGTCGAATGCGAGAATAAAAGAGCAGAAACACGAGTGTGAATCGCAAATCCTCCGAGTAGGCCAATTTCGCGTTCAAAGATCAGCTGATCAAGTGCAACTTTTTCCAGATTTCATCTAGTTGAGTTTCTTGTTTACTTTTATAAGCTTCCTTAGTTACTCATAACGTTATGAAAGCCTGCAACTGCAACTCTCGGAATGATTATTACAGGTATGTAGGTACACATTGTACCTACTCGTCGAATTGTGAACCTCTCGTTATAATTACGGTAGTACCTAATTACTTACTATATAAAAAAATATGATCTTTACAGGTGGGTGATCAATATAGAAAATAATAAACCGTTGGGTAATAATTTGAATTTTTGGATTTTTTTTTTTTTTTTTTTTTTTTAACATAAGGTCAGGAGGAATATTTGACCAGCGTTTGTTTTTATGCAGGTTTAAGAGTAAATTGGTATTTTTTGACCTGACGATGGATGTAGTATACCCATTCGAAAGCGCTCGCCCACAACTACACATAAAATAGCCCTGCATATTGGTTTTCCAATAATACCCGAGATATTATTGAATAATATCTCCAATAATACCCGAGAGTAACTACAGGCCACATTATGTTCTCAGTTCAAAAGGGTATTACCCTTCCCCCTGGCAACAAGCATATCAAAATTCGATTAATAGGAAACGGTACTTAATCAACTAATAAGAAACGGTACTTATTCAACTCGTAGGTATTAATTTACCTTCTATGAAAGGTGGATACTACGTGGTATCCCCAACAAGTTGCTGTAGCCTAATTTTGTCGCGTTCTCCTCAGCATCTGTATATTTTTTAATATTATAGATGTACCCTTTTTTTGGGTCCAGGCCCTTTGATTTTTGTCCAAGGTGGTCCAAAGTACACCACTGTTCAGTTGAAGCAACACCAGGAAAAACTAGGTAGGTCTAATGACCCTCTTGATAAAGCATCATGTAGGTAGGTATCATTTATAAATAATGATGATACTCGTAATAATAAATAATATTGTTATTTAAATCCTTTGAAAGTTCAGATCTTCCCTCGGAATTCCGATGATGATTTCTCTCTAAAACGATAATTTGGTCCTTAACCTGACATGCATTGCACATAAGTCACAAACCAAAATAGGTTACACGCATATTACAACACAGTCTAAAATTGCTTGAAAATATTATCTTACGTTGATTGAAGACCTGTAAAAATTTTAGATTTATAACGGGCCTTGAGTCGTAACAATATGATTTTAGCTGATTATATTTCAGCTTTAATAGTATTCAGCTTACAATGGGGAACTTGCATGGGTAGGAATTTTGCATTTTGAACCTCAAAATCTGATTTAGCGCCCTTCAAAAACCCCTGGTGCCAATTTTCAGCTTGGAATTACTGCTGGTTTGCCCGGAAAATGGGTTGAAAGGGCACGTGACGTCATTTAGGTTCCGCAAAAGGGGGGTCTGTGATGTCAGTTAGGTTCAAATTACAAGACCCATTTTCGGTAACTTCCAAACGTCGGATACCCCTCATATATCACCTTTTTCAAAGCCCTCATTAAGATCTTTCAAATTAGGAATTAAAAAATAACCACGCAAGTTTCCCATTATTTATTTAAAATATTACAGAAAACATTTCACAAATTTAATAAGTAGGTATGACTTCTTACATGGGATAATTTGGCTCCTGAACCATGCAATCAAAAATAACATGCATTACCAACAGCATTAGGTACTCTCCAGCTACCTAGTACCTAATTAATAATACATGGATGTATACTACGTAATTTTGCTAGGTTTGGCATGCGTCACATCCATATTTCAATGTAGGTACCTACCTAGGCACTTCGGAGGGAAAATCTTTTATGTACTATGGTGTGATACACATATTATCTGTAAATTTTCGTTTTTTCAAAAGTTTTGTTTATCTGAAATTATTGGCATGTTCAATTTATTTCATGAATGCTAGGTATGCTACGCACCTAGGTACAAGTACATTCTGTACCTAATGATAATAATCAGGTAATACCCTGCTGTCTGGTACCATTTTGTCAAATATATTTCACTGAATTTCATTCCAACATGACAGGTCTTAGAGGTGAGTAAAATTTCAAGAAAGACTGCATTTACCGTCATCTTTACTCCAGATCTATCACCTTCTCCACAAAAAATATCAAATCTGAATTTTATTCCATTCATCAGTTGTCTACCAGCAAATTTATTGTCATCTTGTTTTTTATGAATTTTTTTTCAGTTTATACAACTGTGGGTTAGTACAAAACAAGGACGAGGGTTCAATATTACGAGGTCCTCAGCACTCAAGTGCTACAATGATTATACTACAGCACGTTTTCCAACACAAAATACACCGATCGATACTCTTTTTTCATTCACACAATGGTTTCAACACTTCTGTACAAATTTCACATGAAATATGCAAAATAAACTATGCTTGAATGGTTTATACACCAAATGCTAAACAAGAAACGAGTTTATGGCTATATTTATACAGGTTTCTCTCGCCAGTTCAAGTTCCTTTCTTTCAATTAATAAAAAACAATAAGAATCTCATTCTTTGTTAATAAATTCAGAATTTTGCTATCATCGATTACTTGTAAATTTGGGGCTGATATTTATTTTCACATTTTATTGCTACCTACGCTTATGCATGTTGTATTTTTACAACTTCCTTAATTGTCATCTGATTCTGATGGAATCGCCTCAAAAGGAATAAGAAAAACTTTCATCTGTCAAAATCCAATTTTTACAGCCATGGGCCATTTTCACCCGGTTTTTTATAAAATGCAAAGATAGGTTTTTTCTTATTGTTATTAATTGATTATGTTTATTGCTTCTACCAGTGTGTAGCACGTAGGTACCTACGTATATCGTTATGTACGGTAAAAAGTTTCAAGGGAGGTAAAAACCTCGACAATTATTATGAGGCCCTCAGTTAACTTCCAGGAGATTCGTTAAAGAGAGTATCTACAAGTAATCCTGTGAACCAAAATCCAAAACAACTACCAAAAACTGTGAACAAAATCCAAAAGAGCAAAAGAAAATGTGCTAAAAACGAAGTTTTTTTTTAAACGTATTTTAGTTATTTTTTCCCCTGAAAAATGATGTTAATTTTCTTGTTGGCTCACACGTACCTACGAATTAAAAATCAAGATTTAAATCGTAATTTTTTTAATCATCCTTCTAGAAGTCGGAATAATTTATTACTATTGTACTGACTATACCATACGTTCAATTTTGTTTTATCTAAAAGGCGAAGAAAATTGATAAGATGATGACGATAACTATTCTAAAAAGGTGTTTGAAAATCGGTTCTTTACATTATTTTTCACTTGTACTCTCCTTTTTCACCCTTTGGGTGGGTTGAGAAAATTATTAAACCTTCAGATATTACCTACCACAGGTACAGTATGGTCCTTACTGATGGTGCCTACCTACTTGATTTCTTAAATATTACCAATGTATCTTCATAATAATACTTAATAATATCTACAGAGCTTTTGCGTCCACTTTTGCTTCCAATCAAAATCGCTGCATGTCCTGATCAACAAGTTTTTCAAACACGAAATAAAATTACATTCGCCAGAATGATAGGTGTACGTAACATTAAAATACACAATGACTAACACAGTTTTTATTAGTCCGTCATACACCAGAGTTTATAATCACTGATTTTGTTACGTGTATTTACCTTCATTCACTAAGCTTTCAAATAATTAAGAATAATACTTTGTTCTGTTCTGTTATACCAATTAAATAGAGGGTCTTCTTGAATACCTGAAAATATTGTGGGCATTTTAACTTTATTATTGTAATAAAACAAACTAATCATACGTCTTGTTCACTTCATCCTAATACGAGAGATTAAAAACCGTGTTTCCTGATAAAAACTTGTTCAAAACGTCGAACAAGTCGTCGGCTTTCATTAATTCATTACCATACAATATTGAAGCTTTACCTTGGAAACTGACATCTGGGGTGAACCAAATTGGTAGGCAGGTAGTTTATTTATTATTATTACAATTATTTTAGAAATTTCATATAGGTACCCATTGCTCATTTTTCACTTTAAAAATCGAAAAAAATGTCCTCTAAATTTGAAATTTCCACTCGCATTTTACGTTTCAGAGCTCCCTGAAAAAATTTGGTTTCGTATCTGCCTGTCGGTCTGTCAGCATTTCCTTGTTACAGCCATAATATGGCTGTAACAAGATATTATCTTTGAGAGTTTTCACCCAATTTTGTTCACATTTTCAGGGATTATGCCCCTTGAGGGCCCATATGAATTTCAACGTGATTGAATCAACGGTACGACCTACGCATGCGCTAACGTAAATTCGTTCGCGATTATGTTGACATTTGTCTAAACTGACCAACAACAACACGATTAAGAGTTTTTAACTCCCAATTTTTATTTCAAATTTATGTTGATATTTTGTACTCAACTGATTTTTGTAAGATCAACATAATCAAGAGTTTTGTACTTACACAATTTTTTATTTGAAATTTTCCTGGACGTGAGGAAGCTATGTGCCATTTCCACTTGGGAGAGTATTTTTATTAATTATAACAATTTAGTTGTAGATAAAAGTCGGAGTATATCTAGTTAGGTACATAGTATTACCAAAAAATAAAACACATTTTCACAAAACCATCAAGCCAGGGAAGAAACAAAGGATATTTACCAAAGTTGTGTTGAAAACTCATTTACCCCCCCTCACCCTATTATCCCCATGTTCTTACGATAAACTTGATCGAATTCCGTTTTTAAAAACACTCAAATTGGAAAACACCTTTGAATTACAATGAAGGTAGTGCCTACACTTAGGAGATTGAATTTAGAGTCGAATGGGACTACACGACACTGTTTACACGTTTTCTGATGGAGAATGGGGAGTTCCGGTGTGTCGTAATTTGCATTTTCGACTTCAAATTCGATTAAGAACCTTTTTTTTTTTTTTAACTTCTTACAGAGAAATTTTTCAATTTTTATGAAGACGAGGTTTTCACCAACAGGTTAACAGAAGTGCACAAGAATGCCATTCGAGCCATTCGTAAAATCAAATACTTCGTGGCACGACGGAAATTTCAACAAGCGAGGAAGCCCTACGACGTACGAGACGTGATCGAGCAGTACAGCCAGGGCCACTTGAATATGATGGTGCGGATTAAGGTACGTAAAACTTTTATAAAAAGAAACTAGACATTAATTATCGATTTTATTATGCATTTATAATAATTATTTAAATTTCTTTAATATAAAGTAATATAATTACTGTGTTATAAATACATACCTAGTTACGTTACCTAACATCATCGTTCCCCGTTCTTTTACAAATTAATAAATTACAAATAAAAAATGCTTACAGGAGCTGCAGAGAAGACTGGATCAAACTCTGGGAAAACCTGGTAGTTATCTTGGTGGGATGGATAGACAAGGCAACATTAAGCCCATGACGATTGGAGCGAGGTTATGCAGAGTTGAACAACAAGTGAGTCTTTCATACTTCCTTTCCATCCTATAAGCTAGGTACCCTAAAAACTATAACTACCCTACAACTTATCCCTCAATGCTTCATATAAGCTATCCCAAGGCTTAGGGTACATTGCTTAGGGCCTAAGCTGCCTTAGGGCCGGTTCAAAAACTCAGTAACCTTGATAGTTACGTGACCCTGTGGTCAACCTTGATAGTTACGTAACCCTGAGATTACCAGCTGGAGGGTTCAAAAAAGTTGAATTATTATTCGAAATTTGAAAAATTATTCTAGTAACCTTGTGAACTTCAGGATAGGTACTTCAAGAGAAATCCATGTTGGACCATGGACTCATTTTATCTGTGGATCCATGGAGTTTAACAACATGTAAGCTCAAACGTACTTATTTTTAAGTATCCAAGTTGCTACCTACCTCTGACAAACCATGTTTTCTCATTTAAAAACAATATTGCACAATAGCTACCCTATAACCTAACCTATCCCTCAATGCTTCATACAAGCTACCCATAGGCTTAGGGTACTTAGCTTAGGGCCTAAGCTGCCTTAGCTAATGATGAACCTTGAGTAGCTATGTATAGAAGTTAGATAAATCCTTCAAAAATTGCATACTTCCTCCCACAATGTCCCCCTCTCGTCGTTATGAACATGAAGCTACTCTAAAATCTATAGCTACCCAACCTATACTGCTGTGAGAAGGAGAAATGCAGTTTCTCCAGCTGAGCAGTTTTTGGAAAATTGAGGTTTTGCGTTTTGTACCATGAAAATCTCAATTAGGGTCGAAAATATGGTTTGTTTTCGCCGAAAAAAATCACATTTTCGACCCAAATTCTGGTTTTCATGGTACAAAACGCAAAACCTCAATTCGTCAAAAACTGCTCAGTTGGAGAAACTGCTTTTTTCCTTTTCACGGCAGTATAGCAACCCTATAAGATACCCTCAAAGCTTGAGTGGCTATTTATAGAAATTAAATTAATTATTAACTAAATTAATGTATAGAAAGTCCTCTTCCATCCTACTCAAAGCTTCCTTTGCTAATGATGAACCTTGAGTTGTTATGTTTAAAAATTCAGCATTTCATAGTCCAATTTAGTTGTTCCAACAAAAACCACAACTCTTTTTAAAATCCCCCTTCATTGCCCACCGCCGAAAATTACAATATTATTCACCCCTCGTCAGCGTTCCTTACTATTTGCCTCTGCGTTTACTCTCATTACGTGTGTGTTTATTTTATTTTTTCCTTTTTTCCAGATTACCAACATTGACCGAAAAATGGATCAATTGATATACATACTGAATGCTCAGACACACAAGCATCCACTTGAAGAGCAAGTGTGATGGTTACTGAACTCTGAACTCCTCAAAAGTTATTAGCGGAGTTCTAGTATTATTTTTTTTAAATCGACTAAATTTAACTGTACGATATAAAATAAGAAAACTCTTCCCTCTTCATACAGGTCTTCATTAAGACGTTTTCACGGCAAGGAAACAAAGAAAAATGTTCAAGAGGAAATGAAAAACCTTCAAGGTGTTGTGATTCAGTGGGTGAAGGTATCGCCGAATTTCCTTGATTTTTGTGAGTGTCGTTCGTACAATGTCAGGTGGGAATTTTGATTGTAAATTGAATGTGGTTATTCTTTTTAAGCAGTTTATTTTAGAATGAACTGCTTCTTCGAATAGGTTTATGCTTTTGGAATGTGGCTAAAAACCAAAATGCAGGTCCTAATAGATTAGGGATTTGAGAGGTAGGTAGGTAGTTGATAGTTTCAAACCAGTATTTATGGTAGAAATTGGTTTCAGTAAACGAAAATATGCCTAGCCTTTTAACTCCATGAAGATCACGCTGAAGTGGTTGGTAGGTAGGCTGCTCAAATTCAACTAAAGACACCTGAAAACTGGAAAGTTGTTTGGTTTACAGTAAGAGGTGACGAACCATCAGTTTTAGTCTTTCTTAGCACATTTGAATCAACGCATCCTCAGGAAAAGACGGGTGAAGGGATGGTCAGACTCTTGGATTTCGGTGGCAACACTGGTGGATTTCGGTGCCATCACCCTCGACTTGACATCTGTTCAAGAGGGGTACCTATGCACTCTGGTGAGCAAATGTTCAACTTCGAGCTGCTCCCTCGTTCTCGATCTGGTGAAACTGCAATAATTTGACAAGGAATTTCTGGCTGGATGGCGGTACGCAGGGACCTACTTGACCAATTTCGGTGAAATTTCTTGGGATTGTTCGAGGTTGCCTTACGCTAACTGTACCGTGTGTTAACTAGGGGTCTTCACGGTTGGGCCGTTGTCGACGTGTTAACGAGTTGAATGTGTCAAACTTGTTGAACGTGGAGAAAATCGGTCGCAAACATGTTATCAAAGTGCGTTATCAACTGTGTTAAGTTAACGAGGTGTGGTAAACGTCGACAGCAACCATCTGTGTTATCAGGTTTCTTATGAAGAATCAAAATGGCGGCATAAGCCCAGCTGCATTCTTGAAATACGCCGAGTTTGACGTTTTTGTAGTAGTTTGAAGTGTTTTAAAGTTTTTATTTCGTTGTGACCCGTTTTACGGATGGAGGTGGGGTCAGGAGGAAAGAGGAGGAAGGTCATCAACCCTCGTTCCAATTGGACGAGGGTGGAAACAGAACAATTCGTCCAGTTGGTAGTCCAGTTGAAGGATAGATTTGAGGTAAGTTTTCACCCGTAGATTCGTGATAACACGTTAACTTGTTAAACACGTTAGCAAGGGCCAGCGTAGGCTGCCTCGTGATTTTTTGGAGGACGAAGTTAACAACTTAGCACGTTTAAATCGGCAAGCTCAACCCTGAATACCCCTATTGTAACCGTTCACTATCTCGACAGCCGCACAGTCATGACAATCGCCGCCAAAATACAGCAGGTACAGCTAATTTAGGGTGTCTCGCGAGTCTACCGTAAAAATGTCAAGTCCAAAGATCTAGTTACTTACATTAGGTATTGAATGAACGGATAAAAATTGATCACATCTTGGAAGTCTAGGCTTTTTGGGTAAAAATAGCAAGGATCGGAAGGGGATTCATATGACGAAGTATGGAGAAGTTGACAAATATTTCTGATAGCTTATCAGCTGAAAATATTTCTTCATTGGATTTCTACGAATACTGAAATAGGTAGCTGTTTCATTAGAAGAATTTCGACTAAGCTGAACGTGAAAGTCACCTTCCAACAAGATTCTTAAGATTTTAGTGTTTACATTAATGGTCAGCGTTTGCATTACTGACTACCTATAATATGAAACAGAAATAACCAATTTTTTCTCATTTTCTTGGAGTATTAGTCATTCAGTTATTTGCAAGTTGACTTATTCCTTTAAAATAATAATAATAACAATTTATTGTTATTTAATAGGTACCTACATTTTGATTCTGAATGTCATCAAAATAGTGGTTGACTAATCCGTCCATAGTTTAATTTACTCTTTCATAAATTTGCCATTTTTTTTTTTTTTTTTTTCACAAATTGCATATATCCTATTTTCAAGAAGATTTATTACTTATTTCCAACTTAGTTATCGGAATGAAATCAAGGAAAAAACCAAAAACAATAAAAATTTAAACACTTAAAAATTAGGTACAGACCTACCAAACGTGTTTAAATCTGTGTGAAAGAATGGTACCTACCTTATTTAAAGTAGGTAGGTGCCTACTATAGTTTTTATCCAAGTTCAAAAGTAAATTCATCAATTTATCTAGTGTGAAATACTTCTAATTGACTTCCCAACTATACACTAGACGAGCAACCTGGCTAAGTGCACTTTCCCACTCCAAAAGCAAATCATGTGCTCTTAAGTGAAAAACGAGGATAGCAAAAATATCTTGCAAACTCTGATAATATTATAAATCTACTTACCTGAAAGTTGAAACAAAACTCATGTTCTGTAGCGTAGAATTTCACTGATATTATATATTTAGGGTCCAATTTTGTCATTAATCAAAACTCTTCATCGAAGCTGGGTACATTTTCCAAGAAAGGTATTCTACGATATCTTTGCTCCAGAGTTTTGTTACGAAGAATGTTTAGTATACTAATATAAGCCGTATTTACCGTAAGAAATATTAGTTATTTAGGTTATTTAAGAAATAATAAGCAATAAGTATTCTTATTCTAGCTTGTGAACATACATTACCAACCAACTATTTGTACTTATCCCCATGTATTGTTCCTCTTGTGCCTAAGTGTAAATATGAAATGTCTGTCACAGTTTTACAGATAAATAGACAAAATTTTAAAAAACTATCTTTTGTAAATACAAGATTATTCTCAAAATACGATAATAATGAATGATAATAATCACATTATATTTCTCATGATCACAAACTAGGAGTCGTTTACACGGAACTTTTTCAGCAATTTGTTCAATGTAAATAATTTTGTTCACGTTTATTACATTATACTATTATACTGTTACTGAATCTTGATTCCTTGTAAAGGTGTAGTGTTCAAGAGTTATATTTTGTAAATCATGTCATTCTAAATGCATTATTAAGCAATTTTTTAGTGTGCTGATGGGGAGCAATAAAACATATCTTGCACAACGTAGTTGATAAGCTCGAAGACTTCAGTTTCTCTAAAAATGATTATTAAAAGGAAAGAGGCAAAATTAGAGAGTAGCTTAATGGTACCACTTCTTACTCGCCTATCGACTCTTGCTCTAACATTAGAACTAGGTGGTAATGAAACAATGTAACCTAATGCTGACAGGATAATTTTTTTTCTTCCGCGCCCCGGTTTTACCACTCACCCCTGCCTAAAACAGGCCCTGAAATCATCATTACTCCTAAAAGCTGGTTTATTATATTAAATTATTTATCATTGGTAGGTGCCAGCTGGGCACGCTTAAGCTAAAGCCTGAGGTTAGGTTTTGGTGATCTTAAAGGAAAAAAATAAGAATAAACACCTTTTTTTCCTCGTTGACGCGAAGAAAACAACGAAAGTCAACGAAGAAAAAAAAGGTGTTTATTCTTTTTTTTTTCTTGGAGATCACCAAAACCTGACCTTAGGCTTTAGCTCAAGCGTACCCAGCTGGAACCTACCAATGATAAATAATTGGAATAATGATTGTTAATTTTTGAAGCTATCACAAAACCTCATTGGGATCACAGGTGGACTGATATTCTTTTTTAATTAACGGGTTTTGGAAAACTCATTCAAGTACCTGAAGGTTTTTTTAAATCAAATAAATAAAAATGGTATTTGAAACGTTCAATTTATTATTTTTCGTCGGTTAAGTACATTCCTCAATCATGAGGAAAACTGGTGCTTAAATATTATCTCTTGAAATCAGCCAACACATTTTTTCACCCCAATCCTACCTTGCAATATAGTAAAAGTGGAACAAAAAATGGTCCAGTTAACAGACAACTAGAGCTTCATATCAATGTTCGATATATTATTATCCCGATCTTTGAAAGAAGTAGTGGTATACCAATAGTAGGTGGGTGCCTATTTTAATTTTTTGGTGACAAATAACAAACACTCATTCTTAAATTTTTTTAAACCACAAATACTCCTTATGGGATCTATTTTTGAGGAGATATTAGGATTCTTGAGTCCGAAATAGTTATCCGAAATTCCCGATTAAAATGTAGAAATGATTTTTTTTAAACTAGCGTGGAATGAGAGGAGGTATGTTGGGATAAATGCTTATCAAAATGCAACCAACCCCATTAATAAAAAATAAAAAAAATTAAGAAAAAGTTCACTATCTCTTTCAACATAATTGCCTTCCGCAACCCATCAGATGTTCTTCAAAATTCTATTTTCAATACCTACGAAGTAGTTTCTTGAAATTTTAACAAAGTGGTTTTTATAAAATAGTTTTATTATTAAAAAATTCTAAAATAAACTGCATTAATAGATGCCTTCTTGAAGATAAAAGTTTCAACTTAAATATTCGAAACCTGGAATACTTGTACAGGTAGGTACTTATGTATCACGTAGATAGGCATTCGAATCCAAGTAGTACTTATTATAGGAATATTATCTTTTTTTTTAATAACAGAGAATTTGTATTGAGTCACTATTTGTCCTGCTGTTTCAGCGCCCTGCATGTTGAATAATATTAGTTTGTGTATTGTATACTGGGAAGAAAACCCTAATTTCTTTTAGAGAAATGCTATAAGTACATAATTACCTATATTTTCAAAATACCTGAATAAAAAATGAATTTGTTATTTTGGGATGCCTAAGAGGGTCGTCTAGTATTTTGTAAATAACGCCTCTAGATCTCAGATTCTTGATTACATACCTATTTGAAGGAAATTTCATTATTCATCTGTATTTTTAAATGCTAAGTAGGTACTTAAAATGAAACAATTGAATATGAGGTCTAAAGGCGATTGGCGAATGCTTTAGGTACCACTAAGTTGAATTGTTATTAATTTATTATTTATACGCTGGGTTGGGATCAATGTTAGAATTCACCAATTCTGACGACAAGGGTAAAAGCTTTGATTTTTCTTGTTGACCTAAAAATAAACCTTCAACCGTTTTAAATGTTTTGACAAATTGTGCCATCATTCCTGATATTATTTACAATGTTTCACTATACTCTATTCTAATGAGTAAATAGAATGTTTTGTTTAGGCATATCGTTACCATTTACATTAATATAGTCAACCGTGAGCGTTTCCACTTTGAAAGGATACCGAGCGGGATGAAAAAAAAAGCAAGTGTTTTGGCCTAACATGCTTCGTAGATCTTAAGTTTCAAACACATCGAATCATTTCTGATAAACTAGAAATGATTGTTTCGATTCTCATTTTTGAAATGACAGTTTTAAAATAAACTCTATCCACCCATCCCCCAATTAGTTTAACATGTTACATAAATATGTAACGCTATTTGTAAATATTGTACAAAATAAATCATGGTCTTTCATCCTCTGAGATTCCAGTATTGGTTGATCTGGATTACGCTGCTCCCGTGTGATTTTGAATCAATGCATTGAGAATCAATTTAAAAATCGATACCAAAATAAAGTATAAAATAATTGTGCTAAAATTTTCTCTTTGTCTGAATATGAAATTACCTGCAATTTGAATTAAGATTCAAATTTACTTAGTCATGGCAATTCTGTGATAGGCGTTTAGACCAAATGATAACAACATTAAATAGTTTTACTTTCACGTGTTTGTTTCGAGAGCTAACGTTCAAATTGACAAGATCTACCAATCTGTTTTGATATTCATATTCGAGTAAATATGTATAATAGGTATACATTAAAAGGTAAGCTCAAAACGTAGATGCTTGAAACCTTACCTATTTAATGAAATTAAAAAATTATAAATTTCCTATTATATTATGATTAATAACGAAAAATCAAACATCAAAGAATTATATAAATTATCTTTATGTTATGGTGCAATATCTAATTACAGAAGATTGATAGAAAAATATAATTACGATATGAGGACGAACCACCGAAAAATATTTGTCGAGTTAATATATAGGTTTTCCAAGTCGTATTCAGAGTTTTCCAAACCAAATTCAGTATTTTCCAAACCAAATTCAGAATTTTCCAAATCAATTTCAGAATTTTTGAATTATTTTCAATATTATTTGAAAATAATTTTGACATTTTATGCTATGACATGTTAAAAAATACGAATTTAGTATGAAGAAAAATTCAATGAATTCGGTAATTGAATTGGAAAATTCTGAAACTGGTTTGGGAAATTCTGAATTTGGTTTGGAAAATTCTGAATTTGACTTCGAAAACCGACAAAGGGTCAAAAAAAATTGTTCAATAGATTTTATCGGAAACCTTTGAAGACCTTTTATTTCATGAATACCAACAGGGATTGGTAGATTTGAGTAGACGGTATATTATAAATACGAGTAACAGGTACTATCTTATCAGGTTCTTCGCCAACGAGATAGAAAGGTCTTACCTACATTACATTTCAGTTCAATATACGGGGTCGTCGAGTCAGGTGGACAAATTCATTGCTGTAGGTTCCTACCGACCGAATAACATAAATTCGTGCATGTACCTAATTAATGCTGGATATCGAATAAATTGGAATTTTATTGATTTTTTCATGTGGGAATCGGAATGAACGAGAAATTCACACATGATATTCTTTTTTCGAACCTACAACCTGACTCATGATTCTCATGAAACATAATATATTTCCCTCAGGCGACTTGGTAGTTTCCGAACCAAATTCAGAATATTCCAAACCAAGTTCAGACTTTTTCAACAGAAATTCACCTTTCTTTAAACATTTGTCGGCATAAATATTGAAAAAAATTGAATTCAAAATGGAAAATTCTGAATTTGGTTTGGAATATTCTGTATTTTATTTAGAAAACTCTGAGTTTGACTCATTTTTAAAAGCTATAGTTGTCACTAGTAGGTACCTACTTACCTAACCAAATGTATGTATTGTAATAATTTATTTCCACTGAGATTTGACCATAACATTGCCATCACGGAATAACAAAATAAATTCTAAAAATGACATTGGATCATTTTACAGGTGATAAGAGGTTCTTTTGTTCAAAACCATACAGGGGGAGAGCGTTTGTAAATATTGTATTTCTTCTTTATTAAATTTTTCGTTAACAATTATTGTAATGTACTATTTAAAAAAAAGTGCAATGGTATTATGCTTTATTATAAGGTGATTAACAGACGTCTATTGACGCTAAAAAGTCACAATTGACAAAAATAGAAGAAATCTTCTTATACCTACATTTATTATAAAGAGTGATTTAATTATTAAGAATTCAATCATTACTTTTATTACGAACAAATCGTCTGTTTTTCTTTCCTCAACTATGTAAGTAATCAAAAAAATATATAGGAATTAGATAATACAATAATAATTTGTAAAAGCTATGATTTTTACACTAGATATTTTATTTACACACACATGTTAGTTGACTGCCAACAAGCAATGTCCACAACGTTTTTCTATTTTAAAATCTGTATAATACTCTGCACAACCTTGATTGTAAAACCATTCAAAAAATTGTAGATAAGTATTAATATTGATTTTTTATGCTTGAGAAGCAAATAATATTTCGAGTTAAAGGCCGTACAATTGTCAAATCTATTCTCATGAGTTTTAATAAAATTAATTTTATCAATTAATTTTGTAGTTTCTTTATTCACGTAGGCACCTATTTGGATTCATTTCGTCGTAGGTATGCATACACCTATACGAAGTGCCCTAATCGATGAAATGGTGCCAGATTTAATTTTCTAGTTGTGCCCTATTTCATATTATTTCTGATTGAAGTTGAGAATGATAGGTTTGTTCCAACTATACGAATATATTAGAATATTTTACCTACGCAGATCCTTCTGCACTGCTCACTCTTGATGATAAGGGTGTGCATAGCTAAGACATTCGAATACATGGAAAAGACCTGATGTTAACTGATACCTACATTGTTACAACATTTTAGCCGACTGCCACGCTCCGACCGTGTTTGAATTGAGAAGCTAACCTGCCGAATCCCTGAAAATGCATCCCTGAATACATTGGATCAACATTTCGGGAGTCACGAAGGAACCGCATTGGTTTAGGTAGCATAGGCACATAGGACTAGGACTAACAAGTTGAATGGAAATTGATAGGGACCTACCTACCTATCTTAGGGGTACCTAACTATTAAATGTCTCACTTGGTAAGAAAGAGAACCACATTTTACAAAGGGCTGATCTCATAATTTTTCAATATTATGAAAGAAACAGCCTGGTTTCCAATATTGTGCCACTATGTTATGTCAGGTATGTTTGCAGTATCGGAAGTGGTTTACAAACCGTTTGCAAACTGGTACAGGCGCATGGGCGACCATAACCTGTTTCCAGTTGCATGAAACCGTCAGAAAAGCAAAAAACAATCTTCTTTGGTACCTATAACGTAAAATGAGCTTCAAAATTCATTCCTCGTAGAGGCTGCCACTTCCTTGGTCCAGAGGACCAGGAAATTAGGAAACTAGGAAAATCATGGCTTCTGTTTCTGGGTCCAAAAATGAATTCTCCTGATTGACATTTTGCCTCGAGGTGAAACAATTAACGTCAACCGCTATTGAGAGACCCTGAAGAAGCTTTGTCGGTCCATACAGAACAAGAGGGGGATTTGACCTCCGGTGTTTGCCTTCTCCACGATAACTCTCAGCCTCAAGTCGCTCCTTCCACAACACAACTTTTTGATCAGTTTGATTGGGATATTCTGACCAATCAACCTTACAGTCCCTTCAGACTACTTATCACCTTTTTCACCAAAATGAAGGAGGGATATGCGGGAGAACGTTTCTTAAGGGCAAGAAGCTGTCACCAACTGGACCGAGGAGATGGTGGCAAGCTTCTACGAGGAAGGAATTTCGAAGCTCATTTCACGATATACCTAGGTACCAAATGTATTGACGTCACTGGGGATTCCGTGGAAAAATAATACATAATTTGTACGAACATAGTACAATTTCTGTAAGTTTCAATTTTTTGCAATAGGTACAAACTTTATTTCAAAAATGAAAGGAACTTATTTTTTTGACGACCCTTGTATTATGTGCCTCACTCTCAAGCAAGCCCCATTTTAGGTAGGTATATAGTGTCCTATTCTGTGGGCTCCAGGCTCCCTTTGCATGAAAGGGTACCAAACCTGCGACACGTGGTCGTTCGAAGTCCAGTTTACTCAAGGAAGTTGGAATTAAATGGGGGCGCACTCACCCCTGCGGTTTTGTATCCAAAAGCCTCTCGCTCCGCTGGTTTAATTTACCGTTCCGTTTGCAGGCGCAGCGACTCTTTCTGTCCAGCCTGCAGGTAGGAAAGTTGTCTCCGTTACTCTGTGCCAGCCTGGCAGGTAGGAATCCTACCGTAGGATATTGATGGAAAAAAATCCGCACATTCAAAGAAATCGAAAGACTACTTCCAATGTTGAAGCCAGCAAATACAGGGTAGGAAACGGTTAAAAAGTCTGTATATCAAAAAGTTTTAAACTTCTGAAAATAAAAGAAAATACTTACCTACAGACAATTTTTGTTAAGAGGTCAAGGACCCATGTAATTTAGTTTTTCCCATTTTTCTCAGCCAATTTTTGATCGATTTTGTTGAGATTTGCGACATTCTTCTTGTTTTTCGATTCTCCAGGGGGATCAGCTATGTATAGTTTAAAATTCGAAATTTAGAACTTTTCACACCCTTTAAAAAAAATTAAATTGGCATAAAGGCACTTCATCCCCTTGGAAAATTATAAAATAGGAAGAATACCGAGAACCACATCAAAATCTGTTGAAAATTGGCTGAGAAAAATGGGAAAAACTGTGCAACGCTAGATTGATTAGGGGAGGGGGTAGGGGGGAGGTTATCCGTATTTTAAACGTATTGGTCCCAAGTAGTAATAATGTACCTAATAGTAAGAGTTCTTATAACCCCTTTGGTAGCTGAGATTGAGGGATTTTGAGGAAATTATGGGCTTCGTCCCTTGTCCCCTTTAAGGGGATAAAAAATAATACAGTGTAGGTTAATGTTGAAAAAATTCCGAAAAATCTTTAAAAAAAACTGCGTTTTTCTTATACCTACCTGCCTGTGTAAACTGGGCCACCTGCGGCGGGATTGCCTACCATGAGTAGCACTAGGCCAACTGCCTTGAGTTAACCGGACTGAAGTTTTAAAAGAGCTCAATCTTCCTACTTCCATGACTCCATCCATGAATAACCTCCCGCTTGTTAGATTTCCAGCTAACGTCACTTCTGAATTGCCTAGGTTAGAATGTTGTCGTTCGGTCACGTCAAAAGTTAGTAAATTATTGAATGCAAAAACACGATCAACTACCTACTATTATTCACTTAACATTCGTTCACGTTCATCCCGCTCTCAATCAATATTTAGGTACTAAAAACAATGAGATTCCACCTATTATTAACTATTGTTTTTCTTATCTCGGTGGAGTCTCATACACCTGAAGACGAAGGTGTGAAGTATGCTAATTCCTGCGAAGGTAAGTGGTTCTTTCGCTTTTATCGGATTAGAATCATTGGTGCGTTTGTGATCACGAAATAATAACATTAAAGATTCCACCTAACATGGTAAGTAAACCACTTAAAACTCTTGTTACTTACAGTTTGTAAAATACTCGCTATTGAGTTGGAAAGCCGCTTAGATGAAACCGGCAAAACCAGCGAAGTTCTTGAAATCGGTTACTCGGTGGACGACGTCAAGCCCAAAAAGAAAAAATCTTACAAAAAATCGTGAGTTGAATCATGCATTGAGTTTATATGCCTTGATTTCTTAGTAGATCTAGGTTGCAACTCAAATTTTTGAAATACCTTCCTAGTTGACCTCCTAGTTCAGGCACTATTAGGTAGTTAATTTCTGAAGAAAATTCAGTTTTTTCGTTGCGTTTTTCCCCACTCTTTCAAGCGTTCATGCACATTGATTTCAGGGAGCTTAGACTTGTCGAGTCACTCGAGGGGCTCTGCAACAGAATTTTAGAGTACAACATTCACAAAGAGAGGACCGACAGCACCAGATTTGCCAAAGGAATGAGCCAAACGTTCAAGACACTTCATGGCCTCGTGTAAGTTGAGTTTTGTTTGTGTTGGTAGGTAGGAAATGTAGGTTGGTACGTATTTGAAGCAATCGAATACCTAATTAACTTGTTGCCTGGGTTTTTTTTTTTTTTTTTCAGTGATAAAGGGGTCAAAGTAGACCTTGGGATACCTTACGATTTGTGGGACAAGCCATCGGCAGAAGTTGTCAATATGAAAGCCAAGGTATGTATTTATACTTCAAAGAAGGACTCATACTGGCAACGTTGGGTACCTATATTTCCTTCTATATGTATAATTGTCAAGTGTGTGTCATATGGTTTAATGCTGCTCCAACGGACATCTAGCCGTGGGTTTTTTCTCAACGATGGCAAAGTTATAAGCACAGTAAACAACCGACACCAATTCCTCAAGGCGTAAATAAGTCAGTTACTAAGGTTTAGGTGTTCAACTTTTTACATCTAGGGTTGGCAACGATGGGCCCAGGGTGGGTGGCTCAGATGTTAGCGTATCTGACTTCTCTGGGCTGTTACTGTAGGCCGTTATCATTGGTCTTTAGAAATAGAAATCATGGGTTGAGTCAAGGTGGCAGACCCCCCACCACTCACAACTAGGGTGGTGAGGCACAAGGTACAGTGATAACAAAAAATAATTCTGGAAACCCGGTCTCGGAATTCGACTTTGAACGTCTGGGAGGAATCGATGAGCTGATCACTCATCGCCTCGGTACAGGTTCATACCTGCTGCCGGTTGACTGGCCTTGACCCTCCGCGGACTGTACTATTACTGTCTTTAACTCTCCTAGCTAGCTTGGGAAATCGGCTTGTAATTTGAAGCTACCCCGTCGTCAATTCACTGGGCCCTAGCACATTTTTCATTCAAATAATCAGCGCTGCACTTTCATTTCAGTGTGAATACGTGTTGGAAAATTACGAAGAGGACATCGAGGACTGGTATTTCAAGTACCAGGGAGACAAACCTCTGAAGACGTTCCTCTGCGAAGATAAAGTTCTCCTGGGTCAGGACACATCGTGTTTGAAAGAGGCGCTGCCTTCACTCCCAGAAAAGAGCAAAGGAGACACAGGAAAGAAGAGCAAAGAAGAGCTGTGATGATAAGTTGTTCCACCAGCACCTGTTGTGCCATTGTTCAATTATTTATTGTCGAATCTGATGTGATGGCAACGAGGAATTATCAAGGGTTTAGAAAGTCAACTTTTTGGTAGGAAAAAACCACCGACTAGAGGGGATTTCCAAATAATTGAAGCCTGATATTGCCAGACAGGTTCTTTGACCAATTATTGGCTTCTGTTGCTTAGAAATAATGGTTCCTACTCTCATCATCAACATTTCAATTGCAGGAACGATGAATGGATGTTAGTTGCAACTTAAATTTTTGGGGGTGGGGTTCCTGAGGTTGACTGTATCCTTGGAGCCAATTTCGGTCCTGGTGAAATTCAGATTCAGGATGCAAAATATCGGGCCCAGCAGCTTCGTTCATTGTTGTGCATTTTGAAGGAGACCGGGTATATTGCAGCCTCCGTGAGGAGTTCAGTACAAACACAGGTAGGGTAGGTGGGGGTAAAGACCCGCATTTTTTGGTTTTTCATTTTTTGAAGGAAGGGGATAGCTTAAGTTGCTGAGTTTTGGTATAGGATTGATAGGCCTGGATGTTGGCTAAAGGTCCATGACAATAGCAATCAGATTGAACCAATACGTACTTGGGAATTCGAGTATTATTTTTAAAAAAATTTGCGGGCCTTTGCCCCTCTTTCGAGGTAAAAGTGGAAAAAACTGACTGCCAAATAAAAACACTTGAAATTCTTTTTATTGTCTCAAAAGTAAATATCACATGATTCTTAAACTTGAACGAAATACTTAGGAGCTTTGGACTAAATGTACTCAAACTTGAACAAAATAAAAAAAGTAGGGAGTCTACTAGAAAAAATACAAACAATTCTTTCTTCTCTACAAGAGGTAGGTAACCTGAAGGCAAATAGGATAATTACATGCTTAGAACTAAATGACTGTTGCTAAGCTTAATTTAAATACATAGTGTACTCAGTCAGGTCCTCAGGAAACGTTACTGCGTTGTGGAATCGAGCTGAGTTGATCCCTGTGGGTTTCCCCAATGTCATTATTACGTCTTCAGTGCCGATGAATGACTCTTCTTGTGTTTCAATAAATTTGTAGGCTCCTGGAAGTTTTTTGTAAAACACTCCTTCACAGCTCTCCTCTTGGCAAACTGAAATAATCTTGGTCAACTAGAGCCGGAATGAGTTTTTGGTTTTTCCTTGCACTTTGACAACAGCGTAGCCATTCTGGTTCTTCTGTGAAGTTTTAGGCACTAGCTCCTCTTCATCAGA
>JAEMON010000012.1:13732650-13760894 GCA_030264115.1 Lygus lineolaris
TGCTGCATGGATGGAACTTTTTTTCATTCTTAACGAAGAAAAAACAAAATGTGTGAAAACTGCTTAATTTTAGCGTTATGTTTTTTTTTAAGCTTTCCTTCCAATCCATTCTAATGATTGTCACTAAATTCAGTCATTTTATGGATTATGAACCCCTTTTTTATGTGCATATTCCTCACCTCCAATTAGCTAAATACTCCAATAAACACAATCACCATTAAAACCTATAGAAATGGTAATTTTTCGTTTTTGGTGGGTGAAGAAACTCGCAAATAATGTTTGTCTCCCTGAAACTGAGGTTTCACGGAGAAATTGTGTACGTTTTCCGGATTTTTGTTCCTTGAAAACCCAAACCAACCACTTATGAGGGAGTTAATTTAATTTATTTTTGATGAACCAAAGTAAGTAAAAATTATTGAACTGAATTTAAAATCAACTGTTCAAAATGTCTTTACTCTTGTATTTTTCTTTACAAACTGTTTAAATTTAATTTAATTTCGGTAACGTATCAAAGACGTAGATCCATAAAATGTATAGGTGTCGTCAATTTTCGAGTTTACCATTCTTAGTTCTTTCGAATTGGATGATATCAAAGTCTTTTATTGGTTGGCAATATCAAATATAGTGTTTTGTTCATTCATTGATAACATAATATGAAGATTCTGTTGGGTAGATGCACGGTAAAAATTGATTTTTTAGTTTTCGTTGGTGTACCATCTAAATGATTAAAAATAAAGGAAGCAATGAACGAGCCAGTTTTAAGTTGAGTGCGATATGCTTTCCTTTTTTCCAAACATCAGTAAATTTCCAAGTACTTAATGTCCTAATTATACTGTTTTTCAAATTTTACAGGAAAATCATGGACCGTTTGCGGCTTGATTCTTCCAGAGCTCTGATCGACCGGGATAGCTACGCTGTCGGTACGATGTGCAATGGAGAACTAGTCATCTCCCCGATCCGTGGTGTAGTTTCTCTCGCTCCTTCGTTTTCTCATATTTCCAACGTAGAGGAAGAACCTGAAGGTAATTTCTATCATTTTACTTTAGTAGGTATTTTGATAGTATGAAGCAGGCAGGTAAATATATACTTAAAATGAAGAATGGACTTCCTTTTTTATTATTTGAAATTTTAGGTTTGATGGAGAGCTTTCCGAAAAGGTGCAATTGAAATTGAAATGAACGGAAGAGGGTGAAAAAGGGAAAGGAAAAAGCGTGTAACGTCATTTGGTACGATTTCCTTCTCGATCCCAGAGATACGTACCAGATGACGTCACGCGTTTTTCCCTTTGCTCATTCCACCCAAACTACTCGAATTTCGGGGCTAAAAATTTGGATAAATGGGTTTCAGAGGGTACAGAATTCGATTCTGAGGTCAAAAATAGCAAATTCCGACCCACGTCCATTCCTCATTGACAATGTTTCCAGATGACTAGATTTCAATGAGCGATACCTACTCATTTGTTGGACATTTTTTGACACACTTGTTGTTGTCGGATTTTGATAGGCAGGTAGCCATCCATGAGACGTAATAATACAAGTCAAAATTTCAATGATACATTAATATTGTCGTCTGGAACGCAATCGGTTCTCTATACTCGTTGCTAAAGGCCATATCAGACAAGCGGTTTTCAGCTTTTGCTGAGCTTTTTTCCAGCTAGAAGTTGAAGAGGAATACTTGCTGCAATCTTTAGATGCAGCGCATTCTGGTGGCTACCGGTTTTATTAGTATGTATGGGAACTCTAACGTCACTACAAGTTTGAGGTGACGTCCAAAACTCGAGCTTCGCCTACTACACACTGCGGTAGGCAATCTGTCTAAGAAGCCTCCAGTTACACTGCAAGTTATAGGAAAAATGCAGTTTTCTGTAGCTTTCCCTGAATATACAGGTTTTTTTCTCAAAGATTTCCTACTGTGTATTCTTGTTTAATTATTCAAGAGAACTTTTGCATTGTTAACAGGCTTGAAAAAATTTTCTAGATTTTTTTTTTTTTTTACCTGATAACCTTTTTTTCAATGGTTACCACTTTGTCTTCTTGACCTTGGGAAAAAGCTGAAAAAATGATCTTTCTTCCTCTCCAACTTCCAGCCGGAAGAAAAGCTCAGTAAAAGCGGAAAACCCGCTCGCGTGATATGCCCTTAAGGGGTGAAAAAATGGATAGACATTCCAAGACACAACTGCCATGGTCCTTGGATGTACAGAATGGCTGGAAGAATTTCTGGAAGGTTATTTTTTCGAATGGAAGGTTATTTCCCCACTCCCTGTACCAATCTATGAATGTTACACCAATTCTATGGATAGAAATTAATATTTGTCTGAATAGCTAACTGAATTTTTCCGAAGTAACTCTCTATTCGATAATATTAACAATATTCAACAGGTCAGGTAATTTTAGTAACAAACTCTGTTTTGAAACTACCAAAATGTTGGTTTGTCCGTTCCAATGTGATATTTTGGTAAAATGGTATTTTAGACTATTTTGAAGATCTAATTCTTTATGAACTACATGGCGATGAAGTTGTGGGAACTGATTTCGATAAAATAAAACCAGAATATTGTGTTACAAAGTTCAATCGATTTCGACGGTTAGGTCATCTCCTTCAACAAACAAGAACTCGTGAGTACTTCTTGAAGAGTTCTTGTTTGTTACTGATGATGATCTACTCAAAATCGATTTAACTTTGTAACTCATTGTGGATATAGACAACTTTATCGTTTACTCTGGTTTTCTTTTTATTTAATCCATATTTTTGCCCGTGGCATCTGAATATTTTGTAATGTTATAGTAATGTATCTTGTGTGTTTCCTCCACAGAAGAAGAAGAGGAGGCGGCAGCAAAAGTAGTCCGCGTACAGTTCCCTAGAGCTGAGTCTGATCGAGCAAAGAAAGCGAGAGAAGCCAGCTACACACATTTCATGGAGAAAACTGGGGTCGAACCCTGGTTCAACACGCAGTTTCATGATGTTGATTCGGCCATTGCAAAAGTGAGTGAATGAAGCCTACACAGTCTTAGGCGTTCATGGTGATGGTCACCACCATCTTTCAGATGTATTCCTATCTGGTGAGAAATTTCTTAACTATAGCCCTACCGCAATGAAAATAAACTTATATTGGCGCTCGAAGTGGCAGAAACACGAGCCTTTATTCCCTTTTTTTCCCCCTTTCTGCGTTTACTTCCTTCCCTTCATAGGTATGATCATTTCTGTGCCGCGGTTAGCATCAGGCATAGTCAGGCAAAGCCAATGAAAATCGAAATTCGAAAAAATTAGATTGAAAGGTCTATAAAGAAGAAGGAGAATCATTGTGGTAGGGCTATGGAAACAATTTTTACCTCAGATTAGTTCTGTTACCAACCACGGCCTACGAAATTCTTACGCTGATTGAGATTGTGATGAGCAGTTGTAAGAATATGGACAAGAGTCTGTCCTGAGTCAGCCGTTTATCTTGAGAGCGTAGTGAAAACCGTGTTTGCTTTGACAGGGAAATAGTATCAGTTCAGCCATACTATCCAGCCGTTACGTAGCACCTCATTTTGCTCCTAGTTTATTTGGAATTCGTATTCCCACTACGAACTAGTAGATCTAATAAGATGCCTGGAAAAAATGTTGTGTCTGGAACAACCATCAGTGGATGTGCTGCCAGAAGTCAGTTGACTTTTATTTTGAACAATAGGCAGCCTTTGTTTATGTCTTTATTAGTACAGCTATTTAGCGGGAAATTTTATAAATGGTTGAAGTTTGAAGAGCTTAAAAATGAGGTACAGTGGTCCCTCGGTAATCTGGCATCTCAGCTCTCCGGCACTCCCAGTAATCCGGCGTTTTTAAACGACAGACACGGAAAACTGGTGATAATCCCAGTGTTGACGATAGCCTCTATGCTTGGTTTTTACAAGAACGTAGTAGTCATATACCAATTTCTGGTGAATTCCTCAAAGGAAAGGCCAGGGATTTTTACCAGAAAATTAAAAAAAATATTTTCCAGTAATCCGGCATTTTCGATAATCCGGCAGTATTCTGGTCCCATATCTGCCGGATTACCGAGGGACTACTGTATAAGGAAATCTTTGTTTTCACTGCTTCGATACTTCAGGGCTGAGTTAGGTGGCGACTGATTATTTTTGTTTGCAATAGTTTCGATCTGACATTCCTACTCCAAATCAAATCTCTATTTTGTAATACGACTCAGATTCTCGAGTCAACATGGGAATA
The DNA here is from genome assembly GCA_030264115.1 of Lygus lineolaris. Lineage (NCBI taxonomy): Eukaryota > Metazoa > Arthropoda > Insecta > Hemiptera > Miridae > Lygus > Lygus lineolaris. The sequence continues at coordinate 13,736,857 of JAEMON010000012.1, forward strand.
TTCCTTTATCAACCCGAGAGACATTTACCTCCTTTCTTGTGACGATGATGCCATGAAGGATTTCGTCGCTTAAGAAGCAACACGCCCTATGATCCAAATCCCAATTTTTCAGGAGGAGGAAAAAACTGAATGAAGTTGTTGAACACCTGTCCCTTTGTTTCCCGTTATCCAGTCACTTCTTGCCTTCCGGTAGTCGTCAATACTGAAAAAAGTATTAATTAAAGAAATTAGGAAATTTAGGTTGATACGGGGTGTTGTATTTAAGGTCGATGAGGGTGTTATGTTTTTCGAGTATTTCTCAATTTTGTAGTGTAGTTGAAGCAAGTTTGAGCTAACCAGTCGATGCAGCGTGAGAAATCGAATAAGAATCAGTCAAAACTTCGTTTTCGTGAAAATGGTCGATAGGGCGTGTTGCTTCTTAAGCGACGATTTGGAAGTAAAGATGACGATTTTCCTTGAATTTGTTGTTGTTGTCTTGATGCAGTTGGAGAGAACTAGACTGACAAGTGGGTTCAGTAGGGGAGGCAAACCCCTGGATCTCACTAGCGAAAACTACTTGGATGCCCTCCTCCCCAAAGAGACAGATTTGGGAAGTACCAGAGCTCCGTCTTTGCCGGATCATCTCACTTCGATCTCTCAGCTCAGGGAACTGCCTTTGAAAGACCAAGTCCACAGAATCCTGGAGCAAGGTAAACAGGGGCTGAAAGGACCACCTTGAAGAATAATTTAATTTGTTGACTAGTTACTAGAGAGTTTTAGCAAGCAACTAACGGGTGCCGTTGAGTCGTCCTCGTGGATGCTATAGTGCCAGGCCCCGTGGCCTCGGATGAACGGGCGACGTGAAAACCCATGCCTGGCCCCGGCTGATCCATATCCTTCTCAGGTTATAACCGTTTTCATCCAGCCATCGTCACGGCGGCAAACAATTATCAGCGTTGGCACGTTGCTTTGACTACAGACTTGAACGGAAACGTTGACGTGACTTTAAACTCGAACCGAAACGGGAGTCCGGTCTAAAAAGGGTAGCATCTCAATTTTATGGCTACAGCAGGAGGCCAAGGGCACCGTCAAGTTAACGTCACCCGTTGGCTGCTAAAACACTGTTGCAAAAAATCGTTTGAATGATCTGATAGGGAATGTAACGAGAGGTTAGAAGCAGCTGAATTTAGCAGGGTAGATACTACATGGATATTGTGCTCACCATCATGGAAGAAGGAGAAGTAAGATTCACTTGATACCCAGAATCGTGCTGCCTTTTTTTTTCAACTCAACGAACCCAAACCCTAGTGCCGATGAGCTCGAGCTTTTAGTACAACTGCTGACCCTCTCCCACCTTGGCGCTCTTCAGCGACTTTTGCTTCCTCACTACCGAAAGTAATAAGGAATCCCTGCGAGAAATGAAAAAAATGTTTGTCCAATCAAAATGTCCACGCTCTTCACGTTTCTATGCTTTCTCTTCACACTGTACACGATTTTGTGGTTGAAAGTGGACAATTATTTATTTTGACGCACTGGAGTTGCCCATTTCTCACATAATTCCATATGAAATGTTTCATTGGTTTCCCTGTTTCTAGTGAGGACCGTGACTGCTACTCAACTTGGTTGGCTTCTCAGCTGTGATAAGAGTAAAATTCTGGACTGTCTTCAAACCTGCGCAGTTCTTGTCCAGGGCAACTGGGTGCTTCGGAGTGACCTTCTGTACAAGAATTGTGTCAATGGGATCCCTGCTGCTGTCATAGCAAACGCTCGTGATTTTATCGTAAGAAAACTAATTTATTTGTCCACTTGATCATCATATATGTGTTACCTACAATGAGTTATGTCTACGTGTTTTTCTTCTTCTCCTTTATTTGGAAGTATGTTTTGAAGCAAGATTGAGGTGCTTATTTTGCTTATGCGCGAGACATGCTTGGCAACTATTTTAAAAATGGGAACACTTTATGACGTCACAACAGTTTGGCTGGTCAGGGAAGAACGTGAGGCGAATGGATGCTTTCATGTCTCGGGCAAGCCCACTGACTGCTGCAAGTAGCTAACCATCGTCATTGGGATGCCGCTGTCAGAGTTTGCTGATTCGCCTTCGTGAAATAGGCATATTTAGGTTGAAGAGTACCTAATTTCTTTCTCACTTAAAGATTCTTGCACCCTCCTATCAAAACTAACCATTACTTCTTCCTGTAACGAAGATTAAAAAAAAAATAAAATTCGTAGACCCATGGATAAATTCGTTGGATAGATGGTAAGCCATGCAGCGCAACATTTATGCTTGCAAACGAAGTTTACCTGCTCTAATATCAAAGGGGGCTACTTGGACTATAGCATAAAATCTAGTCGTCTTTAAGAAAACATCTTTCACCTCATACAAAACCAGAAACCCTTCCGTGTGATTTGAAACTTTATATTAGGATTTCATTTTTCCAGCTGCACGAGTTTCATCAAGGTAAACAGATCGAGAGGAAGGAATTAGCTAACAAATTGGGGATCCCGCCTGATGAGATTAAGCAAATTATGGCGCATTTAGCGGTTCTCAGACAAAACAAATTGTGGCACTTCCGATTACCTCCAGACGAGGAGTTCATAGCAGAGTGAGTCCTGAATTGTATTGACGTCATGATAGTTTAGTTATCCGTTATTTCAAATAGAAACACTAAAGATACAGCCCTTATGAAGAAAAAAGATCTCAAATGGGGATATTGTATCATAATTTCTTCATGTCAATACCATGATTGTCCTAGTATACGAACCAAATCACTCGTGACGAAGTTTTGGAAACCCTTTCAATAAAAAGAAAAGAAAACGGAGTTAAATAGAAAAACGTTGTCTATTTCCACGAAAATAATGAGTTACAAACTTGAATAGATTTCGACGGTTAGGCCATCATCAGTAACAAACAAACAAAAGTGGGGTTTATAAATTGAAATGTTCATGTGGGCTTGAGTACTGTGGTCAAACTGGTAGGAAATTTAGGGAAAGAATTGGGGGACATGAACAAGATTTTAGGGATAACGAGGGTGATTCTGCCTTTGCAAGTCATCTGAGTGAATCCAATCATAACTTTAGTTTTGATCTGACAAATAGACAGTTTGTAGAATTTCTTCATTTTTGTCCAATGGGGGGCATGTTGAGTGTACTTGAAAAATTCGAAATAATTGAAAGTGATAGGTCTGGTAAATGTTTGAATGATGTAATTTCAAATCATATTTCACCATTAATAGGTTTATTCCTGCAATAGCTTGGTTTTTGTCCCATTTTCGTAATGTTAGCCTCACCATTGTTTGAACTCCCTTTCACTATGTCTGACCTTGATGGGCATTGGTTATTCCTCCCAGCCCCCTTTCACTTCTCTCAGCCATTAGGATTCAAGTTCCCTTCCTACCCTTTCACTTTGCTTGCACGTGATTGGGCATTCCTCTCACCCCCTTCACTTTTGTGGGATTAAAGTTCCCTTTCTCCTGTGACTATATAAGCTGTGCTCTTTCTGATGTACCTTCAGTTCTTGTTTGTTACTGATGATGGCCTAACCGTCGAAATCGATTTAACTTTGTAACTCATTATTTTCGTGGAAATGGACAACGTTTTTCTATTCAACTCCGTTTTCTTTTTTTTTATTGTCCTAGTAAATGAAATGCATGAATACTGTCCTATACAACCCCTCTATAGGTTACCTCTTAACCTCCATGGCAATTTAATCGACAGGAGCTGTTCAAAACATTGCATTTTCGCAAATACAGTTCACTCTGGCTATGTCACAACTCTGTAGAATCCTCGACTCTCATTACTTCTAATAATTGCTTATAGTCCTCCTGATTTTAGTCCAAAACTTGCAAACTAGAAACTCTACTACTCTGCAAACCTACTGCACTCTGGTTTCCTCATAAATGATGAAATTTTAGAATATTTGTTTGAATAATGAAACATTTTTACTCCTAAAATAAGAATTTCACATCCGTAGGTATACTGAAATCGTGGACCAACAAAACCTGTTGTGGGAAGCCCGAATGAGAGACATAAACGAACAGATTTCTGTAACTACGAATCCTCCCCCAACGAAGTCCAGGCGACGCAAGGAATCTGAAGCATCGACGGCTTCTACTGACGTTGAAGGGGCGGAGTCGGTAGGTGACGTCATTAAGGGCTCTCGACGACGGAAGAACAGCGAGAAATCGTCTTCTGAGAGAAGAAAGAGCGGTGAAGGGCCTGAGGCTCCTAGTCGGAAGAAGGCTGGTAAGTTGAGGACTCACTCATAACATGAACAAGATTATTAGTTATCATGTACTGGTGGAGATCATTTAAGACTCGGGCCCTCCTTGAGGACTGAAGTGTTGCTAACTAGATGCAGTCAGTGTGAAAGAACTAACACGTATAAACCTGTCCACTTAGGCGAACCAAATCCCTCACCCTCATAATGACCACGGGCTGGCTTTGTTTGGCTCACCAGTGTTTGTAGCATACCTGTGGTTCGCTTAGCACCTACCATACCGTGGGTGTGGACTCACAACATGGCTATTGCTTATTACCTACGCAACAGCAATAGCGTATAGTTCACTGGACAGTTAGGCACAATCCCGATTTTGTCAGTTTTTCTGGCGATCATAAAGATTTGCGCCATCTGTTTGGTACATGCTTACTCTTGCCCCTTAGCAATCAGAGGACCGATTAAGGTTGGTTCTTCGGAATTTCTGCCAGTCTTAGGTGACGTTACCTTCATTACTTCAGACCTGACCACCATCACATGGAAAGTTGGCCATTGATGCCAGGGAAACTGGCCGTCCTGCATAGCCATGCACTCATGATTCTTATCAATAATAGTTTTCAGTCTTTAACGATAACCACAAAGATTATTTCCAAGTTCGAAAATGTTAAATCCAACTATCTCAAGATAAGTAATGGGACACACTATGGGGCATCACAATGTCCCATTTATGAGAAGAGTTGAAATAGCCTTCGCTCTTATAACATGCACTCTCACGTTTCAGTTGATAAAGAGAAGCCGGATGAAAAAGGTACTCGACGAAAGAACGAAGAAGACAAACCCAAAAGGAAGCAGAGGAAGAAGAAAGACGACGTCAACGCTGGCGACATGCCCGTGCCAATCTCCATGGTAAAGCAAGAACCAATTGTGAAACAGGAACCACCTTCGTGACGTTCGACCCCCTCCTAGCTCACTCGTCACGCTAATGTCACCCATCATTGTATTTCTCATAGGTTTTGTTTGGTAGGTACCTTCATATTCTGCAACGATGATTTCTTACCGCGTGCATGAATTTTAAAACCAATCAGGTCATTCAAAAAGAAACTTTCGATCATTGTACAGATTTTTAGTTTCTAACTTTATTTTAATTAAATGTGCAATTCCAGTGATGAATTATTTCAACGATATAATATTTCCAATAATACCTGTATTACTTTTTTTCTCGGCCACATTACATTCATGTGGTTGACGAAAATGGAGACTATTCATCAAGAAATTGTTCACAAGAAATGAGAAGGCAAACAAAATCGGAATTTTGTAAAACGGCAGGAGTTGACGGTGGTTATTTTCGCCCACTCATCGGCCTCTTGGGGGGGGGGTCCTTCTCCTTGCCCAGACCATGAAATCGAATGCCCACGTGTGGTCAAACATTGTGGGAAGGTAGGGAGGGGACACTTCAGGCCATCAAGCTGGGCTATTAATGTTAGTTTGGGCGTTGAACAATAGGTGACGCTACTGTCACCTGGCTAGCAAGTGGCCTTGGTGGCTACCTGGCCAAAACCAAAATGACTGTTGTCTTGTCATCTGCACCAATATCTTTTTCATATTTTGATATAGTTCCTCCTTATTCTCACAAATTATTTTCGCTTGAGAAGAAACTAATTACTTAACAAACGAGAGTATTTTTTTCCGTGATTTCCATGTAGTATTGTCTTCTAGTATCTGACATGAAGCAGAATTACCGGCCATAGATACCTACTACATTGTCGTGGTTTTAAAAATTAAGCTGCTCGCGTTGGGGATCGATCTCCTACCCACGAAGGAATTCTGGAGCTGGCAGAGGTTTTCCAATCGGAAGCGCTAACCACTACACTATGAACAGCCGAAAGCGAACTGAGGCTCATTAAAACATGACGCCATGTGGATCTTACGTCTTCCTTTTTTTCAATTAACCACATTGTTAGTACGTCCTAACCACATAGTTAGGATGTAGTGTTTCTTAACAGTCAAAAGCTCACGGGTTTCGCTTCCTATTTCTACCCACATCAGGTTTGTTCCAAGCGCCTCGAGTTTGGGTTGAGTTACTGTACATGGTGCAAAATCTAAGCTACTGCACACATTGAGGTCACATACTCCATAACCACGTTCCAATGGCATCCAGAGTGGTTCCTGCAGGGGATTGGTTTGATTGATTGTTCTCTGCGTCACTGATGCTAGGGATTGGACTTGACCTGCAGAGAAACTGCAACCTCTCTACAATTTCGCCAAATCCAACGCGAAACAGTTGAAGTGTTTGAATAGGAAAAAGAGTAGGCATATCATCAGCCAATGGGAGTTGGTGGAGCAAGATGTAATCCCTGAGAGGCGTAGCCAATAAGCGAGAGCCTTTGATATCACAATCCTTGGATAGTCTGGATCTGTGCCCTTAAGGGTACAGAGTTTTCAGTCCCTCCTTCCCCCTCCATGTTACACCCTTCCATCCGAACTAAATCACTCGCGATGAAGTTGTGGAAACCCATTTCAAAAGAAACTGGAGTCAATGAAAAACGTGTCTGTTTCCACGAAAATAATGAGTTAGTTAAATCGATTTCGACGGTTAGGCCATCATCAGTATCAAACAAGAATTACGTCCATCAGAAAGGGCACAGCCTATAGGGGAAAGGGAACTTTAATCCTATTGGTCGAGAAAAGTGAAGGGGCTGAGAGGAATACACAATCAGGTGCTGACAAAGTACTTCTCTATCCCCCATTCCAAAACTCTAGTAAACACTCTGTAATCAAAGAGATTTTCGTTACCCCAAAGTCTTTGGAGGAAATCGATCTTCTTGTTCATACTCGAATTCTAGCATGACAGTATGAGAAGGTTTTTGAGTTTGCATTCTATGAAGCCGGGTCCCATTTAACACGTTCCAAGCAGCGCAAGAGTCAAGTCCACCCATAGTGAGCGGAGTACGACCCAATCTCGAATTAGAGAAACCTAAGTGCAACCAAATTTTCAACTTGAAGAGTACGCTTGGAACAAACCTAAAGAAATGAAGACCTACTTTTCATTATCACCCCCCCCCCCCCCCCCCCCCCCCCCCCCCCCCCACACACACACACAGTAGAAAACCACTGTTTGAAGCGTAATTCTCAGAGTTACTGGAATTGCCCATTCAACTTGAACATTTTGAGCGTGCCAAAATAGTTACACCAGTTTCTTTTTGATCATAATTTTTTACATCATTTTTGATATATTTGAATATAACTCGTTCGATTAATTAATTCTCAATTCCTCTCACCACATCGTTTTTCGATAACTTTAAGTGACTTTTCTCGATTTTTGTGCAAATTGGTTATTTTTGAATTATGTTTAAAACCCGATACACATACGTTTAGTGTCAAGAGGTTCTAGATAATTGTTTGAATTTCAATTAGGAACTTAACAAATTGATCCATTTTTCTTAGTACAAAAGCTGTATTTTTTAATTTAATTAGGTACCTACCTATACCTTATTGATTGATCAGGAAAATGCCCCGAACGCCTCTGTTTCCACTTTTTCAATGGAAAGATTTATTATGTCTTAACAAATTCCTAACCGTTGAATTCCACGTCCTCTTGAAAAAATTTTGGTTATGTAGTTTCTTAAAGATGGTTTTTATTGAAATTTGTGAGGATTTGGTGGGGATGGAATTTAGAAGGCGTTTGTAGCCTTGTTTTCGTTGATTAGTGATCATTTAACTACCTCAAACTCACCCATGGTACACGGTAACTGAGACATAGGGTCGCCGTCTTCCGGAGGGTTCTAAACTTATTGTCAGCTAAAATTTACTGTTTCCCTGCTTTTTTGCCCTCTTGCTAATTGAAACACTGCTGAAAGTTTTCTCTTGTTTGATTAGGTTCATCAGGAAGCCAACTTCACAACATGAATTTTCTCAATGACCTTGAAATCAGACCCAGGAGTTGAATGGTATAAAGGTTGTCTCAATTACCATCTCCGATTTTTTCCCAGATATGCTCTGGGATTGGGATGTTCCTGCTGTAATCGTTATATGGAACATCATCCAACACCAGAACTGATTTTAACGGTGACACCTTTTTAAATTATCAGTTCTGGGATGAGTTTGATAGAAGAGTAACTCCACAGTTCCAGCGATAATAGAGAGTTCCTAGGAGATCCCTCGAGCGATACGAAGATTCGCATCTAGTTTTCGTATTGTAGTGGCTCGGAGGAGCAATGTGGAAGCTAACCTTGTCAAAGTTCGTATCTCAATATTTTTTCGTATCGTTAAATTAGTGTCGTATCGTAAATTGAGTGTTTTAGTCATTCACAAATACTTGAATTTCTTGTTCTATTGTCTACCGAAGACCTCAACATTATTTTTGAAGTGTATGTTGAGCATCCGCTTGACAGAAATGTACCTACCTTGTTATCGCTGTGGAAGGTAATTCTGAGATACGATGCCACTGAAACGGACTTTCCGTAGTATCTGAAGTGTCGTATCTTGACGAACTTTACGAAATTTCTGTAACTATCGTAACGGTTACAGATTTTAGGTGGAACGTCACATCCCTAATATGCACCAGCATTGGTTGATGAGGAGGGGGGTTAATGGGGGAGATGCGCTACTCTCATTTTCATGGCAAAAGCAACTAGAAAACAAGCTACCCTAAAGGACTTAAGGACTCCCAAATTCCCTTCGATTTTTTTCGCGTGAAATTTCTTATGGGGGTTTTTTCCCTTCACCAACGGGAACTTTATATCAACAGCTGCGTTGCAGAAGCCTGTAAATTGAAAAAAATGTTGAAGCCATGCGGGTGTAAAGTCCTGTATGTTATCAACGGTTTTATTGCCCGTCTCATTGGTGTCTCAGCAACTTCCAGGATTTGCTCTGTGATGGAGATGTTTCTAACTTATAGGTTATTACAAACTGGCATAGAGAAGAAATGGAGCGTTGTAGTTTATTCTGTTCTTACTAGCGCGTACGTAAGGCCCACATTAACCAATAAAGCTTGTCGAGGACTGAATATATTTAAACAATATTTAAATATTGGGAGTAGAGGGGTGTTGATCGATCGCATTCATAAGATGAACTGACTGTTTATTAACCTTCCGGTTGAAACCTACCCGGAGGTACAAGTTGGAAGGAGTTTGATCCGCAACATATATCAAAACAACATATATCATGCTCGATACATCATATCAAAATTGTTTATGGGGTAAATCGACGAGGTACACGTTTTTCGCCTTGGGATCTTCAAGGTGTTTCCGGAAATGGAGCACCTACAGATGATGATCTTGGTGAACGAGGGTTGGGTTTCTGCTGTAGTGGTGGTGTGAAACTGGGTGTCTCTCCAGTACTAGGTGGGTTTTCTGCTGATGGATCATCCACTGATTCTGGTCCGGATTTGCGAGGCGATGCGGGCCAAATTTGATCAATGTGTCTGGTCCAAAGTTTTTCATCCTTGGTTTTGACGAGGAATGTTTCGTTTCCCAAAACATCTTTAACTGACCCCTGAATCCATTTTGGCTGACCATCCCGATATTCTCTGGTCCACACTGTTTCATCTTTCGCCAAGTCGAGAGTTCGTCGTCCTCCTTGTCTGATCATGGAAACATGACGTCCAAAGGCTACGTCATCGGAACAAGGAATCAATTGGTCGAATGGTGTTGGTGGTTTCTTTTTCAAAAGCATGTTTGCAGGTGAGTCTCCAGTTCCTGCATGGATGGTATTTCGATGTTGAAAAAGGTATTTGTTAATCGACATACTCAATGGTCTTTTCTGTGAAGTATCTTCTTGGCTCTTCTGTAGACACCTCTTCACAGCGCTCTCATTGCTACCGTTGGATCTTGGGTGAAAGGGTGGTCCACGCAAATGTAAAATGCCGTAAGATTTCAGAAATCCTATAAATCCATCACAGGTGAAACAGTTAGCACCATCTGAGGTAAGGGCACGGGGGTTACCTTGTTCTTACAGCTTTTGCTGAAAACATTTTTCTTAGAGGCTTTTGCAGCGTGGCTGTCGATATAAATTCCTTCAGTATCTACATACACTAGAGCAATGATATGATTGCTCTACGTGTTAGTAGGTACTTGTATGTAGGTACCTATCATAGGAAGTATGTTGTTTAATATTAGTCAGGTCCACTATACATTTACGTACTTGTACAGGACATTTACTTTTGTTGAATGTGTGACCGCCCTGCGCATTCGCTCACTACCTTATTTATTACGTTTGTACTATATTCCTTAATTATCGTGTCTTTATTTATTTCTCCCTATTTTTCCTCGACAAAGGAAAATGAAGTGTAAATACAATTAATGATGTTGAACGGTCTCGCCGTTTGAACAATATACTCGTACATAAACATTATGTAATGTATAGCAGCTGTGAATATTTTAATATGATGATTTCTATTAATGTTAGTTGGTATGACCGATATTATTGTTATCGAAATTCCGAGGAATAAAATGAGACGGCTGATGTTGAATTTACTTTTTTGTTCTCTCCCCTCCCCTCCCACATCATTATTATTGTTATTATGATTATTTTTTTTTTCGTTGAATCAATCTGAACGGAAGTTGGATTTGTGGGTGAAGTATTGGCCAGTGTTTTCAACTTGACAAATTGCCAGTTCCTCTTGAAATGTAGAAAGTTCCGTAAAGTAGTTTTTTGTAAGTGGTGCCTACTCACGGACAACTAAGCACGCAAAGGCCGAAAAAAATGTCCTTGCGCCGTATGGATTTGATTTTTAGTCTCAAACTTGATGGCCAGGACCTACCCAACTAAGCCACTCTGTCTTGTGATTTTCTGGTGGAAATAGAAGGGCTCTCAACTCACATGCCAAATGACCCCTATCGAAATCGATGTTATTCACGATCTCGGCTGACCGTTATTAGTGAAGTTTTAGCCAAGTGTTGATGCTATTGCCTGTGTTTTCCGATTTATACCACTATTTTGAGTACTGGGGGTGTTCTGTAAACGAAACAACTGTTGGTAACAACAGTTGAGTTCGTAACTTGGTGACAAACGCTGCCATGTTTTGCAAGCGAGGTGTTCTGTAAGAAAGTAACATCGACAAAAGCTGTCCACTGTAGACAAGCTTGTGACCACCTCGGGAGGTGGTGAGAAGATTTGTCGAGATGAGGTTAGGTGACTGAATCAAGTTATCTTGGATTATTATATTTACTGGCGATAATTTGATCGTTTGTTTTGAGTTATTAGTGCGATACATCAAGTTGTAATTTTTAGTGATTTGAACCATAATTATCATGTTTTATTCCTTTCTCTTTGACATTTTCAACCGATACATCGAGTACCAACTCGACAATTTCTCACAACTCTTGTTACAACAGTCGTTCTGCCTTTTTGACTTTCCAACAGTAGTTTTCAACTGTTGTGATAGCTCCAGAGTTACAGAACACACCCCCTCCTGGTTATTCACAAGAGTAGTTACTGACCTATCAAAATATCCATTTTCTAACGCTGAAAGTCCTTCGTTGTGCCAAAATACTTCTCAAGTTCTGAGATTTAGCTTGTAGGGCCCTTGTGATACTCCAACACTGTGGCTCGGTTGAGGTGGTGGACATTATTTGTTGCGATACGCTCCCAGACATCATCCTCAACGAGGGTGTATGTCATTCCTCGTCTTCCATCTGAGTGTAGGAATGCCTTTTTTGTGGACCTACCTGAGCTGGCGTGCGAACTTTTATTCCTAATAAGTTCCTATTACAGCTCTAGCTCCTAAATTCCTGACCTAGTCTGTCGGGGGGAAGCGGTATCAACGCCAGACGTCTCCACAGTAGAGGGAGGGAGGAAATTAATTACACTTAATTCTGTTGCTTAACACCTTCAGTGCGGGAGCAGTAATTGTGTCAACCCGAACCAAAAAATGATAAAAATGTTCTCACTCAAAAATACACGTAATTTTTAGTTCACAATTTGGCGTTAGTTACTGTGTTTACTGGGTGACAGCCAGGGTCGTACTGAATAGATCATGATGAGAAACAGGGCTTCTAAGCGATCGGGTGGGGAACTACGACTCCCTCCACGACAGGTATGGGGAGGGAGACGGCCGCTAAAGTGCCCTCCCGCTCCGTGTGAAAACTCAGAGGGGCGCTTAAGCGCCCCTCCGCACTGAGTGTGTTTAAGACATGGTTATGATTCGCAACACTTTCAACAGGTATGTTAATCAAGTGAGTAGGTAGGTATAGGTATAACCCAGTTGAAAATGTTTTCAACTACATAATACATGTAGAACCTGGATTTAGTAATAGTTACCTTACCTACCACTATAACAAAAAAAATCATTAAATTTTTTGAAACAAGGACGCTCTGATATCACACATAGTTTTTTAATTTGTTTAGCTCACATTGAAGTTCTAGTATTACGAAACAAGAAGAGCCGCCAGCTGGTTCCTACATCACACGTCAAAAACTTTACTCAAGTCATTAATCAGATACAACAGGCCTGAACATGATAACGGATCAATGGGAATTGGCGCAGAAGAAGGCAGAAGAGAGGAATTTGGAGCACACGAAGAGGCTCAAGACTCCGGCCATGTACGCTTTGGAGATGTATCTTGGGGTCTTCAGTCTGCAAGGACTCGATGCGGTCACATTCCCTGACGATGACGTGAGAGTGAGGTAATTGAAGTTCCTACTATGTTGAAATGAGTTAATGGTTTTACAGTAGGATCTGGTGACCACAAAGGACTAAATTCTCATTGTCTGATTTATGTAGGTACCTGTTTGGTCTAGACAGAAAACGAGAGCGAAATTAATGTTTCTTTAAGGAAATGACACAGCTTATCACAAAAACTTACAGTAGAAGGATTCCTTGGATATCTTCTTCTCGAAGCAACATTATAAACAAAATAATAATTCTTTATTCCTTTGTTTTTTTTCACGATTAAAATATATTCCTATATTTAGTATCGAATCTGGGAAGAAGGACCTAACACTCGATGATGTCATCGATTTATTGAATGGTCAGAACTGGCAAGCCCTTGTGAGGTACTGTCGCCAGGCCTGGCACTATCGTGCAGAGCTTGTTCGGGAGTTTAATTGGTAGGGCTTCGCATGTTGCAAATCTTGTTTATTTTATTTTCTGTTGGTTTGAACGAATTATTGCTATTTTTTGTTATTTCAATGAAACTTTTACACCTAATTAAGTAATATTAAAATTTAAAAAAAAAATTAAAATTTATATTGTGGTCCCAACGCATTCTCTGACAGACAGGACTACCTATTGTCATATCATATGTATTTTCTATAATTCTATGTAGTACGCAATTTGTTAAATAAATATATTTTCATTCATTCATTCATTTAGAATCGAATGAGACCAACTTTTCGTACAAGAACAATTTTGTCCTTAGCACTTTTCTTATGTAGGTAGTTACTTATTACAGACCAGAATTGAAATTGGGTCTAGAGATGTACATCTCAGCTTCAGGTTGTATATCATTGTATGACCATCCATTCGCTCTCCACAAGAGCGAAGGTTGAACAGAAAACACGATTGCAAAGTATGGTGATCTTTATCGATAATCATTTGAATCGTTTTTCAGGTTCAAGTTCCTGGATTTTGCGTGCGTCGAGGTGAAGAGGTTTGTCGATAGTGAGTCTACTGATTCGCCCAGCAGTGCGACTTCTCCCAGTAGCCCTTCCTCTCCCAGTAGCCCTTCGTCTCCTAGCAGCCCGTCAACACCCAGCAGCCCTACGACGGCGTCATCATCACCCGAAGGGACCGACACTGAGTCGCCTGACGTGGATCCAAAATCAGCCGAACCGAAAGCCAAGGACGACTCCAAGAAAGAGGAACCCAAGACTGATTCAAGAAAGGCCTCTGATGAGGGAAAATCAGATAAGATTAAGGACTCGAAGAAAGAAGAGTCAAAAAAAGATGAGAAAAAGGTTGGTACTGATGCAGAGCTTCACACTACTTTCCTTACTTTTATATACCCAAAAGAGGATATTTTAGCGTTTTTCTGCTAATTACGGCCCTAAGAATTTTCCTGGAGGTGAGAGTTATTGGATACCACTTGTACCTAACAAAAGAGTAAATTATATCAATTTCTTCAAAATCGCCCTAGCTATTTTGAAGAAAATGTCTAACTACTATTTGAAATAAGGGTTTTCACCTCTTTTATATTTCACCTTAAAATTAAGCAGTTACCAATGAAAATGTGTAGGTAACATTTCAACTGGGATCATTTTGTTCACCAACAGGTCTTCTTATTGACTAGCCGGTTACAAGTGCGTTGCTTGTTGCACAATCGGTTTTACGTTGTGCTTGGTTACCGTAGGTTTTGACAGGTTTTCTCGATGCTTTTGAAACTTCACCTCACGGAGATACAAAATCTGATCCCTAGTGATGAACGTATTTACCCGTCTGTCAGTCGCGATGGACCCTCAATTCTGGCAATTCTGGGTCAAGGAAGAGGATGAGAGCATTTTCGGATAACCTGGCTTGGATCATTGCCATCATTTTGCAACAAAAACCCATCAAAGTCGGATGTTATCTGTGGTCGTGAAAAGCGGACATCTGGACAGACAGAATATTACGATTTTATTACTGTTGATACGATAGAATTATGGGAGGATGTTTACTTGAACGGCTTACCTAGCACCTAGCATAAAAGGATTGTGGTAGCCAAATACCTACTTACCTGGGTATCTGTTAAATGTTTGACCACGATATCGATCAAATATTTCAAAATCTTTTTCCCTGGGAAAAGGAGCCTTCGAAAACTGAAGATCGTCCAGAGGGATCGAAAACTGACGTGAAGCCAGAAGATGGACAAGCCGCTGGAGACCCAACTGTTGGAGACACCTCGGCTTCTGTGTCGTCAAGAACACTAGCCAAAGAGCGACTCAAAAGAGGTTCGTTTGAACCAATTTTGTCGATTTTATTACTCGGTTTTAGCGTCGCTGATCTTCCCCAGCGATACCTACGCTAAAAGTTCTGAGTTCTCTAGGCTAAAAGTAAGTTGTAATATGTTGATAGATCGACACTGGCACAAACTACAAACTGTAATGTAGGTAGTTATCGAACCTATTATTATGTTCAAATCATCATGCACAATCTAAGAAGTAGGTAGTCAGGTACCCAATTATGTTATCAGTTGTTGTGAATAATTTACAGTAGGCATTCAACATTATCGACAGATCCCAGGTATTTCGATCCAAAAAAGTTACTGAAGGCAAAGCAGGCTTCCCAAACTCTCAACGAGTTTGGCGACGGGGAAGGGGAAGAAGGAGGTCGAAAAGTGGAGGGATCACCAAGTAATGCTGGTAAACCTGCCGATGGGAGTTCTCAAGGTGTCCGAAATGTTTCTTCAGTACCGAGCGGAGGTATGCATTCTAAAAGAGGTTCTTTAGAACCAGGGAATTCTCAAGCAGCTGAACAGTCTCAACCATCAGGAAGTGGTAAACCAGATGACAATCCTCAAGCAGCTGGAACTGCTAACTCTGCTGACGGTAGTTTGTATGGAGCAGGCAGTTCCCAAGCAGCTGGAAGTTCTCAACCAGCCACGAGTTCCCAAGCAGCCACGAGTTCCCAAGCAGCCACGAGTTCCCAAGCAGCGACGAGTTCTCAAGCACCGACCAGTTCTCAAGCAGTGACCAGTTCCCCGGTGGCTGGAACTGACAATGAGTCACCTGTGACACACACTGAAGGAGATGAATCACCGTTTCCAACTGCTCCTCCGACAGAAGGTATTAAATTAGAAATAAATTTGAACGCCAATATTATGGGATATTTTTCAAATGAATGTTTAGTATTTGACTATTACCTAAATGAAGAGTAATTTCAAAATAACCATTAGGTAGGTAACTTCCTACATAATAGGGGTATTCATGGTCCAGGATATTCGACTTCGAATTGGGACTTTTGAAGTGAGCTGATAATTCGAATTTACCATGGGCTGGAGGCGTCGAAAATCAGATATTCTACGTCGAATATTGAAATGCAGCAGCGATCCTGGCGGTAGCCGTGCAAAGGTAGGTGATAACACTGATACCCTGATATGGCCTTCGCCAGCTGCCACAAGGAGCGCTACGCGCGCTACCAATTTCAATTGCACACTTCAATTTTCGACCATTCGACGGGGGGAAATGTAGGCGCCTCATGACACCCTTGAGTTTCGAATATCCAATATTAGATTCGATATTGGACGATCGAATCAAACCACGAATACCCCTAATATAAGGTAACGCTGGAAATTATTACACAACAGTTTGCACGTCTGTGGTTGAAAAAAAATTACCTCTTACGCCTACAATAAATTGAAACTTCTTTTTCATGCTCGATTCCAATGGTTCATTATAGAATAAGTATAATAAAAGCAAAATTACCCTTGGCTCAGTTTAAAATCACCAGTTTCTACGAGTAGATAGATGCCTACTTGGTTGGTACATATTAATTAACATTTTTGACAACCTCCGTTCGCAGATTTTTGCTCAATTTTGAATAAGTACGTACCTAACTCTGCCTACTCCTAAAGTACTTATTTTTTGTTTCAGATGGCTTGGGAGATGCGCAAGACGAAGTGACTAGGGAAGACATTTCATTCATTCATTTTGAAAACGGTGAGTACGATACGGTAAGGCACCCTAAAATACACCCTTACCAATAAATTTCAATGTTTCCCAAAGAAGAATGCCCAATGTTGCGATTGCTCTTTGATTTCCTTTCATCTAAATTTCGTAAGTTCTTTGTTTTTGGGAGCACAGTATCCCGGGAACCTTACCGCAAAAATTTTGTAAAGTAGCGTTTATTGAAGCAACATTTTGCTTTGAAACCAAAAAATGTCTAATCTCTATTGTTCTTCGAAGCCTATCTACTACCTATTATTATGACTGCCCTCACATATTGTACTCCTTGAAGGTGGAAGTTCAATTGATTGATTTTAGAAGCATCCTGGCTCAATAAAAGTCCAAAGTTGGTCGTTTTTGGGGAAGCAACAGGTTGGAAGTTCGTTATGCAAAAGGAACATTGTTCTCGTTCCTAAGCAAAATATTGTTTTACCACAGACCCCCATACTTCCACACATAGGTACATACCTAGTTATAAATACGGGTAATAAGAACGCTTATTTTTCCTACTGTTTGTTTGGTTATAGGTAAGTCGGTGATATTCAGTCAGGAGCCGTTGAACCTCCTGAGCAGTCTTCCGCGGTTCCCTCTGATCGTCATCTTCTTCAGACGGCCTTCCCAAGTCCTTGGAATTGCCCGGGTGCCGCTCGGCCCCCTCGCGGATGCTGTAGATAAGAGTATCAGCTTCACAAAGTCCATCCCACTCTCTGGGATCATTCGGGACACTTTCGACATTATTAACAGGGTATTGGATAGAATTTCATTCATATCTTGTCCTGTTAGATCTGTAAGTGGTTTTTAAATCCTCTTACAAAGGTCTTGAAAGTCCAAAATTCCCACAAACTAGGGTCTGGCAGATTTTAGTTCACAATCTAAAACCTACCGATTTCACTAACTTCAGCCATACATACATAATATATGAGTTGTGAATTTTGTAAAATAGGTTACCTGCCTATTTTTAAAGAAGATTATAAATATGTAAATCATAATTCACCTCATTATCATTCATTTCTATGGTTCTCTTTAACAATCCATTTCTGTGAACTCTGTTTTAGGGTCGGAAAGTTGGAATGATGAACGTCGATGTGAGATTGTCGTGTTTTGGCCCATTTCTTCTCCACAAGATCCATTTTAGAGGTATACCTACTCGAAGTATTAAAAACGGCAGCTCTTTTCGTATCAAGAAATTGGTTCGTGTGACATAATTAGGTATATTTTCTTCGTAGGTATTCAATAACTGGAACAAGTTCACGATAGTAGACAGTTCTTGCAGGTAAACGAGAAGCGAGTCGGGTTACGAGTAGTGAGCTCAACGAATAGAAATCAGTTAGTGCGCATGAAATCATGCAAGAAATCAGTTAGTGCTTGTATCACATTACGAGTAGAGTCATCTCGTTGCACGAATAGAACTGGCCTATTCCTCAATGAATGGGGCTCTGAATGGATTCCCGAAAACGAAGGTAACCAAACTGGCACCACTGGGTTACGAGTAGGGAGCTCAACGAATAGAAATCAGTTAGTGCGCATGCACTTGCAGCTCTTTACTAGTAGAGTCATCTCGTTGCACGTATAGTACTGGCCTTACTCCAAATGGATTCCCGAAAACGAAGGTAACCTTCTTTGAAGGTAACCATAATGGCACCATGGATTGAATTGAATCGAAAAATTGCTTTATTTACGATATTAGGTAGGTATACAACAACAGTGTCCAACATAAGAATTAGTAGGTCACGTAATAGGTATAGGAAAGGAAAAAGGATCTTCCATAAGTACCTATCTATCTACTCCTGCCCGTTTGCTCAACAACCCAACCCAATATAGTGTTGCTCCTGGATAGAAAAAAAAATTGGTTCCAAACATGACAGTCAATTAGGGTAAAACAACAAAGCTGTGACACCTGGTCATTTATGACAGCTCTCAGAAATGCTCACAACATCGGGTATTCCAAGCCAGCCGTGGTCCCCGCCGATTCTACGAAGCCGGAGGTACGTTAGCCTTTCATAATCTGTTCCATAGTCCGTTTCCCTACCATTCACTGAACGGACCGCGCACAGTTCCTGGTATTTACTTTCGAGTATCGTGATAAACCGATAAGAGAAAATTCTAAACAACAAGAACTTCAAAATCACTAGGTACTTGAAATCTACGAATTTCATCTAGTACGCACGTTAACGTTATTTAAGGTCTCGTAGGTCGACTCGTGTTACGTCTCACCCTTTCGTACAATACGACTCAGGGGTTAGCATCCGCTCGTGCTCTCCCTAGTAACATCCTATTCAGAATCTCGACTCGCCTCTCGTTTACTTGCAAGAACCGTCTAATGTTGATGTTTTTCTATTTTGACGAACATCAATACAATTGAGATTGTTCTCCATTGTGTTGGCTTTTTTTTCTCACATTTTTGCATGCACGGTGACTACCGATGACCTGATTGCAATGAAATCAACCTTTTTCGTTACTGGACGTTCGTGCCGAACCACCGCCGAACCACCTTCAAACATTTTTCAACCCTTAATAACACAATGGCAGAAAGACAGTCTTTCCGTCATATATCGGGAAGCTTTAGAAGTAATGCGACGATGGATTATATAAAGAAGAAGACATGGAGATTTATTTTTCCACTCCTACAGGAAGTCCTTGGAGTATAGTTATTTCGTCTAAAGATAGATGGCCTAAGAACGCGATAAAGCGGCCATTTTTGTGATGAGGAGGGCCTTGGCCCTCAGGTTACATCTAATTTCTACTCAACATCGCGGGCCTCAGAGCTAAAGGGTTAATAGGGAATCATCTGGGGGCCAGGACCCATCACGGTACCTAAGTACCCTTCGAGTTGAGTGAGTGTTCAGATCGTGAGAGTGCAAAACATCTGATGATGTTGAAAGAGTTGGGCATGTATACGTGGACGACTGTACCAACATTTTGAGGTAGGTTTTCAAGTACGTGCCTACCTTCAATGCAATTCAGAAAAACACAGATATTTTATGGTTGCGCTACTCGCAATTAATTAGATAAAGATATCGCAATTATTATTGGTCAACATAGGAGTAGCTAACTTCGATTTTACCTCACTAGGGTCTTTCTCCAAAGTTACTCAAGTGCCTATTATCCATATTTAGGTGCCTCAGAACGTTTCTAGTTTATTTTACAACGACATGATCTCATGATTTTCGTCTAGACAACCCCAATGACAAATCTACTCAAAACCAACAAACTCGGAGGACCTCGTCTCAACGGCTGATCGTCGTTGAAATGAGCAACGCTAATCTGGGAGACATCCGTAACAAGAGCAAGATCTTCGTTTCAAAATCCAACCCTGTATTGGTCGGAAAAGTATGTCCACAATTATAGTAAAATTCAACTGCAAATAACTTATATTGGAGGCATTAGTTTTATTGTGACCCATGTGAGGAGCATGCCTCGTGTACCTAGGTAGCCTTTGAAATGACAAAAATTTTGAAGCCATTGCAATAGCTTCATTTTCTTCGAAAATTCGCTAAAAGTTTCATTCATGAGTTGGTGAGCGAATCTTCAAAGAATAATTTTAACCGATTTTGTGGGTGATTCTTATAGGAAATTTCACGCTGATTCCGAATATATCATAATATGTCCCTATTTTAGGATGGTATTTCACACCGAAAACCTAAAAAAACACGTTTTTTTTAAGCGATTTTTGAAACTAAATTTTCAAAATTTCACTTCCCAGTGCCTTCACTAGTTGGTTAGACTAGGTAGACTAACCTGGAACAAAATTCAAAGTGCTTCAGCTGCGCCAGCAGGCGCCCTAACGAAACGAAAATTAACGAAAACTACTTGAGTATTGTTTGAGCCTCATGAAAATGTTTCTGAACCTGTGAACTTGGGAATTTCTGATAGGTTCAACGGGACATCAGTCACTTGCCACCGATTGTTTGTGCGGATGAAAACCTTCTTGTCCCTCCTTCGAAACCCAAGGTGGACGTTTCTGTCGTGGAGGTAGAAGAACGTCGAAAAGAGGAGGCCCGCCTCGCTTCACTATCTCAGTTCCCTCAGTATAAATGCATTGACGACTGGGAAGTGATATTCACGAGAAACGTCATTAAAGACCTCATCGCCAAAAACAGGTGATAAATAATAAACATTCCCGAATTTCAGGCACCACGTATCGTTGCTAGTGCAACGTGGATAAGTTAGAATGAAGTTGTGGGGATTCTACCCACGTGCAAAATAGGTGTCGGAATAATTTTCTTACTATTAGAAAATATTGTAAATCTCAGGTTGGTGTCGGTAACCAGAATAAGTTTTTATTGAAATCTATGAATCATGCCGTGTTTTTGTTGAACAATCATGTGCTTTAGCACTCAAAATTGTAATTTTGGTTGTAAATGAACTTTCAAATCTTTGGAGCTGAAGGTAAAAATTTAGAAGGCCAAAATACAAAACTAATTTACATAATTTCGCTTTCGCGACAATAGGTGTAACCAAGTTGTAGGTACTACTTGCCTGGGGGGCGACTAAGCGCCACTTCCTCTCTGAGCTATAGGATTTTTTCCTTTTGACATGAATATGTCTTTTCGCTGGGGTCAATCCAAAATTTTGTCCCGTCAAAAGCGTTACCCAACAACCGAGAATCAAAGTTGGTTGGGAGGTATGGGAATAGGGTATCCTTGATCTTGTTGTTGTTTTCAAGTTCAGGAAAATATTAACACGATCGTGAAGTTCTAGTTCGTATCATCGAAGATCTCCTCCATATCCATTACTCGCCGCCATGCTTTTCATAATAGATTTTTCTCTCACATTATTGACCACCTACTCAGTTCAAAAAGACATATTCATGTCACAATGTATCGTTTGTTGTTTTTCGTTTTTTAACCTTTGTTAGTTTTCTTACTGTCTCTGGTTCCCTAATATTCAATTATTACGTAGGTAGCTCCCTATCTAATTGCTGGTAATTTTATATTTATTTTTTCTTTTCTATTTTGTATTTTGAACACTATTTTCTATATTTATGTGGTACCTCATTTATTTTTAACACATTCAACGTGCCACCTGTTTCTTAAGATTTTCTATTCTATCAATACCATGTTTTTCTTTGTTTAGTTCTACATACTACTTACTTCCTGTTATTATCATGCAAAAATGATTATTTCTTGATTTTCATAGAAAAATGGACGTTTTAGCGAATTTTCGAAGAAAATGAAGCTATTGCAATGGCTTCAAAATTTAAATAATGCAAATTTTTGAAAATTTTCTTCATGGAAATCCGTTTCAGATCATTCTAAAACGGTTCCTAATATATATATATATATTTGTCACTCCAGACGATATCTGCCCGAGGAATCGAGATAAAAAATCCAAAGAAATTTTAAAATATCAATAATATCAAAAGTAAGGATGAGTACTCCAAGTGGTCAAATTTTGAAAAATTTTCAAAACATATGTTCCTATGTTTAAGATGGAAATTTACACCAAAAACCTCAAAAAACAAGTTTTTTGGCGATTTAAGAAACTAAATTTGGTATATTCGGAATCAGCGTAAAATTTCCTATAAGAATCACTAACCAAATCGGTTAAAATCATTCTTCGAAAATTCGCTCATCAACTCATGCTGCATGAATGGGACTTTTAGATAATGCCGCACAGGTGCGACATACGCTCTGCTACCATGGCTGAAACTATTGAAGAGTGTTTTGCCTAAACTGATTTTCAGTTATGAAGATCAACCCAACACAGAAATATTTCGTCAACTTTGAACGGGAATGGGGCCCACTGAAATATTCACCTTCTTCGCCGAGCTTTCGATAAATTTATTTACATTCTTCAGGGCTCGAAAGAAATACTAATGTCTACGCTGTAGTATTTCTTTTGAGCCCTGAAGAAGGTAATCAATTTATCAAAAGCTCGGCGAAGACGGTGAATATTTCAGTGGACGCCATTCCCGATCAAAGTTGACAAAATGAACTGATTTTGGAATGATTTCAATAATTTTGCCAGATTGTTGAATTTAGAACGTTATTTATTTTATGAAGAAAGATTTGGATTCATTGGACTTCGCTCCTTTTTCCTCAGTTCAACTTGACTGGTTTTTTCTTTGTAGAAAGATAATTACCACTAAAAATTGTTAGCCTAGAGTAAGACCCCTGCCTCGTGAGTTTTTATTTTCCTCTGTTCTACCAATATCTTGGTTTTCCATGTATTATCGGTACCTTCCCTAACTACCCAAACAAATCCGTTTTCTAGGAGACCCTTCCAGAAAGGCAGCGCTGACCGGAAGTACGTCAAGTCCTACTTCCCAGAGCTGATGCCTGAGTCAAAACGCCCCAGACAACTGGGACCAGCAAAGTCGAAGACCAAGTTGAGGGGCAAAGGAGGTCCTTGTGACTGTTCAGACTGCAGAAAAGGAAGCGGCGACAGAGGATCTCTCCCGTTCCTTCAATTAGACAAGGTGAGCTCTCTTGAAAACTATAAATAGGTTGGGGTCATTCTGTGATAACGTGACAAGCAGAGACGCGATTTTACATATTTTGCATATTTGGTACCAAAAATCATATACGTACTTATTTAGGTGTTCGAATATTTCTCAAATATTTTATAGTTTTAGAATATTTTTCAAATATTTAGATAGTTTCAAGGAAAAAAAGAAAGAAAAATCGTCCGGAAGTTGTTTTTGTAAAACTGCTGGATGCTTCCTGTTTAAGAATATCTGCATTGCATAACTACTACATCTACTATACCTAATTTACCTGAATATCAATCAAACCTCTCGTACCTACCATCTAAATCTCGCCTGTCTCAACCATTAGCTAATTCTGGGTTTCTAAGTAGTCGATTTTGATGAAACTTGGCGATGCGCGAGTTTTGATATCTTACTAAAACTCGTCGAAAATAAGTCCTGACTGTCTGATTTTGGCGTGGTTGATATACAAGGTGTATCAGTTGCTAGTACAGACCCTTCGGATTTTGGTTCTTCAAGTAATTTCCATCAACAAATGTCTCTTTTTAACCCCTTAGTTTTTGTGAGTTTTTCGCTTTTAAATTTTTTTTAATCCCTTACTTTTGTGAGTTTTTTGCACTTTTAAGATTTTTTTCTTGTGTTAACTTATGTCATTTAAACAGCTATAACTCTCTTAATTTCCCAAGTGAATTCAAATTTAAGGATACCGTTGGAAAGAAAGTTAAATTTCCTATTAGCTGGATGGTTTCATTTTATTTTTAAGTTGATGTAAATGTCAAAACGGGAGCCTATAGTGTAATTTCCCTCAAATCGGAAAATCTTCCTTTTTTTCAA